>JACCIE010000073.1:0-600000 GCA_018906755.1 Sycophaga agraensis | reverse complement strand
GTTGCCCAGCTTTCACCACGTGGATTTATTGTACCGTTATGTTCCGATACTACATTCGGCCGTCCTGACAAAACATCTGTCCTCAGATGTTGTTTACAGAAATGTTTTCTTCTATTCTATACTCATCATCAGACTCATTTTCTGATTCTAATGACCATCTCTTCATATAGTCGGCAGCAGTTGATGTTTGATGTGGTTCTTCATGCTCTCTTATCTTTTCGACGACATAGCGATCGTTCCGGGTAACTTTTATTATTCTATATGGGCCCAGGTATTTCGATGCAAATTTAAGACCTGGCCGAAACTGCGTACTTTTTATTGCTACTAGATCTTCGTACTTGTAACTTCTAGCGGCCTTTCTTTATCTATTGTATCCTCGACGATTTTCTGCTTGCATTTTTATTATGTTTTCTTTTGCTTGCTCTCTTATTTCACTTCTGTCTTCTTCAAATTCTTCTATCCACTCTTGGTCTAATATCTCTCATATTTTAAAATTCTTTTTGATTCACATTGCCAAATAATAATGTGAATGGCGTTTTTGCCGTACTTCTATTTGATGCTGCATTTAAGTATTTTTGGGCTATTTCTACATGTTTATACCATTCTTCTGTCTTTGGTGAAGTTAATTTACTTAGCAAAGGAATTATTCTTCGATTGGTTCTTTCGACCTGTCCATTACCTCTCGGAACTCCTGTTGTCATTAGCAAATGTTGTATCTCTTGCTCTTTGCAGTATTCTTAAAAAGCATTTGAGGTAAATGCAGTGCCTCTGTCTGAAACTATTTTCCGAGGGTTTCCAAAGAATCGCGGATTGTTTACTTAGTTTATCAACTACCTCTTTTGTATCCATAGACTTTGTTGAATACAACCATACAAACTTTGTAAACGCATCGACAACAACGAAAGTATGTTTATAATTTTTCTTTGAAGCATGCATAGGGCCGACGTGATCTATGATATATGATACATATCTAAAGGGATGTTGCCTTTCTCTATACAGTTTAAAAATCCTTCTTGTTTGCTCTGTTTTTTCTCAGCTAGGATACAACTAATACAGTTTTGAATAAATTTTTCTACTTTATCGCGCATTCCTTGGAACCAAAAATCTTTTTTTATTATTGACTCTGTTTTATTAATTCCAAAATGTCCGAGCTTGTGCGCTTGTTTGATAATCTGCATTTGCATTGTTTTTGGAACTACAAGTAATAGTTCGTCGCTTATTTCTTTATACAATAAATTATTTTTGATAACATAGTTTTTTTCTTTCTTCGACCGTACATTTTCGATGATTTTAGCTATGTCTTTGTCGTTGTTTTGCGCTATTCTAAATTTATATAACAAACAATCTTTTTCTTCATTTATGAGCATTGCTTCCGGAAGGGGATTACGGCTTAATGAGTCTACGTGCCTCATGCTTATTCCAGGTCGATGCTCGATTTCGTACACGCATTCTTTTAACAATAAAGCCCATCTGGCTACTCGTACGTTTAATTCTTTTTTACTCATCGTCTGAGTAAACGCTTTACAATCGGTTACGATTTTAAACGGAATATCCAATAAATAAATCCTAAGTCTTTTTAGTGCTTTAATAACCGCTAGCACTTCAAGTTCGTAACTCGTGTATTTCTCTTCCGCTGGGGTGGTCCTTCCGCTCGCATAATAAACTGGATAGAATGCACGGTCGTTACTATCTTTTTGTAAAAGTATTGCCCCATATCCGAATATTGAAGCGTCGGTATGTAGTTCGGTTTCGGCTCCTATCTTATACAGTCTTAATACTGGCTCTTTTACAAGAGCTTGCCGTAGTTCATCAAAAGCTTGCCTTTGTGTAGAGCCAAACTCAAATTTTGTATTGTTTCTTAGCAGATTAGACAGTGATCAAGCAATAAATGAATAATTTTTTATACAACAAATAGTGTTGTATCTTTTAATTCTGGTGATCCGATCTGAGTATAAAATTCTTTTGAAATTAAACTTAAATCAGCGGCGGTGTCGATTACGGCTATGAATTTTCTATTTTCGATTATTACATTTTTAAATTGCTTGTTTTTTACGATTTTATGAGTCTTTCTCTGTACAAACGCGGACTTTATTTTTATCTTTATTTGCAGATTCGTTACAATTCATCGTGATGTGACCGAATTTATTGCATTTAAAACATTTCGCGCCTTTGTCTTTTGATGAGCAATCTGCACTTACATGTTCTTTACGCAGTTGTAGCATCTTCTTCCCGATGATGTTGTTTCTCCTTGCTTTATCGGTTTCTTCTTCTCTTCTGGTCTTGAAAGCCTGGCCTTTGTTTTTTCTTCCTTCTTCATCGCGTCGTATTGGGCGAATTTGTCCTTTAATCGCGGATAGTTCTGGCTCCATATAAAAGAGACTTGTTGGCTGCAGCGTCCGGCGCTCCTTCTATTATATATTGAATTACTACACGTGTTTCCATATTAGCTTGTAAAGCTATTTCTAACATTTTGTAAATGTACGAGGTGTGTTCAAAAAGTAACGAGAATTTTTAAATTTCGCGGGTTTGGAGAGTCCGCCTGTATAAAAATTTTTTTTATTATATTGGTACACATGCCCCTGAAGCACGATAACATTTTCAGCAATATTCATTGCTTATTTTTTAAGTGGCAGTCGCTAACTTAGACGCGTTTTTTCGAGCTCGGCGATTTTCGTTTGTGAAAAAAAATGGATCAAAGAATATGCGTAAAATTCAATTATGCGTAAAAAATAAAATAAAGTGTAGTGAAGTTTGTAAAATGTTAACAAAGGCATATGGTGAGTCTGCTATGAGTAAAGCAAGGATATACGAGTGGTATAAGCGTTTCCAAGATAGCAGCGAAAATCTTGAAGATGACGAACGTCCCGGACGCCCAAGCACATCAACAACCGATGAAAACGTGAAGAAAGTGAAAGAAATGGCTATGAACGATCGCCGAAGCACAATCAGAGAAGTCGCTGATGATGTTGGCATATCAGATGGGTCATGCCATGAAATTTTTTCGGATGTTTTGGGTATGAAACGTGTGGCAGCAAAACTCGTTCCAAAATTGTTGAATTTCGAACAAAAATAACGGCGAATGGAAGTTGCTCAGGAGTTGCTAAATGAAGTTAATAACGATGCAGAACTACTAAATCGTGTTATAACAGGTGACGAAACATGGGTATACGGTTATGACGTCGAAACTAAGGCTCAATCGTCTCAGTGGAGGCATTTTGGATCGCTAAGACCGAAAAAGGCTCGACAAGTGCGGTCGAATGTGAAGGTTATGCTCACTGTGTTCTTCGATTTTAATGGCATAGTGCATCATGAATTCTTGCCACAAGGTTAAACAATCAATAAGGAGTACTACCTACAAGTTCAACGCCGTTTGCGTGAAGTAATCCGAAAAAAACGCCCGGATTTGTGGCAAAACAATTCATGGCTTTTGTACCACGATAATGCACCTGCTCATACTTCATTGCTTGTTCGTGAATTTTTGGTCAAAAACAAAACTGTAACGATGCCTCAGCCTCCATATTCACCAGATATGGCTCCATGTGACTTTTTTCTATTTCCAAAAATAAAGAGAACATTAAAAGGCCGTCGTTTTGCAAGCATAGATGACATTAAAAGCGAATCGCTAAAAGAGCTAAAAGCTATTACAAAGATCGAGTTTCAAAAGTGTTTCGAGGATTGGAAAAAGCGTTGGCAGAAGTGTATTATATCCGAGGGAGATTACTTTGAAGGGGACAAAATAGATATTCATGAATAAATAAATATTTTTTTCATAAAACAAAAATTCTCGTTATTTTTTAAACACACCTCGTATCTACTAGATAGAAATATTAAATTAAAGTGAATGCAAAATCTATTTCTTTATACGTTTAAATATAATTGTTATCTACTTTACCTCCGGAATATCCTTCGGATGAGAATAGATTTCAAACAATAATTGAACTCTTTTAAATTATTAATACTTATTATATTTTCCATTAATTAGTATTGAAAACAATTAATAAACGAGTCAAGGAACTAACCAGGACTGCAAACGATGACTTGCAGATGATTTTATTATCCGTAAATTAGCAGATAGTATGTAAAGTATAATATTGAATTACTATTTCTATAAAGGATTTTATTAGATATAAAATTATTAAGATCATAATTATCAATGATGATAATGATCCCCATATTGTTAACTCATTCATAATAAGACTCTAAATTGAATGTATGATTTTATTTATTGCATTTGTATTAAATAATCCTTCAATCACATCTTGATTTCCCATGTTTTGACCGGTTATTTTCCTTGTAATAGAGTTCAAAATCGCAGATTTTTTTAAAGGAAACATAAGATGTTCTTGTAATGTATCCAATATTTTTCTGTTAATAAATTTAAATATAAACCATTTAATTTATTCTTTAAATGCTTTTAAAAGTAAATAAATTTAGAGTAAATTTTAAGAAATAAATTAATATTTATGACATTTTTCTTAGTTAATTCGTTAGTAATATAGTAATTATTATAATATTAATCTTATTATTTTCATTGATAACTAATTTTTGGTGTTCAGTTCTTAAAAGTAGTTGGTTTCACTGCATAATTTTAGGTATAATAGACGAAAGTAAAAGCAGTTTCAGTCGAATACTTAAACTGTACAATATTTCATTATTATCGTAACTATAAATGTTCTGCGTTTGACTAGAATATAAAATATAATAATTATTTTCAAAACAATTTGATTTATCAATAATTTCCCAATATTAGTTACTTAATCAAAATGAAAACAAGTTTTATCAGAATATTTACACACTGTATTAGTAATAAATTTAATTTTGTCGTTACTTAGGTTAACTGTAGCTGCGGTACCAATTAAACTGATTTTAATTGTTCCTTGAATAAAAACTTGATTGTATGATCCACAATATGAAGCACCTGGTACTTAAAAACGTTTAAAAGTAGTGGAATGGTCATAAGAAAGTATATCCAAACCTAGCGAATATCCTGAGAGATGTTTTATCTTTATTTAATACATAAGTTTGTATCGAACGATTCTTTTCAGAGGACTCTCTTTTAATAGCATATCTATGATCGTCCTTAAAAAACTCCATCCATGAAAGTCTTAATTTCGTTAAGCTTGTAGTCTAAAAGTACATTGAAAGATCAAATTTGTGACATCGAATATTTTTAATAATAATTTTGGTTTTTTTAGTTAAATATATGTTATTATATTAATTAAAGTAAAATAAAAAATATTTTTATTTAACAATAGTTGTAATTATTTGTATTGATAATTTTTAAATCGACCAGGAATTAATTTCAATACCAATAGTCTCGAATAATTAAACCTGGTATTGTCTTGAATATTGTTTTGAAATTAAGACAAAACAAGATAATATTAAGAAAATTATTGATATTTTGCAGTTTCTTTAAAATTCAAATTTTACTAATGCACAAAATACAGTAAATCTATTTTACTGCCAAACTACATTACACCAAAGGTGTGTACGTTATATCAGCTACATATAGATTTGTATACATATTTCGTACTATTGCTAATCATCTAAAATCTTTAGTGCATAATATATAATAATATATCTTTATGCCTATGATTTACTTATTTTTGTACTTTTTGTATTTATTTTATTGCAATTACTTTAACTTAAAAATTTTGTTAGTCCGCCTTCATCGCATGCTATTTGTATTACATTTAACCATTATGCTAAACCAAATAATTTCAATTATACAATTAATTATTATTAATTATATTATTATTAGTAACCAGCACAATTTGTTAGCATTTAAGTGCATGAAAATTGGGTAGCTATATACTGGTAGATCCAAAATGATCTATAAAAGTACATAATGCCAAAAGTTATTTTATAAATTATCGATAATTTCTGAAATTAAAAAAAAAAGTTATCTATACAATTGTTTTAAAGTAATGTTATGACTTCTTTCAATTGAAGAAATCTACTTTTCAAATTAAAAATCATTTATTTTTGGTATTCAATAAAAGATAACATTACTTGTCACAGAGTTTCCCATGATTAAAGGCTTTTTAATCAGATTAAAAGATATTTCCTTACATTCAAAAATGTGTTATAAAAACAGTTTGTTACAATAATGCTATAATTTTTTTAAATCAAACAAACCAGCTTTATTAAGTGAAAATGTTTCTCTGAATTAAAGAAATGTGTTGTTGTTCTAAGAATTTTTTTTCTCAGTATTGCCATTTATGAAAGTATTCAAGCTAATTATTAAGTACCTCCCCTACCCCTTGTCAACGCTTTACTAATAGTTTATAACTGTAATATAAGCAATTCATTCTATTATAATTTTACTTTACATGTTGTAACTTTTATAATATTTAAAATTTATTTCATGAAATTTTTGTGTATAAATAAAAATATTTATTTTTTTTAAGTTTGATGTAATACCTGTATAACAGTTCTTTCTAGAGTTTTTCAACTTTTTTAAAAATGAAATAAATCAATGTAAAGGAATTCGCACTTCTGAAAATACTATTAAACATTTTTTGTATTAATATAGAATTAGAAAATACACTTAATATTACTACTTAAGTTTTGTAGTAAATGTATATGTAAAAAGGTAGAATAGCTTAAAAGTCTACGTTTATTTCAAGTTCTTTAAATACGTTCTTACTGTTCTCCCTACTAATCGAACGTACGCACTCCAAATTTTCCGAGGGTCGTGTGCGTCGCCTACTCGCTAATGCCTTGCTGACTCAGGAGAGCTTTAAACTACCTTAGAGCAGTTGGAGCCATGGATTCCAAGTGGATCCGAACTGGAGCGACCTGTTTAACCATTCAACTCGTCTCATTTATTCATTTACATCAAGAATTCCGGTCCCACGCTTCCTGTGTTTCGGGTTTACAATAAATATACTCATTCGCAACATTCAATCGACCAACAAGCAGGGCTATACATTTTTACGCCTATTGAACAGCACATATATAGATATATAGTATCTACCATTAACATGTTACGCGACAAGATTAGAGCCTTGCGCACGGGCAGTTAAGCTATGCCGCTCCAATAAGGGCCCACGCGGATCCCATGCAGCAAGCCGCGCCAACCAATCAGGGCCCGCTACTCTCGCACCGTGCCGGGACTCAGCTGCACACCGCGAATCCCTACTCCCGCACCGGTTCGGAGCAACTACCGTGGACGGGATGAAAGGCGGCGCGACCGCCAGCAAACTCTCTCAGTATCGCCTTAACCTACGTCTTGGATGGTTGTACCATTGGCCAGACTGTTTATTTGTACTCGCATAGAGAATCAACAATACACCTGCCCTTCTCAGGGCTTCATATATTTCAATCTGCCCTTTTCAGGGCACGGATTCTTAAATTCCAGCGACCGTAGCCAGCTAATTCACCACCGATCGGACGTCACAGCTGTCCTACCAACCAGGTTAGCCCCTCCATCCTAGGAGGTTCAACCTCAAGGCCCGTCGCAGACTCTCAAGGGAAGGCCCTCTTCTCCTTTGTCCCCATCTGGGCTTTCTGCATCCAGCACAGACAGGATGGTATCTCAAGCTTCCACCCAGCCACAAATAAGTGACTACCTAGAGTCAAACTTAGCTGATTCACTCGCCGGGCTCTCTGCCACGAAGCTTGCCCAAATTATAGTGGAGTTAGGAAACTACGCTAAATCCGTGATAATGACGAATATGTGATATAATTTATTTTTAAGTTGACTGAAGGTAATTGCGTTTTCTAAGTGTTATGTGCAATAATTTTGTATAAAATTTACAAATAAACTACTATCTATCTATCTATCTCCATCTATCCACAGGCCGATGAGTCTCCTAAGTGCCCTCAGCAAGGTTGTCGATAGCGTCCTCCATAAAAGGCTCTCCGACCACACAGCGGTCAACAATATAATACCCGATTGCCAGCACGGTTTCCGGGCCAAACACGCTACCAACCACCAACTCTTATGCGTCACTGAACATATTTCCAGCAGCGACAATAAACGCTGGTACACCGCGACGGTACTACTCGACGCGCAGTTAGTCTTTGACAATGTTTGGCACGACGGCCTACTATACAAACTCAGAAACCTAGATTTCCGTCACTACCACATCGGCGCTTTCAAGTCATACCTGTGCAATTGCACTATCCACATGAGAATCAGAAATGACTTGTCCAAGCTTTATCCTATCACAGCCGGAGTCCCATAAGGTCCCTAGCCATCCCCTCTTCAATATCTTCTGCAGTGATATCTTTATCCATAGGTACATTGTGACCGCCCTTTATGCGGACGACATTGCGCTTTTAAATACCTCTCCGAAAATAAACACATTCGCTAAACACAAATAAATGCCTCCCATATCTTCTCACCTGGTGCCAAAAGTGGCGGCTCTCCATCAACCACACCAAATCGCAAGCCATCTTCTTCTCGCGCAAACAAAGAAGCCCTCCTTTTATCCGAGTAGGGGACTATCACATCTCGTGACTTCCCGCGGTAAAATACCTGGGCATCAAATTCGACCGAAAGCTCATTTAGCGCCCCCAGATCGGCGCTTCGCAATTCAAGGCACTTTCATGGGCCTTAAGCCATTCTTCTTTAACAAGAAAATCTCCGCAAAGACTAATCTCAGGGCCTTCTAAGCCATAATCCTAAGCATAGCTACGTTTTCTATTCCAATCTGGAGTTCTGTCCGTTCCGACAGACTCTCGATTCTTCAAGGGACTTTCATGCGCCTACTTCGCGCCGCATTAGGATACCCCTGGTTCGTCCGAAACGCCCAAATTCTCCGGGCGGAAATAACCTCGCTATACGACATTGCCGCGAAACGCGCCAACTCTTTTCACAGCTCTCTCGCTGATCACCCAAATGTCAGGGTGCAGGCCCCAAATCTATCGATCTAGTAACCCGGCCATGAAAGCTGGCCTCCTAGCCCTCTCTCTAGCTTCGCTAAAAGCGGATTGCGGGTATTTCGGGTCAATCCGCCTTCGGCTTTCGGCGGCAATGTTGTCTCAGTGTGAGGGTGTCTTTAGAAAACTTTTGACCTCCCAGTGGCTTGCCACACAAAAAAAATCAGCAAACTGTCTTGCGCTCGGGCGGCTGACCCGAACAGACCTCCACAACTCCCACCACCTCCAGCGACCTGCCTTGGCCTTCAACGCCTGCCTTGGCCTCCGATGCCCTGCCTTGGCCTTCATCGACTCGCCTGCTTTGTCCTTTATTCGCGCCTGCGAACACCCTACCTGTGACCAATGTAACTCTAGACGACCTCGGTAAGAACAAAGCGAAATAAATGCCCCTGGAGGGCTTAACATTAAATAAGATAATTTATTCTTTGATACCCCCCCCCCCTTTGTTAGGCTATTCAGCCATAAAACCTCACGGAATCGGCATACACTCCCCGAGGCCACCCGGAACAAACAGATGAAGATGTGGCCACTACGATTTGGTTTTCTCTTGTACATGTTAATCTCACAGAAACGCCTCGATGTTAATTCGAATACAAATATAGAGATATTGAACACATTCTGTGACAATACTACCACTTTAAGGAACATCCTACGTTTCTTAAAAAACTACGAGCACTTAAATTATCCTCCTCTTTCATCCCCCATACTATTTAGTCAGCCTAGTATGTAAGTTTGTTAGATTTTTCATACCTTTCTGAAAAACTGCAAGTTTAAAATTTAATAATTTTAAAATTATAAATTAGTTTAAATGACCAAATAATGTTAATTCTAAAAAATGTAAGTCTACACGTTAATAAATCAATAATTCTGGAAGATAAAATTGCCTAATAAAGAAAATTTATTGAATAAACCTTCCCATTACTGAATATTTGTTGACACTCGTATAATATTCACTATTCTTTGCCATAATCTGAAGCACGATAGTGACTGTCATGATAAAATTATGGGTAATTTATGCATTTAAATATTTCACTTTAAATGTAAAAAACAAAGAATTTAAATTTGAAATATCTACAAAACTTTTTATATAACTGAGCCGTGTAGTCTTTATTTTTTTATATTATAATATATAATTAACACACAAAATTAATATTATTACCTGCAACTGCGTATTTAATTATAAACTGAATAATGAAACATTTAATACGTGTACGAAGAATCGATGGAACACAGTACAAATCATAGCCGACTGAAAGTGATTTAATTCTTGATAGTCAAAATAAACAGATAAAGGCAATTTGTTTACTGAGTGATAATCTGAAAATTCCTATTAAATAAAAAGCTTTATTGCTAATTGAAAGAAGGGCTGTTAGCAAATCGCACATTTATCTTGTCCACGCTCAAACTTATTCACAGTCATGAAGTGATACATCATAGATGCACTTAAATTTATACAAATGGAATAAAGCGTCTAGAAGAAGTAATGAAGTTTATCGTTAAAAAGGGAGAGAAAATACTAAGAGTGAGGATAGGTATTATCGAGGGCGCAGCGGGTGCGTATACTCGCTGCCCCGCTTGGGAAATTAAAAAGGTTTTTAATTCGGTAATACGAATCGCATCCCCAAGCAGGCGAAATTTCAGCCTCATCCTCAGTATACTGCGCGCGCCCTTATCGACTTGCTCGTGGTTTTTATAAGAAAAGTTGTCGAGCGCTGCAGCCCTGGCCGCGCCTTATGATTAATCGACTAGGATGAATGGATTAATGTCTATAGTTTAGCTTTTCAAATTTCATGCTGAAGCTCATCATCTGCTCCCGAACTCTGATGCAACAATTTATATGTTGTATCCAGGTTTCATTTTCTACTGTAAATTAGAAATCTTACTTAAAATCCTGAATATTTAGTATTTAAATTCAAAAAAATACTATTTTTATCGTTCTTAATATCTCATAGTTTTGTAATTTTCCTAAGTTTATGTAAATAGCGAACCTGAAAAGTCGCCATTGTCACAAAATTACTTATGGTTCCTGTTATCACATCCAGAACATACTATTACACACTGTATGCGTATTACTAATACGTGCGTTATTTACATACTATTATTTTGAACCAAACATATAAAGCATTAATTACTAAAAAAATTATTAATATTAAAAATAATATTAAAAATTAAGACGTTATTACTACAATAATAACGAGTTCACGCAGTCACGTGCTCAACTCATTTTAAGAATGAAATTATTAATCATAATTGTAATTAATCTGTGTAATTAGTAGAGCAAGTAAGTTATAATTGTTTGAAGACGATCTATTTGGTTTCGTTATTTAAAATTAATTCAATTTGGTCTAGACACAATCGATTAGTTCATGCTGTGTCATTGGATAGCTATAACTCCTTGTAATAACTGTCTTGCTCAATGTACTTTTAGGCTACGTATTACTTCAGTACAAATAAATCTTTAATGACATAATTGATCGGTGAAATAATTTTGAACGAGGATCTTAGTACATAAACAATTGATATAGTAAGACTATAATTTTAAAAAATGTTTGTGTACCAAAAATTTTTGATTTTGTTAAATGGTCATTCGATAATCACTTCGATTTGAATTGAGTCTAATACGGATATTATTATCATAAATTTATATAATGTTGTATAGCATTTTGCCTGCGTTAAAGAAAAATTAGTTAAAATTTGCTTCAGCAGTAATCTATAATTGTTTCGATTTGCACAAGCGATAATTGAATTGTGTAGGGCATATATAACAATGCAATGAAGTAAGCATGCATATATATGGATAAATGTATATTTTTAAGTTTAATCTTGGGCCATGAAAATTCAGCAGAGTAGAGCGAGTACTAGCGCGGCTTTCCCTTCTCTCATGACACCAGCTTTGAATTAAATGGAATTCGAGATCAACGTCACAGTACCGGTGATGCTGATATAAGAGGTGCCTTTAGCATGTTAATCACCGAAATGTTCATTTCATGCGCAAAAGAAGAAATGCGTTCCTTTTTAGTTCAAGGCGTATGCGCGCTGTTATGAATTATGAAACATCGACTATTCTGAAAGCACGCGCTAGTACAACTTTCTTTACCCTCGACTTCTGTTTCGCTTTCCGCTGGTTACATGTTTTTTTCTCCATCCTTTCCTTTTCGCTCTAAGTATACATGTAAATTATACAGCGGACCAATAAAAAATTAAGGCAACGTAGACTTCTCGATTTTGCAGAAGAATATGTGCATATGTTAGCGCGGTATTGGTATTTCATATAAGTGTATCATATATCGTTCAGATGCGTGTATTAATTTTATTATATTTACAAGAAAATTTAATTAAGCTCTTGTTATTAGTATTTCTTACGCGTGATACTTTTGTAAATCTCAATTCTGTTTTCTTACTATTTACCAGAGCAGCTTAGTACAATACATTATACATAATAAATATGTCTTATATTTATAATGTAAGGCGGATATTTAGGATATTCAGGATAGATTGCTTCTGCAAAGTCAACTTCTCGTAAGTAATTAAAATTCATTAATGCAGAACACATTTTGGTAATTAAAAAATTCAATTCCAGAAAAGAAGAATCATTAGGACTAACTTAGGGGCATAGTAAATGAAACTGAATTAAAAAATGTTTTTAAAAATTCTGACTCGACAGAAAATTACTTATGAAAAACTCAGAGCTTCCTTGAAGTATTTCGCACAAAACTAAGTAAGCATAGTACATTATTAAACCATTATTAATTTTTCTGTTTTAGGTGAGCATACATACATACAAGCAGGCACTTCTGTCTCCCTCCCTCTCTTTTTCTCTCTCTGTTTCGTTCATTTTTTTTCTTAATCTCGCGCCAAGTGAGTATTGTAATATTTAAAAGCGTAGCTTAATCAAATGTAAAAGAGTCCATGAAAAGTAGCTTCAACTGCTAAATACGATTTGCGGCCAAATCTTTTTCCATGCGCCCCTTTCTATACTCGTTCAGTCAATGAAATATTAGAAAGCAACTCTCACGAAAACAAAAAATCACGGTGATAACCGTAAATTGTTTTACGAAAAATGAAACAAATTTATTCTTTTTGTATCGATCAAAAGAAGTTTGCGTAAAAAAACGACGCGGAAATAAAGTAAGTCTTATCTTACGTGCCATCAAATGTAAGGTCAGACATAACGTTTGCCTCTATATTAATCGTTAATACCGATTTATACCTGTAGTGCAATATTAAGTTTTGGTACTAAATACTGAATATTAAAATGGAATCATAATTTATCCTGCCTTGTTATGCACGTGTCATGATTGTTACGCCGCAACGATATACAATTATTATTATTTATTCTTATTTCGAATTTCACAAGTACGTTTATACTTTTCTTTTTTCCTAAGAAATTCATAAGGTTAAATTTAGTAAAGCTGGTTCACCGAACTACTATTAAATACTACTAAAATAATAAAACGCGTATTTCCCCAAAATTTTATTACTCTGTTTCTAAAGCGAAATGTTTTTATTCCGGAGCAGCAAAACATCTTAAAATGTAATTAGACTATCGCATTGGCGTATACTCTAAATATGCTCAATATAAGTACGAGACGGCCGAGTAATCATTTATGACACCGACCCTTTTTTACAACTCCCGTTACCTGACGCATCTGTCCGAATCTCGGCTCCTAAAACAATAGCAATTTTTCGTCCAATGGAATTCAAAAATTATCCTGAGATCCTCCTACTTTTTTCTCCTTGTCCCCACTTTCTTTATTTACTGATCCTTCTTCACTTTTGCGAAGTTTGTAAAAATCTGATCCGTCTTCGACACCGCGCTGAACGCACAACATACAAATTATTCGTTACGCTTAGCACTTGTAAATATTTCTACTGTACGCATTCTAATAAATAAGTGTTTTGTTAATTGAATACATTGTGTTGTCATTACTTTGACATTATTTCAACCAGCCGTGCAATATTACTTGGCGCACGGCAGAAGCAGTGAATAAATTCACATCCAGCTTCAACAATGATATTTACTTTATGCGGTGTAATTAGAGAAAAACTGTTAAAATAATAATGAAGAAAACATCAGATTAAAATTAAATCATAATAATCAACCACTTTATAAGTTATCCTTATATAGTTATAGGTTTTGCATACACGCAATAATAATCATTACATTATTCGATACAAATAGAATATTATATGACAAAATGATAATCGAACATAGGAGATTTACCTTGGACGGGATACCATATGCAATAAATATTTGCATACTATATATAATAGTGACTTTTTTTGTGTGAAAAATTCCTATGATATTATAAGACTATCCAAAATAGTTTAGACTCGTATGGTTGAAATAATAATAATAAAGTGATTGTAAATCAAATACTGAAAATTTTATTTTAAAGCTTCATTTAAGTTCTTAATGCGGGAAAAAATAGAGAAGAAAGGTTAGTATGTATAAATTGTAAGTTATAGAAACAAGAATTACATGTATAAAGTGTAAGATATAGAAGAAGTTTTTTTTCTGTATCTCTTTTTTGAACAGTTTTTGCGTTTACGATATTATTAATCAAGTAACGCGATTGAAATTACATCTAAAAATCATTAATGCACTCTTATTGAATGATGGGCGATGGATCTGATTTTCGGTTCCGATTGCCATTAATTTAAGTACATTATAAGTATATTATAATCTGTAAATATCCGAAATATCGATAAATATAATTTCTAAATATCTTGAAAATAATGCATTTTTCTTATCAAAATTTTACATTAACATCAAAAAACAATTTTGGTGGAATAACAATTTATTAATTGAAATATCATGTTCAAATTTTGTGCATTTTAAGAACATTTTTTTAATATTTATTGTTGTGATTGTTATGGCTAACGATTGTTTTTGTACAGCGTTAAGATTGTCTAATTGAATTATTGTAAACGATATTAGAATTATTGGCTGTCGTAGGAATGACTATTTATTTAATGCGGACATATAAATAGCGCTGATCATCATCCAGGATCCTCGAGGGAGCGAGGGGGGCCGGAGTAGCTTGTGTGCAAGGAAAAAGGCGCGTTTTGAAGCGGTGATTACTCACGCACGAATCCGCAGGGGATTCGTGGCGTCAGCCACCCGTTCAGGTAGGCACATGGGTCTACCTGAGGCGTCATAGGCCTCGTAGAGTTCAGCTCCTGGTAGATGAAGGTCACCCCGCGTGCACGGGGAGTTTATTCTCCGTGGCCGTCAGGCACTCGGTAATCCCGCGACACTCACAGCATTTTCGGGAAGCCTCGGAAGACTCCGGAACGCCGGCCCTTTGTTCGGCGCCGCGACCCGCGCGGCCGCGGTGACTCAAGGAGTGGGGATGGTGATTAACGGCCATCGAACTCGCCGCGGGTCCACCACTATTGTTTTGAGATCGAGCCGAATAGGTAAGAGCTGCGGCACATCCGCCTTTTTATTTTGTAATCTAACCTCACTGTCGCGAATAAATTCAATTGCTTATTGTTAAATTTAATATCGTTTATTAGTGATTATTATACATTATCCTTTCCTTGCCCTTGTCCGTTATATTTATTTTATAAATTGTAATCTGCAATTAAAAGTAAGTTAATACTTAAAAGCAAGAATTATAATTACTGTTTGTTATGATAAAATAGTCAATATACAATTATTTTCTTCTTCATGAATTGTTTATATTATGTATTAAATTTAATCAGAAATTTATATAAAATTGTAATAATTTAAAAAATTTAATGTGTTAAATGAGTTTTAAAGGTCTAAAGATTGTCATTGAATGTGACTTTTTTAAACAACTGTGGCCTTTGTAGAAAAACAATTAAAGTTCATCGTATATGTGAGGAAAAGTAGCTACAAACTTTATGCGAAAACTTGAACGCAGTCGAAAAAGTAGGCTGGAGAAAGATGAGCTTCTTAAAATTTTAAGTAGTCTGACCGCGCTTCAGAAGTCTAAAGTACGAAATTTCGTAAGTTTTCACCCGACCCTGCAATGCACCCACATTAAATTCTGCGCCCTCCTGGATGTATCATTAATGAAAGTTCTATGGCATTAAAAAAATACCTATCTCATATATTTTTAATATATTTGCAGTATGTATGCGCAGTTTAAAAAAATATAGTTTATAATATTTCTTATATTCAGGTTAAATATTATAAATTTGCAAAGATATATTGCATATAAATGCAAGTTTTTAAAAACGAAAAGATTTAATTTAAATAGTTCATAACAAAAACACTACCTTTTTTCTTATTATTAAAAGTTTATAAATAATAATTTAATTTAACAAAAAAATTAATAATTTAGACAATAAGATCTTGCAGATTTATAATTCAAAGATGCAATTGAGATAATAATATTATATACGAAAATCGACTTCTTATTTATATAATTTTTATACAGGTTCATTTATTTGGATGCGAGCATAAATTATTCAAATATTCTCTCGCTTTAAGTATTTGATAAGAAATAATTTTTAAAAATAAAATTTTGCATGCAAATGTGAAAATACTGTTCCTTTAATAAAGGACCGAACAGGATAATTACGAACAAAAAACATTATATAAATAGTTGTATAAATATTCTCTGGTCGATTTGGTTGGTTGATTTGTGAAGGACTCGTATGTCTTCTGGTTGATAGAATTTGCGTAGGATAGGCTATATACATATAGTACTCGACTTAAAGAGAGAAATTCTATCAACATCATATGTTAAAAAGAATCGACTAAGTTTTGCATTTGACTCTGTTTATTCCAAGATACGCAAATTGACTCATAGAGCTACTGTATGCTTCCACGACTTTTATTTTATTAGTATAATTGTACAGTCGTGCGTGTTCGCACACTGTTTTTTTTAAAGAGAGAGAGAAAGACTCTAGTTCGTGGCGCCAGTGACCGCTTACCGATACATCGGATATCTTAACAGCACGGCCGACAACCACCGAAAAGCATGAGACATTATACTCTTAGCTTGGGAGAATAGCAAGCGTGGCTAACCATCTCTGTACGTTTTTTGGGCTTTCGTGCTTTCTTTCAACCGAAACAAAAAACACTCAGACGAGAAAAATACTACCGCAAAGAATTCAGCACCTCCACCAGTATGAATAGTTTGCTCGAGATCGAACTTTGCCTTAAAAATTGCGACTTTTATCTACAGAAGACGTGATTGGGGTGGATTGTAGGTGGCAAATAGTCAAACTTCCGAGAATTCCACTACGTCTTGCCAGTTCATGATCTTATATCAGTTCACTGATTTTGTGATTATCAAAGTCTGCGGTGATATTGATCAATACTTCCCAAATCAAGCTGTCCTACAAGACGACGACCCGCACGTAAGACGGTCACCCGTGGTCAGCGCGCAAGCGTATAAATGATTCATCACAACTCAGAAAAAGCTTCGAGCCAACAAGTCTCTGGCATCAGAGTATGGCAAGATAATGCACAAATACCTTGACTTTAGACACATTACAATGGTGAAGGATAAGAATGACGATGATCAAATCCAGTAAGGGGATCAATTCCAGTAGACGAAGACATTTGAACTCAACAGCGTGATTTTTTACGTGTCTTTAGCTCCTTTCTTTTCCATCCGTACGTTACAACAGTTCACAATGAAGGGTCATACTTTCCAATGGTATCTCAGGTACTCAAAAGAGACCTATACGTCGACTACTTGCTGAATGGCGCGAGCGACGTCCATTTAAAACCAATCAGTGACGAGACAATCGCTCTACTACAGCATAGTGACTTTAATATCTGACAATAAGCATTGAAACATGGAGCAGTGATTCGCGATAACGAAATTCGCGAATTAGGCGTTGAGCACGCGATTAATGAGAACGTTGTGCTCAAAACGTTTAGGTCGGAGTAGAATTCAAAGAAAGATACAGTTATTTATCACGCAATAGAATTTAATTCCCAAGAAAACATCACTATCGAAAACCTTCGAACCTCTCGTATTATTAGGTCAAATCACTCTTCACGCAAAACCTTTATGCAGGAATATTGGAAAACCAAAATTACTTGAGATGAATCCGTCCTCCAAACACTTCACACAGCCTGTTTTGAATTCGCGTGTTAGCTGACCCTATTGCGCGAGCTCTCTATTGAGCAAAAAGTGCTTGTTCGCAATTTTGTGCCAATTGAGATCCATGGTTTTTGCGACTCAAGCAAGCTGTGTTACGAGGTTTGCTTGTACATCCGATCATTCGCGTGAAATGGAACGATTCAAGTTCAATTGGCGTGCGCGAAATCACGAATCGATCGAATGAAGGACATGAAGATACCTCGGTTGCAGTTGAGTACTGTCCTCACTCTCGCGATTTTCAAAAATGTTTGTAATTAAAAATAATATATTAGATTATTTAAACGTAATATGTTTATGCTTAGAGTGAAAAAATCTAAATTTTTATTTTTAATAATAATAATACATTCCTCAATGTTTTAAATTTAATAATTTTTCAGTAGCGTTTAATAAAAATCAAGTTTTAAGAATAAATCTTAATTTTTTTATATTTTTTTTATAATTACATACGATTTTTAACCAGTATACTTTATCATTATCGTCAAGGACGTATTGGTTAATCTGTCATACTGCCACAGGACATTAGTTTCTGTTTTAAATTATTATTAAGTTCCCATTATAAAATTGCTGTAATAAACTAGTATATAACGCTGTAGACTATAAATCTGAAAGATGGAGTTTCGAACCTCCCATGGACCCATGATTCTTTTTTTCAAAAAGAAAATGAAATTTTATTAAAATTATTGTTTTAATCATAATTTAATTGTATCTTAGTGATCACTTAAAGCAAAGTGTTTTGGTATAAAAAAATGGATAAAAAAGCATTTCGTGTGTTAATATAGCTTTTTAGTTTAAACGAGCCAAATGAGCACCGAGGACGATACGCATAGTGGACGCTTCAAATAAGTTGTTACCAACGAAAATATCAAATAGTCCACAAAATAATTTTGGATCACCCTAAAGTGAAGTTGATCGAGATAGCTAAGACTCTAATAATATCAAAGGAATGCTGGCCTATTTTTTAATAAATATTTAGGTATGTAAAAGCTCTGTACAAATGGGTGCAGTGCAAGCTCACAATTGATCGAAAACAACAACGATTGATGATTCTGAGCAGTGTTTGAAGCCGTTCAATCGTAATAAGCCCAAATTTCGGTCTGGACATGTAACAGTGGATGAAACATAGCTCCAGCATATTACACCGATGGTCAACCGAGTGGACTGCGCGTGATGAACCGACTTCAAAGCGTGAAAAGATGCAACAGTCAGCTAGCAAGCTTATGGCAGAATGGCACCAGTATCTTGGTAAGCATATACACGGAGAAAAATAAAGTAGAAAAAAATACTAGAAATTTAAGAAATATTACCAAATAGTACAGTAATTCTGTCACATGCTAAAATAGTGGTCTATTTCACAACACATGCAAGAATTTTAGCTGCACAGAGTTAATCAATTTTTAATACTTAAAACAGAAAATTACTGTTAAATATAGTAAAATGCAGAGACTAACGATTTTTGTACAACAGTATAGTAATTTCTTCTGTCTAATTTAGGAGTTATTCATATAAGTGGGCCTTTGTTGGTAAATGTGCATGCGGAAATTAAAAAATTGCAGTATTTTAAATCTAATGCAAATTTAAAATCTAATGCAATCTTTGACTGGGATATTATCAAATTCTATTAGGACGATATTTTTGAAACACGAAGAAGAGAATTATTAGTTCAAAAAATATCAATCGTTGAATTTATAAATAATTATTTATGTGTTTACAAGTGCAACGAGGAATCACATTGGTACTTTTTTGAAAAAAATTAATTATTTTGTTGAAAAAAAAAGTTTTTATTAGCTTTCAAACGATTTAAAAAAATTATATCCTAATAATAATAGTGTTAGTGCAGCTGACTAGATCAAGATTAAAAATTGTATAAAAGACGAATTGAAAGAAGTTATAAAGGCTAATGCAAAGATCAAAGTCTTATTCATTTATTATCTGTGAACAAATTGACTCAAGGTACGTTTTCTTGCAGAAATATTTCTTGAATTATTTAATTATTTATTATACCACTTTATTCATTGTATTTTTTTGATTTTCTAGATCAAGAAGATTTTTTAATCTTTTATCTTCGGCCTTATCCGATAACCTCAACAAGGCCGAGAAAAAGTAGCAAAAGAACACCTTTATGTTAATAAAATCAAAACGAACAAAATTCAAGACCTATTAAGTCATCTCTTCAAGATCGTCGTGAAACTTTTACATGTGACGGTCTATGGTTTTGAATATTATTCGACTTTTTTGTGAAAGTATATTTGAAATTTTAATTCATATTTTAGACTCTTACTGGTGTTGAATCGGAATTAAGAGATTTACAAGACAGATTCCAGATTCTAGCCTTTGATTGTAGCAATAGGAGATATTATCAACATTAAAAATATATTGCAATAATTAACAATCAACGGTATCTAGTAAAAATATGCTTGAAGGCTGTCTTCGCTTTAAACATTTTTTTGTATTAGATCGCAATTATCCACAAAGTTCTTTAACTCTGGCTTTTTATACAAAAATGTTTATTTAGTTCAGACCTTGGAACTGATGTACAAAATGTTTCATTAACAATTTTTTCCTCAAGAATCAGCTAACATAGTGAGTCGTTCATGAACCAGTTATCTTGGCAGACGATTCAAGAAGCGCTATCTTGCAGGTTAAGAATCAGACTATTTATCGAGCGGTTCAATACAGAAAGAAAAAAAAAGTAGCAGCTACTTTTTTCACAAGTACTACTTATTTTCATTCAAAAAATAAAGGAGTTTCTTTTTTTAAATAAAAAATTAACGTTTATAAGTAGCGCATATGCATATATACAAAACAAATTTCTAAAAAAATGTTTTTATATAATTGCAAGTTTACGTATTCAGTGTTTTATTTATATTTCGATTTATGCATTTATGTATTAAAGAAATATATTTATATATTTGTTTTACTAATTATATATTATCTTATTATATAATATATATTATAATTTACAAATACAGTAAATAATAGTTTGATAAAACTCTTTAATAAACTCAAAAATAGCTTACTAAAAAATTAAAAAAAATGTATTTGCGTATGCTGCTTCTTGAACCGCTCACTAACTATAGTCACTAACGGTAGTGTAAAGCAGGAAAGTTGTCCAAGGATCGTTGTAGAAGGATCAAGTGAATGAGTTCTATTTGCTGTGGCTGATTATTATTTATTTATTTACGCTTAAATATTTCTCGATAACAGATATAGAAAATCACTGTGAGTCGCACGACAACAATTTGAGCACTTGCTCGTTAGACGCGTTGCGGCAGAATGTAGGTGCGAGTAAACGCGCGACGTTGTCCTATTGCCCCCACCTGTCTCGGGCTCTACAATTTCGGCGGGAGAGCGGGCACGGTGCGCGGGAAACCTTACTAGCCCGCGCCGGCATACTATCGCGATTCTCCGAACCTGAGCGGACCGCGAAGCTCATCCTTCGACCTTGAGCCAAGAAAGCGACCTCGAGGAGCCCAATAGCTCCTTGATCCGCAGAATCCAACAAGTCTAGAGATTGCTCTCGGTTGGGATTCGATATAGCCTGGGGGCAATCACTTGTCTCCAGCTAACGACTAACGCGGCCGCGGCGCCGCCTACGCGACACCGCGCCAGGTCTAGCGTGAGCCCGCACCGCTCATGGAGCTTTCTCGTCATTCAAAAGGGCGGGTCCCCGCTCGACTCTCTCTCTCTCCCCCTCGTAGTCTCTCGCGACTCGCTCACACGCACCGATCATTCCCCCGCAATCGTGTACATAACAAAGAAAAGGCGCATTATACATAGAGCGCATCACGCAAAAAACAATTAAACCATCGAAACCTATCGTGCTATGTCCATGCGCATACGCATCGTTTACAGGTAGTTCTTGAACAGATTACCTAAATATCAGTTTGTCACTCTCAGCTATCGATATATGATAATGGATACATATACTATCTCCCAAGCATCAATAAGGTTATAATATGGTTATAATCTTATTATAAGGTTATATTAGGATATAAGACGATAAATATAGCATTTTTCTAATCAAATTTATATTATATAATAAATGATATTAGTAAGTCAGTAATATTAGTGATGAGGGGCTGTTCCCTCTGTAACCTGGCGCAAAGATCACAAAAAATATAAATGAATTTAGTAAGGGTGCATGGGATTGTAAAGTGGTGAAGTACATTCAAGCATCAGACGAGCTGGGCGCAATGGTGGGGAAGCTCGGTGGCCACCGTCCGTGGGATGGCGGGCGAGTGGTGGGAGGAGTTCAAAATACTACATGGGATTGCAAGAGACTATAGCGGGAGTACAGCTGAGTTCGGCGAGAATGCATGAAACTCGTGCGATTTAAGCTTGAATTCATCGCTTTTTTAACTAAACTAAACAAAACTACTTCTCACAAGAGAAATTGATTGCACTGTAGACTTTAAAAACTTGTATATGACATTCTATTTATATAAATTGTTATTGAATTGATATCTCAGTTGGTTAAGGTTCACGGATTTTCTCATAATTTCCAAGATATGGGTTTAAATCCACATGAAGACTAGTTTTTTAATATTGTTTAAATTTCATAATTGTTATTCTCACGAACCTATCTATATCTATACTTGTTAACTATTTAATAAAAATTTTACAATATCAATCTTAAGTCTCTATCTTAAGCGCGTAAATAAGTGAATACTTGTCAATGACTAAATTCATAAGACATTTATGTTGTATCATATGAATGCATTAACCAATAGGTATTCAACAAAAGGAATACTGTACCAGATATGTAATTTCATTTATATTTGAAATACTGCGCTTAACGTAATAATTGTTTTAATAATTATGATTGAAAACGCGGAATATTTACAATTATTTATTGTATCTTTATATTCGTATGGTAGTTTTCTGTACAATAAGTGCATGTTTATCTTTGTCTCTATCTCTCTGAAAAGCTAGAAGCTGTAATATCTAAGCAAAAAGATAGTCTTAACTTTAGCTGGCTGACTTAAGTATAGAGGATAATAACTAGACGGATAAAAAGGCAATGTACCGTAGCCTGTAATTATTTAACCATGAAATTCCGCTGATTTGATGTAGCGTTCACTGACCACTCCGACTCTATACCGCGGATAGTCTACGATTGTGGACAGTGTCGTCAACTGGCAACATGTATCTGTAATTAATAAAGAAAACAAAATAATGTTTATTAAATTACTTTACAATTGAAATTTTAATTAAAACATGTTTAAAAGAATAGATTTATTCAATAAAATGACCATTAATATTAATGTTTGATATAAAATTTTTATATCAAAGAAACTGACTCATTTACATCATCTATACATATAATATCATAAAATTTGAGGGATAAAACCCAAATACTCGTGCAAAAAGAAACGAATGTGGCGCATTGCACCCATAGCGTTGTATATCCTACACTTACAAAAGGTCGAAAGTACGCTGCACAATGTGTATTCGTGAAAAGCAAGAGGTTATATCTTTCTCTTTCTGTCTCTTCCTCACGTGGTTTGTTTTTCGCTGCGGGCTTTCATTACCCGTAGGCCGCATTCGCGATTAAACCGCTGAGTTATGCGCATCTGCAGTTTTAGCTAGAGCCGCCGCAATGCCACACTTGTTCTCTTCGCAAGCTCAACTGCAATTTGACGCTCCTTAAATTACTCGTCCCTGCGCAACTGTCATTTTTTTTCTTCGTGAGGCTAGAAAGCCTGTCGCAGCCGCGAACGCTTTTTAGCTCCGGATTTTCAGTTGGCTGCAGATGATAGCTTGGACGTTCTTGTTCCTAAATTTTAAGAAGAACTCTTTTGTGCTAAACTTAAACTGATAATTTTATCATTTTATATATATCCTATACCGGAAATTAGTGGAGAAATTTTTATTGAATAATTAAAAATTATAACTCTTAATTCAAATATACAATGGCTATGGTTACGTCTCCTGTTAGCTGCTTAACAATAAATTTGTATATTGTACGTAATCAGTATTCGTGAAAAGTATTTTTGTAAAAAATTAATTCATATGTAATCTAAATAAAAAAATGCACTATATTTTTATTATTGATCTAACGAAATCGATAATGACTTCATTTTAAATTATACTTTTTATTTTATTTTTCAAATATAAAAAATGTAAGGGCTAATTTTGTCTTTTGAATATCGCTTATAAACGCTTGTTTGTTATATACTTCGTTTAACTTTTATGTTACAGATAGTGATACATTACACATGTAATGAAATATTGCTCTACTGGAGATATTAATAAATTAATTTGTATAAAGACTTTAATTCATGACTTAAATGATACTGGAGCTGCATCCGAATTCTCATAGATATAAAAGTGTGTTCTTGCTTGAAAATAGTTGCCAAATTATTATTTCACATGCTCAGTTCTACTATCGCGAGATAATTTACCTTCTCGGCACGACTTTGCTTTCTTTCTCCCCCTACTCTAGCACTGCAGGCAGCTTGTGAGGGAAAAAACGGAAGCTTGTGTGCAGCTTCTCTAGCCACCGACTACAAAATGCAAAAGCTCATCGCACTCCGTCCCCGCGTTTTTGAATAATAAAAACTCTCCGTACTTGGGCAGAATTATCGCTGGCGTCACTCGCGTATTTGTACGACGTAGAGCTGAAGCTGCACAGAATACCAAAACTGTGAGAGGAAATCTACACAAGATGTAAATAAGTTTAAAAACAAAAGCAGAAAAAGGAAATAAAAGGGGGGCCACCGTTCGTGGATCATCAATGCAGCTCGTGCAATTGCGTTTCAGGCGAAAACTGCGAAAAACGCGTTAAAACGTGTAAAGTATGGGTGTCACCTTCTGTGTTACGTAACTTTCACGGAACCTTCGGCTCACACTTTTCTATAGCCTTTATGGTACTGAAAATAAAGATGCTTACTGAACTTTTGCCCAACCTGATTCCACCTATTTTTGGAATTTTAATTTGTTTCTCGTTTAAAATAGCTTTTAAAATATTTTATTTACTATTTTTGTTAAATTTATTAAAAAAGATGTGCACTTATTATTCTCCTGAAACTTAAATACCTATAATATAAAATATTATTTATAAAAATCTAAAATCTTTTTTTGAATAATATACTAAGATCTATCATTTAATAATAAATACTGGAAGCCTGTATGTTCATATAATCATATTAATACATAAATTTTTCAAAACTTTGGGTTTGTACAGCTTTGTTTATATTATCAACATTGAAGTAAAAGTAATTAATGAATTTAAAAAAATAATATTAAACTAATAATTTTTAGATAATTATCTCAAATCACGTGTTATCGTGTCGTTAAATTATCACGTGAAAGTATTTAAAAAATAATGCCAAGAAAACATTACTAAATATGACATGAAAGTTGAACATTCCAGAGATTAACATTGTAATATCGATTTTTAATTGTATAAGCAAATTATTTCAGAAACATTGTAATATTAAGAATTTAAATATTGAAGTAAGTACATTAAAAGTATTTAAATGCATTTTCCGAGATAAAGTATAAACTATAATCTTTGTACAAAAGACGGTCGGGATCATTCAAGATCGGTTATTTTTTCGATTTAAATATACGATCAATTCAAATCGGTTTTTACTAGATATCGAAGATCGGTATTAACGTTAAAACTAAGAATTATAACTCGATCCATTCGTATAATTCTTCAGGTCCATCCTGCATAACTTATATTTGTATTTAGTAGTTACTATCAGATCAAGTTGTGGAAAAACTATTCGTAGCTCTAATAAATATTAAATAATCTAAAAGTATTGTTGTTGCTTGAAAAACCTGCTCATCCAAAAAGAGTTCAACGATCATCAGGTAAAATAGGAAACAATCGCGTTTAGATCTATGAGCGAAATAGATTTGATTTTATCTATAAAATTCTATAGATACATTTTATTTTTGTAATACGAATCGCATAAACACGGGGTCGTAACGAAATTGGTTCCGGTACGAAGTTGGAGATCACATACCTCATTTTCATAACTGAATTACTAACGAATTGATTTCAGTGCAAAACTGAATATTACGTACCTTATTTTCATCTTTATAGCTGAATCAATAGCAAATTGGAATAAAGCAGTACACTTCCTTACTCATATTACATTTTCATAGTTGAATGAACAACAAATCGATTCCGATACGAACATGGACATATTTATTTCAAATTTAACATTGATTTCATTTTAGGCACATACTATATTAAAAGTATAAATAATTTTGCTTTTAAAATATATTTTTTTTTATTGTTATAATAAGATGCTCTAATGAGTAAAGAAAATTCAAAAGACAAAAGACTAATCACAAACAAAGTATATAATAATCCTGAATTAAAAAAAGAAATCATTGATACAAAAAATTACTAGTAGGTACTGTATCCGGCTCGAAGGACCAAATGTACGGGCGTGAGTCATTTCGACTATACTCGTATGCCACGATTGTTGCTGCGCGCCAAGGTAATATTGTGCAGCTAGTAAAGGAAGGTGTAAAATACACAATACTGATTTTGAGGTTGAATACAAGTAATATATTCAGAATACTTTACATAAAAATCGTGACAATTGTTCGTTGTGTGTGGTTTGCGTGGAATACAATATAAAGATTTCGAGGTTGGGGGAAGCAGTTCTAAGCATTGGAAAACGGGAGTGCAAAGGGATAAAGGACAGATAAAGGTAACGGATAGAAACAGGAACCGAGCAGGTATGTGTGAGATAGTCTTATAAGGTTATATTGAGAATGTATAACTAATATTCATGAATGTAAGCATGCACAGACCTGAATAATAAATTAAGAAACTGATTAAGAACTAGCTATGTAAAATATTTAAAAAGAATTTAATGCATAATAATTAAAGAATTATTTTGACAATTATTTTAAATGTACTATAAAATGAATCTAATGTTTTAATTACAAATATGTAATTACTTATTTAATAATAAGTTTAAATACAGATCGTTTTAAATTAAAAGAATAGTATCGTCGATAAGCGACGGAACATGCCGCCCGCCATTGATCGCTTACGATTAATTATTCTATAAACATCAGCTGGTGACAGAATCTATTGGTAACAATGCAAATTTTTTTATAGATCGTTTAAAAACACCATTTGCAGTCTTAACACTAACAACTCGAAAAACATTGTCGGCACCAGGATATGTATCAATGATGTGACCCAGAGGCCACTGCGCTGGGGCAGTATTGTCTTCTTTCAACAACACCATTGAGCTTATCTTGATTGGTGTACCCTTGGTTGATAACTACTTTGTTCTAGTATTCAATTCATTTAGGTACTCCTTATGCCAAATCGTTGCTAAAAATACTGTTTTAATTCTTGTAGATATTCCCAGTTGGATAGTCTATTTGTTGGAGTTACGGAAAAATCTACATCTGGTACGTTCACTAGTGAATCTGATATTAGAAAATGGACAGAAGTAAGGGCTATTAGGTCGTTTGGATCAGTAGAGAAAAGTGTGAGAGGATGAGAGTTAAGGATAGCCGCAATTTCTATCGCATGTGTATTAAATTCTTCAAAGATTAAAAGGTTAAGGTTTTATGCTTTACCTAGAGTACACATAAATTTGACTGCTGATTCCCAGAGTCCCCCGAAATGTAAAGCTCTCGGTGGGATAAAGTGAATAATTTGTTGGCTAACTGATTAAAAATTGTGAGCATGTTGTCTTTTGATTGGAGGAAATCGTACAATCTTTTTAATTCATTGTCTCCTGCTACAAAAATTATCCCATTATCGGAATAAAGATTCCTGCTTTTGCTTCGTCTAGAAAAAAATCGGCGTAAAGTGGCTAAAAAAGCTTGAGTGGTAAGATCACTAACGACTTCTAAGTGTACGGCTTTGATAGCAAAACATACGAAAATAGCTACATACACCTTAACTTTATTGCTATTGTGAAATTTCTTTTCTTTGATAAGAAATGGTTCGTAATAATTGAATCCGGTATTCAAAAAGGGTCGCGATTGAATAATTCGATTTTCCGGCAAGTCTATCATCACGTGTTGAGGTATCCCGTTTCTGAATTTAAAACATTTGATGCATGAATAAACAGCGCGCTTTGTTGAATTTTTACCATCTATCGGTTAATAATGTGTGCGAACCTGATATAAGGTATTTTGTATTCCAGCATGCAAAGATTTTTCGTGTTCGTGTTTTATAATAAGATTTGTCATGCGATGATTTTTTGGCAATAAATAGGATGTTTACTATTATATGGTAACTTAAATGCGATAAAAATAATTTTATTATTTTTAATCTTTAGGATCGAGAACCGCAAATTTTTTAATTGCTGCGCAAACGACGGAAAATTGCAATATGTTATTGAACCGCTCACGCATATCGATAAGGAATAATCAAGCATTAGTCGTTCGATCGTGCAGTGATCAGAACTATTTGAACTTGCCGATAAAGCCTTGCCTTTTCTGACCGATGAAGATAGTAAGTATAATTGTAAATTTAGGCTTCGGCCAATGACATTTGCTACCTATTGTGCAAACTTGTGGAATTTCGAAAGCATATTACGTTGACTGATTCAAGCCTAACTTGCGTCCATTATTCAATCGATACTCGAGTTGAAAGGCGAGAAAAATCTGCATATACTAATTCTTTCATTTTTCTGTGGTATTCTTCTCTATTTAGATACATTACTAGTACGTTTTAAGCGAGATAGCACATGTAAAATATTATATTTGCTTGTGAAATACCGTTGCTTGTGAAATCTGTTAAGATTACTATTATTTAAGATTAGTTAAGATTAAATTGAAATAGAATATGTTCATTATAAATGAAAATTAATAGAAATCTATTATTTTATTTGAAATCATCAATAAATCTGTAAAGTTCCGATGTGCACCGAAGAAACTAATCTATCCTAACTTTATAGATCTATTTTTGTCTTTTTTTATTTAAAAATTTGAGGTTTATGAACAAATTTACTTAATTATAAACATCATTTAATGCAAGTAATATTGCAGATTAAATTTAATTAAATTAGCATAAGTGCTAGTTTTTATAATTTCATCGTTATTAAAAAGTAAGAGAATAAGAATTGTGGCGTAACAATTTCTTTGTTACATTCTCTCATCAGTCGCCTAGAAATAAGTAAATTAAGACTCAGCGACCGATTCTTTGTATTGCATACGGAGTAACCATTTTAGGAGAGGGGTGTTACATCCTACTGTCAGTCGGTAGCCAATAAAACATGTATTGGTAAGAAACGAATCGGTAGCACTCTCGCTACTTTCTTTACTACCTAATGAATTCACAGGTGTGACAAAACGCATTCCTTTCCCTTTTATCTCACCTTCAATCACCTGCATCTGCAACCGAAAACTGCACCCCAAGCAGGTGCTGACGATGACGATGATCCCACAGCTACCTGACGTTGCACCGGCATACCGGCAACCGGAAAATTGCAACACAGTTGGAAGCACTTTTGAGAAACGTACCGTCCCAGCCAAAACCAAATCCCAAATTATTATTTAAAATAAATAATAATCCAAAAAAACAATACCTTATCCGCTCAACCAACAGAGAAACCTCCAAAATAAATGTATTGGATAATTAAAAAACGGAACTAAACCAATTTGTACAATGAAATATATATATATATATATATACAAACCTAATAATTAAATTTTATGTAAACCTGTAAAGATAAAACAACCAAGGCGTATACAAACTTTTTGAACCAAAGTAAGATAATCTTTTTTTATAAAAATATAGAAAACGTTAAAATAATTAAATTGACAATGAAGTACATTATTAATTCTAATTGTTTAAATAAATATAACAAGAGAAGAATCTTACAAATTTGCAAACGCTTTAAAAGTTATATTATATCTAAATAAATGATGATATAATGATAAATGATAAAATGCGAGCGCATATTAAGACGCGTGGGAGTGACAGAGAGACTCAGGGAGCATCTCACTCACTCTTACAGTTTTCGCGAAACGCTTACACTATAAAAGAAAAGCCCGGGCCATGCAAAAGTCAGTCTCACTATTTCCACTGTATCTTCAAACTCAATTCACTCCGTAAATCGACTTCGTGTCGAGAAGGATCCGCGAATTCAGAAATCAGTTCTTAGTTCAGTATTATCCGTTCATTGTACTTTATTATTATCTACTGTCATTTTTATAATCAACCAGAACTACTACATCAGAATAAAAAAAAGTTAGTAGGAAATAATTCGTAAAGTCAATATTTAACACGACCAAACCATTTATTCCTTATTTTCTATGTTCCACATTATTCAAGGTTTGTAACATTAAATTTTTCTGCCTCTTCCCTAGCTTGTGTACTCAGGCACAGGCTAAAAACGAGGCAATCGACGGGTTAAGTCAAACTTATATTGTCGAAAGTGTGACTCCCATCCTCTGAAGGGACGGACGTCACATCTTTATCGAAGTATCAAATAAAGTATCAAATATATTTTCAATATCATATATTTAATTTCAGTAAATACATTTAATTCACATCGTTAAACTATGCTTCAAATTGTTATCAATATTCAACGTAATAATATAAATTAATATAATATAAACATTATATTATTTAATTAATATAAATTAATATAAACATAGGAAAATTTAACAAAAATTAGAATTTATGTAAATATAATATGTATTAACTAAATTAATAAAAAACATTAACATATAATTAAATTACACATTTATATGAATAGAAATGTGCAATATAATCAGTATTTAGGAGCGTAACAAATAGACTCATCCGACTTTAATAACTTCGTTTTTTATCATTAATTTGCTTAATTTTGAATTGAGTTAGAACTCTCACGCTTGCAGAAGTATAAATATAATTCCGTAGAAGCTTCACTTCAAATGATTAGAATATTAATAACAAATTGATAATAAAATATTATAAATGCTAATACATGACTACATTTGTCGATCTCACTCATTTCTAGTTTTTTCGTTAACTTTGTAGGCCTGTTTAGTTGAAGTAAAAATAAGTATTTCTAAAAAAGATGTATGATATAAATTGTTTTTTAGAAAATAACACACGGTTATTCAAATGAAATATTATTATGCAAGGGCAGATTAAAGAGAAATACAAGTTTTTAAAATGGCTGAAACAAAATTATAACCTTTTTATTAAACAATACATTTATTTGTAATAAATTTATTATGCAATATTTTTTAATTAATTCTTTTGAAAAAACACCAACGGCTATTATATGTGAAATATAACGTAAAGGGAATTGATTTTAAAAACATAGAGTTTTTAAATTGCTTAAACAAAATTGTAACCTCGAAATAAACAGTCACTTTCACTCGAGATAGGATATATTTATTTAAATCATTTAGTAGGAAGTTTTATTATAGTTAAACAATACATTTGCTTATGATAAAATATCTAGCCTACTTGCTAATTTTTTATTTTTTTAAAGTAGTTTTTCGTGATTAGAACTTAGATAAGTTATCTTCTGATAGATGTTTCTATAAAAATTACACAAATAGTTATAAGCTTATATTTTACTTTTTAAAAAAATATAAAAAATGAGCTTTCTATGATATATTAATTTATAGCATGGACAGGGCATTAGAAAAACTCTTATAAGCATTCGATAAATAAAAATTATAAAAAAGGGAATGAAATGCATTTTAAATAGAATAATAAAGCTAACAGCTTTCGGTATCGCATTTTTCTTATTAATGCATTATAAATCGAAGTGGCATGTCTCTTAACTATAGACAGCTGTAGTTACCTCCTAAATCAATGGGTGTCAAAGTCGCTTCGAATCTGCGGCAAGCGAAGACTCCTCAACTAAACGTTCGTGTGCGCGGTAAAAGGAGAAACGAGTGCGGGAAAAAGAGCAAGATGAAGAAATTAATTACTCTTAAAATAGTGAGGCTGGTCGTTGATATCAGCAGAGCGCAAGTCGGTAATAGCGCGGGATTGCGCGTTCTCAGAATACCACCGTAAAGAATTTACGAGCCCGCGTGTGATGGAGGAGAGAGATTTACGAGTACCGAGCCGCGGATACGATTTTAGCGTTTATGCGATTTCAGCGATTTACGAGGAAAAATTGAAAACCTCAGTTAGCGATTATGTGCCCTCTTATGCACACCAGGAAGTTACGGGTACTTTTCGGAAGAAACCTGTGATTTTACGCGATGCGAGTGAAATGTACCGTTGAGTGATGGTCTTTAATCGCGTTGCTATTGGCACATGGCTTACATAATTATTTCTTTAGGAATATATGTACTAGGATCATTCTTTTCTTACAAATATAAAATTGTGCTAAATTATTATTGTCTAATTATTATATCATTATTCGAAACATTTAAAAGTATTTAGTAGTATTTTTCATTTTTATTTGAAAAATATAAAATTAAGTTTGAGAAGAGTTTTATTAACTATCTATATTTTATTAATTCAAATACAAGTTGACAACACAGAATTAATTTTAAACTTCAAGTAATTTATAGTGAGAATTTTGCTTATTATGAATGTACGTAATTATCTGAAGTAGAACACTGAATACTGTTGTTTTTTTCTAAGAATGATAATTTATCATATTTTAGGATTTAGGAAAGACTTTCAATAAATTTTAAAGATACTTCAGAAGGATACCTGTATGAAAATAAAGTTAATATGTGCTCTTGTGACTATCACAGAAAATCAACATGCGACTTTAAAAAACATGATATTTGACATTCTCTATATGGATCACAGTTTCGCTTTTCGTCACCAAGGGACATCTCTATTTCTTGAACTTATGAAGTATATAAATGATTTAACTGAAAATTACATCTGACAAATCAATAAAAATCTATTATAATGTTTATCTAAAAAAGTTTAAAGATTTTAAACCAATGCAATGTTTAGTACAAGGCGTGAAATATGGATAAGAAAATTAATTTATTCAATATACTTTTTTGACTGTGTGAAATAAATGTTAACAAAATATTTTCATTTTCTTTGATCATTTGTTAATGCAAAAGACTATATAAATAGCCTAGTGGCAATAATAATGGAGGAATATAAGCATTTTTAAACATATTTTTAAAGTATCATATTTATAAATTTATGTTAAATGTATGAATAAGGTATTGATCTTACTTTATTGTTTTTATATATACTAAAAGAAAAACGTCAAAATAAGCGTAATACATTGCAAACATTGTAACCTATATTTTCAAATCTATTTTATTTTTCTATACACAGGTTTTTCGATTATTGATTTATTATAATTTATTGATAAGAAAATCATCAAAATTTTTTTTACACAAAAGTACTCCAGCCATTCTTGAACATCTCATTCAAAAATTTTCCCCTCCTCAGAGAAGTAACTAATTCAGTACGAGGCATGAGAAGTTAGCAGCTTGGGGGCTACTCCGAAGATGTAGCGAAACTTCTCTCGAATATTATCAACGAAGTTTCAGACTCATGCGATGCGCAGTGCGCCAAAGACCCGCAGTAGTTCTAGCACGCATGGCCTACTGCAACCCTATAATAGTTCTGTACCGTATTTAGGATCGTGAATTTCGTAAAAAAGCGAATACTATCGTTATTCTTTGCATTTTTATTGTGACTTCTTCTTTTTTGCACATAATTGGACAATGCATACCACCACAGCCTTACCCAATATTATCATAGTAATGGCTGTACGCTCAACAATGGCACGGTTTCGTCGTTTTCTCCTTTCTATTTCCTTCATCGAAGGGTGTGCATGTGCAATTTTTTTATTCTTTTCTATTTACTTTTGTCCTTCGCATACTTTTTTGTTGGCCCTTTTATATACATTTATTGCGAAACATATGCTGTATTATTCTTGTATGCATAGCTTAGATATATCTGTAATATACTAATGTACATTAATGCAATTTTTAACTATAATTTATACTGACATGATAGTTTAAAGATTAATTTAAAATTTACTTTAAATGTGCATTATCCATGGTTATCTTATATTGATTGCGTACAATAAATAGCTGGAGTCAATCTTTTGAATGTCTTGCCAAAAGTAATGTAGTATTTTTAGGTTGTTAAATTTTTTAGGTTATAAAATCTTTTTTAAATGTCAGTGCAAATTTAAAGATTCACCTCTGAATCAATCTATTTACATCAACTATTAATATTAATCGACCTAAAAACTGATCTGCTAATTATATCTGAAGAAAGTAATTTAATAGAGTCTTAGATTAAATTAATTTAAATATTAAATAAGACTATTAGTAACTTATATTCTATGTTCGAAACATATGCCTACAAATAATACGGGTTAGACTAAGCGTATGTGAGCTAAGTTGTAGCTAAATTGTAAGATGGTGCTAGTATCGATTGCAAGAAAAGAAAATTTTATACTTCTATTTAATTCAATAAAGTAAACGATTCTAATAGAACAGGAACTAAAGGAAGCAACTCACGTTAAACTGTAATAACCTGCTATAGACATATCCCGCAGTATTATCCGCGGGCACTTGACAATAGAGCAACGATCTTGCGGAAGTCGGTCGAGTATCTTGGAGAAAAAAGAGGCAAAGATACAAGGTCCTTTCGCGACGCTAGCGGTCGTAGTATTGTGTGCGGGACCTATTTCTTTGAATGCACCTTCTTGAGAGTCCACCCATGGTGGATATCGGGCCGCAGGCGCGAAAGGTACTATAGCAAAGGGACTCTGCTGCTCTTACCCCCTCCATTCGCCTTTTTCATCTAAGCGAAACGGCAGCGTGATACTCCTTTATGTTATTACATTTACAATATTTGAAAGTTCGCTCTTGCACAGTGTTTTAGGTACGTAGAAAAAAGCACGGTACGTTATTGGAAGTTTTACAGAAGGTTCGTTGTAGTTTTACGGCTATTAATAACAATTGCCACGGTAAGACAGTCTCAAACACAGCGAGTCATATACGTCCAGCAGTTTTTGTTCCGTATGATCGTCTTTCATTCAATTTTCGAGAAACAACATTTAGAAACCATTTTACCAAGATCTTATAATAATTGATAATCGTATATATTTATGTTTCTTCTATTCTTTAATTTTCACGAAAGAGGATGTTATTCGGAACTATCATCAGTTTCGCATGTGATTCGTTATTACATTTAATTTATTATGTAAGAATAAAACATTATATTAAAAATACATATTTTAATAGCTGCAGTCGAATGAGGGCACACTTTAGTAATTACGTTTTTAAAAGTAGTTAAAATCATGAAAACAGACTTCAGGATAATACTATAAACGAATACTATATTGATAAGCATTAATAAATTACATAATTTGTAAGAATAAAAATGTAAAAAAATATATCTGCAATAATATTATGTTTAAGAATCAGTACTTCTAAACTTAAAACTTGCTTATTTTTTTATTTAACATTTAAAATGCTTGCACAGTTAATTAAAAATGAAATTTTATAATACAGTATAATCAGGATTTTTTGCGTGTTTAATCCACGTTTAAAATCTTTTATTTTGCAAAATTGTAAATAAAGTTTTACAGTTTTTAATGTACGTAGGTATTGTGTTTTATTCGATAATTTTTTTAGTTAATTATTTCTGTAAAAAAATTTAAACTCATAATAAAAAAATATAGAATGAAAAAAATCTTTTAAGTTTTTATACGTTAGTGTATTTTATAGTAAAACAAAAAATAGTAATGTAGCTCGAAATATTGTTTGAAAAGAGGTTTAGAAGAAGGTTTGAAAGGAGGTTTCAAAGAAGGTTTGTAAGAGAGAAAAAACGCCATAGCTTTCCCCTGCCCATTAAGAATCGAGAAATTTCGCCCAGCTTAATATGTTATTCAAGAGTCTCAAGATCGTCTAAGTGCTACCATTATCTCCGGAGACTTCATCCCATGGATTTACAAGCCAAGGGAGAAGCTTCTGGAGGTACAGCGCTCGGCCAGTCATTGCAATCCCGATCTCATAGGCCCTCGGCTTCTCGATTATTCTCTCGCACTAGGCAGCATCCTCGGCAGCACCGGTCCCCAGATTCTGGGTGCCGTCAGCAAATACTTACTGGCTGTGGCGGTTACACGATATAACGAAGTAGCAGGTTTCCTTTCCCTTTTTGTCGCTTCGTCAGCCAACCGCTGCCGTTCGAATCCACTGACCAATATTAAGCGCGCACCCGCGCGCCCCCAGAAATTGTCTGAGCGAAATTTCGCAAACTTTGCCAATGATATTGACTCTAACCTACCATTCTTCCTCTCACCCGAATAAATCCTCGCTCTTTCCATTTTGTCTCTCTGTTTTTTTTTGTAATTTCGAGCGTGCGACCTGTGAGCTAATGCGTTTTATTTATTTACGGATACAGTTTGGGATTTTGATTGTTGTAGGAATGTCAAGTTAGAAGTTGACCACGTTATAAATACGGAAGTGAACTTTATTAGTTGAGAGCAGTACCAACCATGCTTATACGTGAGAGTGTTTCATTACCTAGTTCCTGATATGCGAAATGAAAGAAACTGCAGGAACATCGTTTTTTCTCCCAGTACATTTAGTGGTTCTACTTTTTGTCGCTGGTATGTTTCCGATTACCAATGCTTTTTCATACAAACTAAATAAATAAATTTTATAATGCGTTGATAATCTCGAAAGGAAAACATGCAATTCGTACAAAAAAGAACCTTAAAGTATAGTACCATGAAGCTTGCAATTATAAGTTTTTATTTACAAGTTATCGATAACTTATTAGTATCAATTTATGTCGTTTTAACTTAATTTAATTTAACTTAATTGAATACAAAATATTAGAACTAGAAGAAAAATAAATTCTGTGTAATACATTAAACATAGGATGATTTTTTTAAGTTATAATAAAAGGTAGGAATTTAAAAAGGTTTTTGACAAATTGAAATTATGTTAAAATATGTGATTTTAATCAACTTACAATAAATAATTAAACTTATAATTTGATTTTATATGCATGTAAAAAAAGAAACTTGCCCAGTGTACGAGAATTCTACATATTAAAATAAAATTATAATATAATACTTATACATCTCTAAAAACAAGACTTCATTTCACTGTTTAATTCATAATTTCATATTAAAAATAATTTAGTTCTGATACACACTGCATATTAATTTTTTGTTTCTACAATAAGAACCTTCAATTACGGGTATTTATATTATAGTGACTTTTCGTACAATTCGCAAAACTAGAAAACACGTCTAATATCGACCGTTTCATATTCAAAAATTCTATATCCACGAAGAAGTTTGACGCCATCAGCGATGCTGTGGTTTCTAATAAAAACTTTATTTTTTTTTGCATGATTTCCTTCAACCAAATTAAATTGCATACTATTAAAAACTGTTAACTTCTAGATAATTGTTATTATCAGCTCCACGTAGTTACATATTTCACATATTTATTTCTAGATACAGTATCAAGGTTGAATATATTACTTCTAATTCATATAATTTGCAATTTCCTGAATCTTAATCTGTTCAAAATTCTTTAGAATTACCCGGGATGTTTCCCGATATACTCGTACTACCTCACACTCAGTGTGTAAAGATCAGAAAAAGTAAAATTAACCAACAAGGGACTTAACGCCTTCTAATCTTTCCTACGGTCAAACTAACTTTTGCCCAAGTTTAAAACCATTTGCTCATTTGCTTGCCACAACTTGACGTCTTTAAACTTTATTATTTGTTTTCTGTTACCTCTGACTCGTTTATTGTTTTATCCATGGCTGCCGACTTCTTTGGCTTTCATTACCTATCCTTGTTCTCATTCTTTTCTGAATACTACTTTCACGATTTTCCCTTTAACCTTTTAGTACCATTCTACCGGATGACTGAGTTTACGGACTCATTGTTCATACATATTGCTGTTACAACATTCAATTGTAAATTGAAAACTGGACCGTATTCAACTCCTTGAACGCGTTTTAAACAATGTTTTTTTAAATTTCTTGTTTTCTTGACATGCAATAATAGTTAGATTGAAATTTTTTTTTATTAAATCTGATTTTTGTATAATTATAAGTAGTTATTTTGCTTCAAAATAAAAAACAAATGAATAATTTTTTCTTAATTACAGCTGTAAGGTATAATTAGCTATATAGTATTTGCATAAAAATTTGTATATAAAAAATATTTTTTCAACTGGATACTGCATTTTCTCAAAATAAAAAAAACAATCAATCAAAAACAATGATTTTAAGCATAGTTCAAAACTATATATGTTAATTGCTGTCCCACTCTAGGACCTTATAGGAGCGAGAAGTTGTGTATACATAAATAATAAAATAAAGAATTCAGTTTTGATGTTAATATTTGCTTTGATGTTTATTAATTAAAATAGTATTGTAAGAAAAGATTTACGAATAATAAGTGCTCAGCGCCTGTGTTAATAATATCTTAATATAATTGTGGATGACTCCCAAAGCTTTACATACACATATATTGTTCCTAAATATAAAATGCGATCAGATAAATAATGCGATTAAATATACCTTGCGATCGGACGCTCAGCGACGGGTGATCTCAATTGTAGGAGAGAAAGAGAGAGAGTTGATGGTGAGAGTGGTAGGTGATCCCTCGTCGACAGGCTGGATGTTAAGCCAGTATCCAGGAAGCAGCGAATGATCGATACAGTGGCGCTTTCCGCGGCATTCGAACGCCTAGATCTTAAAACACCTAGCAGTGTCTAATATAACGGTTCCCACTAGCGACACTCCTAGACTACATCTGGGTCGTGGCACTTGAACGTATAGGTGCAGCGGTCGACGGTTCGGGGACAGGCGCTCGCGGACAGAGCTTGGGCGACCTAGTATTGTCTGTAGGGCTAGTATTATCTGCACGAATGAAGCTCTGGATCTAACTGGATTCTCTTCTTCTATACTTTGATTCCTCTCACTTTAAATGGATTTTCATCATCGTTCGGTATCAGTTATTTTCCTAATATTTTTATTACGATTTTACGATATTCGCAAGATCATTTTTAAAACATGCAAGTTTATTCAATAAATTTACTATTTTTATGTTTATTAAAACATATTTTTTAGGTAAGGCATATCGTTTTGCATGACAACAATTTTAATACAAGACTAACTTAAAGTAGTAACAAAATGAAAAATAAAAAAATAGTTTAAACTTATATAAATAATCATCATATGCTAAATTGTATGTTAAACCTTCATGTCACAATCTAAAAATGCAAATAAAAAATCAATAGAGAATACTGCATTCAGACATTTGGAAACAATTAACAGTTTCGTTGCCTGAATAAAGTGTTAATCAGACAACTACCGGTTAAACCGGAACGTTTTTAAGAAACTTCTAATTAGAAATATGAATTTTAAATTAATTCAATAGATACTGGCTAAAAATTATAATAGAAAAGAGTAAGAAGATGTATGTTTAACAATGGCATTTCTCTGGTAGAAATTTGATTAGTAAATCTCTCCGAAACACCCCTGGTACGAAATTGATTAGAAACTATAGACCTAGAAACCTTGCGACTAATATTTTAATAATTATATATAATACATTAATAATAATTATATTAATATTATATTTTAATAATATAATAATTTCTACTTAAATTTTTTTAATAGAATCTGTTCTACGAGTTTAGCATATTCTGCCCAGATTCTATTCAATGCCATATCTCACGAATTAGTTCATAACCCTTAATTCAAGATATCTCCAATTAACATTGTAATAATTCTATAGTTGTGAAAAATTATTGAAATATTTAAAAAATCGTTTTTCTTTAATTTGTTTATTACACAATTTATTAAAAGTAGTAGTGTGTGTATATATAGATAAGGAGCAGTTTTAACTAAAAGGAATAACCAACCAGCTACTGCCTACTATGTACTTCGGACTTTATATATATTTTATATCTATTAATAGCTTTCTCCAGTATAGTTTTTTCCTAAATAATGGAAAATACTAGATAAAATTGTTATTTAAACAAAAAAAATAAAGAAATAAGTCTTGTAGGTTTTAAGTAAGGAAGAAATTTTGTGCAAAATAAAAGATCTGGTTTCGGTGGAGCGACTCGGAGTACGAATGGCTAGGTCACATGAAGGAGTTGGTGAAAAATTCCGACTGGCAATGCCATTAATTAGGGTGCAGCTGCGTATAATTGAAGTTGATAATGTCATCTTCAGGGCAAGGTAGGCCCCACTGCGTTTTCCACGCAAGATGCAGCTTCCACCCGTGCCAAATCGGTAACATCTGATGCTAGACAGTACACTATATTCATAAATTCATAGTTAAGTCGTAGTCTGTATAATGTAATCGTGCAATTCAAGGATAGTGCACACGACCTTGACTTTATGTACGTGGCATCAAAGCGATAAATATTTTATTAGATAAAGAGAGAGAGGGCAGAGCAGGATTCATGCTGTAGCCTCTGAGAATGAGGTCATAATCATATTTATGAGCATCTGTTCATCCAGGGTCTAACGGGCGGGATCTAGAGTCATGGATTGTTTACCCGTGGCGTTACGTTTCGTTCGTTTCAACACTGCATGACCACGATCGTGAGGATCATTTTACTAGCAATAGAAAGAGAACCTATCCGATTTGACTAAGTCAAGCAAATGCTCCATCGATGATCTCTGGGGTGGGTGGGTACCTCTGAGCCAACATTAGTTTGTGTTATATACAGACCCCCTCGCATCTTATTTACGAAGAACTTAAAACTTTTGGATTAATTGCGGCGATTGATTCCAGATTACAGTTATAAAATCATTATCGGTGATCTGAACGCTAATCTCTGCACTGGTTGTGATGATGCTGTATTTGTACGTTGACTGGCGGCGTAGCTGCCTTTGCAGATCGTTGAATACGGCCCTACGCACATTGCACCCACGTTCCATACCTGGATTGACGTCATTCTTATTGAAGACAATAGATACAGTGATTTCTGCCACCAATGAGCCTACTTTTTTTAAAAGCAGACACAACATAATCGGTATTACAGAGATATCTGTCCGAATACCTATCTGTTGCTCTTTTCAGTACAGGAATTATAAGAGCATCGATGATAATAGGCTGATACAGATGTTGTCTGGCTGTGACTGAGAGCCGTTTCATATCTAAAACATGCAAATCTAGAACACCTTCTGGGCCAGATAATTTTCGGCGAATTTCACTACTTTGATTTCTTTCAAAAGTTCTTGAAAGAAATATATACGACCAGCTTATAGAATACTTGACATCACATAACAACATTGACCCACTTTAAACTGAATGCGTAGATTTCTTTCTGATATTAAATCTTCACGGTTCAATTGTGTTAAACTTGAAGAGGAAACAGTCGTGCTTTTGCCCGTGATAGTAAAGCATCTTGGTGTTGTACTAGACGCGAGTCTATATATAGTTTACAGTTTTTCCATCAGTACACCACGAAGGCTCTTCATGCAAAACTAGTACGTTCTCTGGTCTTTCTTCATTTCAATTATTGTTCTACAGTTTACTTAGATGCGCCCCTGGAGTTAAAGGCGAGGCTACTACACTCACAGAACTCTTGTGCGCGGTATGTGATGAGTGCTGAGTGGAACCATCATATCACCCCTTTTCAGACATTGATTAGGTTGGATAGGAGTAGACAGCTGGAGGGAATATTTTATTTACTTACTGATCTCAAAGAAATCACGGCTGCATAAGCCGGAGTACCTCGTTATTCTATTCTCTTCTAGCGTATCCGATCGACCTGTCATGGGTGATCCTAAAGAGGTTTATATTCCGTAGATTCGCTCCGAGAAGGGAATTAGATTTTTCTCTGTTCAAGGCGCTCATCTGTGGAACAGACTGCCATCCTGCATAAGGAATGAATCCTCTCTTTCTCGCTTCAGTGGACCAGTGATGGAACATTTGAGGGATCGAGATATCACAGTGGACTATTCTAGTCAGTCGCTCTCGTAGCCTTGTTGTAATTTGCACCCTAAATTTGCTTTATGTATGTTATTGAGTATTATTGAAAATAAAGAATTTGTAAAACTACATCATATATTTAATATAAGGAGTATTATTTTAAAATAGTAATGTAAATTAGTTCGTATTAAACAAATAATTTCGAGGTTGTTTCATTCATTGACAGTAACTGTGTTACCCATAAAAAGACGTGATGCTTTGAAGTCTTATTAGATGATAGGGGTGAGAAAATTGTCTGACATCGTGCAGAAAACTGCAATAATCAAAGCAATACAAATGAAGAATATATGATAAAAGGAGTCAGTGCTAAATATAATCATAAAAACATTTATGTAAATTCTTTAAATGGATATCGTTGTTGGTTAATAGAATGATTTAATATTTTAACTGCTGTAGACATTTTAACTAAACATTTACATATTTCGCAGAAAAACTCTGTATTGTAATAACTAATTCATTATAAAAATTAAATTGAATAAATGTATAGGCGCGTCTTATTAGTAAAATATTAACTATTATTCAATAACTGCGAAATTAACTCGTGTTAAACTTTAAAAATGTATTTGAAATTAAATTATTATTTGAATGAATTAAAAGTCAATTTTACAATTATTCCCTGGTGGGATGAGGGAAATAGAAATGATTCGGGTTGCCCAACGTTAATATATGACTTTGACAAAAGCCGGTTTTCATTCCTGGGTGTGATATGGGGTGGCAGAAGGAGATGAGGAGAACAGAGGCGACGGTATCAGGCATGCCCGAAAATCGGTCGAAATCGTCGCCCGTCCGACGTAACGGGAACCTGGGAACTTTTCAGTTCCTTGACCTCGGTTTCCGTTACCGGCAGAGGAGCACCGAGAAGCACTAATGGAGGACTCGTTCTGCCCCTCGTAATGTGTGGGCACCAGGTAAGCTTGGAATCGAAAGTAACGTCCAGATACTTTACGGAAGAGTTCCAGAGAATAGTGTAATATTCAATCTTTATAGTGGAGAGAGTTTACGCTTGCGAGAGATCTTTTGCGATAGCATATGGGAAGGCTAGGAAGAAATTGATTGATGTGTCGGTGTATAGGGCAGTGGAGATGTGTTTATGGATTGGAATGTTGCTGCAATAGATTTTGACAAGTAGCGGAAGAGGCTTGGAATCTTGAGGCACTCCAACAGAGATGGGATAAGATTTGGAAAGCTAGTGACTCATTCTGACTCGAATAGTGCGGTTGAAATGTACGAATTAGATAGTGAGGTTAGTTGAGTTGAATTAATTTGAAAGTAAGACCGTCATACTAGACTCCGTTGAACGCCTGTTGTAAGTCTTTGTTGACAGTTTAATTTAATTTTGAGATCACATGTTATCAGTTTATCTGTAAATTACGGATATTTTCAGCTTTTCACGCTTGCAACTTTTGTAGCTGCATCCGAACCTTCAAATTATATTATTTATATAATTATTATTTTTTATTTTAAAATTAAAAAATAATAATGTTTTGTCAGCTGTTGACTTTAATATTCATCGATGTAAGGGCATTAACAGGTTTATTAAAACCTGGAGGCATAAATAAAATTAATGAAAATTATTAATAAATTAAAAATAAATTAATAAATTAAATTAAAAATATAAAATTTATATACATAATTATTTAATGTTCAATATATTTACAAGTGAATTATATGGATACTATATTGAGCATTAAATATAAATTGTTGTCGTTAAAACAAAAAATAAGTATTAAAATAAAAAATGACAACGTTAATGGACTAAAGAAATATTTAAAAATATACGAAATGAATGACCAAAAATTATGCTATTCATATCACATCTTATTATTATATTATAATATAATTTGATTATATTTATATATATTTTTTATTATATATATTTATAAATTTTGCTTCAAACTGTGACCGAGGATTTGCAAAATGGCAAACTTGTTATCCACAAATAGCTTGCATACTACGAGCATAGGCGTTATGCAATTTCCTTCCGAAAATTGCTCGGTACGTGCTGCTATCTGGATTCGTAGCGAGTTGTTGGTAAGCATTACTTCGATACCAACAACCTCATTAAGATCTAGATAGAATTTAATGGCTTTATAATGAAGGAAAGAGCGAATTTAAATGGCGACGTCCCCGCAACAAGAGTCGCGGTCTTTGCGATAGATTGTAAATTCCAGAAAGAAAATGTTTAAAGAGGGTGAGAGGCGAGTGTCAGTAACGCAGGCGAGAGCTATATTTTGAGACTCCAGAAGATCTTGGAATTCGAGGAGTTTTATTCGAAAGCAGACCAAGGAAATTATGGTTAATGGCCATTTCTAGTAGAGTTGAGCTGAGCGAGAACAGCGAGAAAATCGTTAGTGAGGATTATAATTGTATCTAGATTGTTGATGAGAGGGAAGGAAGAGGAGACTATTGGGGGAACCGGAGGTACTGGTTTAAGCAAATCGGCAAAGAATTTTCATGCAGGACGAGGGCAGCGAAGAATAATAGGCGGGGCAGTGGGGGAAGAAGTTGCAACCCGCCCGGCAGTAGATCGAGATGAAGATGCAGGGGTAGCTGCAGTGGCTTTAAGGATGCTTCAACAGGGTTCAGCAGCTTTTGGGACCTTGATGCAGCCACGGTAGGTTATGCGGTGATCGCCTTGGAAATTTCTACAACGAGGTTTGGTGTTAGCGGTGTCATTCTTGAGACAACTTGCGATATGATGGTCTTTGGCGCAGAAGGCCCAGACTGTAAGTATTACAGCACAGTAATACAGTGTAGTACAGTACAGTAGTTAGTTGTATAGTAGTAGTATTTAGCGTGGCAGTAAGTTCCCAAGGGTTTTGATGTATCCACATTCAGACACAGAGAGTCTTGGTGGTATTTCTGCCAAAGACCCGCCTTACCGTGCCGACTCGGGAGATGCCTGAGGTGCCACACTGTATGTGTCCCTTGCGAAATAGATACTCTCTCTCTCTTTACATTCGCTAGATTCTCTCTTGCGCCTTGGCTCGTTTCTCATTATTTATCCGTCATATACGGAGTGGGGGGTAAAACAGTACCCATGGGTAGTCCACCGCCGCACCGCTGCTCGTATACACAAACACGGATCTCAATGCAACTCGATCGTTACATGCTATTTTTAATATAAACCAACTAAAAATAAGAATTAATTTAATCTTTATAGACATTTTAGAATATTAAAAACATAGTAAAAATATGGTATTTATTGGTAAAAACTAGTTAAGAAAAGTAGTGTAACCAGATCTTATTGGATAGAAAGGAAAAGATAAGCCATAGGTTAGCTGTTAATTTTTCGACTAATATTTTGTATCTGTTTTGTAGATATTTAATTTCGAAATCATATTCAGTTCGTATTTTCTATCTGTTTATTGATTCATGATTTATATTGTCTTATTTAAAATCATTTAACGCTTCATAAAGTAGCTTCATATTCGATTTTTATGTAGAGTATTATATTTTACATATTATTGGTTACTCTATATTTTACTAAGAAAATTAAGTAGTCAAATAATAAACAAATAGAGACAGAAGTAATTTATGACAAATAAATAATAAACTTATTAAAGAAATAAATAAAAAATATATTTAATATAGTAAAAAGTATTATAGTTTAAAATGTAGTATTTTATCTTTAATGCAAAACATAATATTTTTAATTTTTATATTTTTTTGTTATGCATGATCAAAAGCTATTTGAATTTTAAATGAAATATTTCAATGAGTGATACTACCTCAGATCTAATATATACGATAACGTATAATTATGAATAATTGGTTAGATATTAATAAATATACAAAAAATAGTTAAATTAGATAGTTAGAATTCAGTTCTTTAAGACATTTTTTATGAAAATTATATTTTTATTATCAAAATATTTTGATTAAGTCTTATAAATATATTTTTAGATTTTTTAATTGTATATAAATATTGTTAATATGTGCATGTTAATATTTTCAAATATGTCATTAGGATTGCGGTAACTATTATTAGTTTGTTAATAATTGCTAATCTATTTTCAATTAAAACCTTATAATTAATGACAATTTAGCATGATAAAAGAGCTATCATCCCGTAAAATTACTTTCATCGGAGGATCCTTTACGGCATTAAAATATTTTTCAAAGCACGTATTCCCTTCACGAAACGGTAGCAATTTTAATGCATTTTCATGGGGTGGGGAAGGCGACGAGATAGAGGCTAAATAGCATTTCCTCTCTCACGACGCTATCTTGAGGCAAGTCGATTTCCGTCTAGTTAAACTTTGCAATTTCAGGGCCGAGCGACTGTCAAAAGCTCGAAGAAGACAAGCGGGGCCGTCGCCTCGGGAGTTTTCATTCTCACCGGGGATAATTGGTGTGCATGTAACGTTAATGCCAGTCGCTTTGTACTACGTGCGTATACGCATAAAACATGAGAAGCACCTTTCGAGATCAGCTTACATAGTTGACGCTTTCATTTTTCTGCTCAGGCAGTAGAAAAAATTGCACATGATGTAAAAAGCTGATGGAAAATGATATAGAATTAAATGTAGTTAAACCGAGCGGTAAACCGTCAAACCTTTGACAAAACTGAAGGTGCACTAGAAATACTGGGAAGATGTAGAATATTCTAATGTATTATCAACTGTAAAGTAGTTAAATAGTTTTGTTATACTGATTTATGTGAATTTTTTTTTCAAAGTCATAATTTAAAATTATTTCAAGCTATATTGTAGACTAATTTAAGGCAGTCATTATCTACATGGATAATATAAAGTTTATTCCTGAAAGAAGCTGCAGCCAACGCGAGGTACATGTACGCTTTTTAATAAGCAAAGTAACTTATTTATCATACTTATAATATTCTGCAGAGTTGTTTTTGAAATATTTATGTACTACTCGCTTTTGGTTACTAGTTTTGATTTTGAGAAAATGTAAATTGCATTTTACTACAAAGCGCTGTGCGACACATATAATATTTCTGAAAAATTATTGTTTCCAATAAAAGTAGTCTAAAACTTCATTGAAGAAATAGAAATAGAAATTCAGAACTGCACCAAGGGTCAGTAGGTAGGCTTATAATAAACTACTGGCGTACTATAATTGTGAGGGACAGGACTAGGAGCAGGTTACAGTTTGTACACAATGAAAAAATGCGAGGTCTTTTAATTTAACAAAGTAATTCGTTTATTTGAATTACTGACAAACAAAAGTCGCACTATGAAATAACAAAAGAAAAATAAATAAACGGCTGGTGCCGCAACGCTCACCTATTTGCCTGCTGTCTCGATCGAAAGTGACCCTTTGTCCGCGAAGGGCCCGATCGTCGCCGATCGCTATCCCCTCCCCTCGAGTTACGCGGGAAGCGCGAGCTGTCGCGCCGCGCGAAGCCCGGCGCTCCGAAACCCCGCGGTTTCGCCCGAAAATCCACGAGTGTCGCGGGGCTACTAAATGCCTAACGGCCACGAGGAATTTCACGTCTCGTGCACGGGGGGTGGCCTTCATAACAAGGAGCAAGCTCCGCGAGGCTCTTTACACCACAGGTAGGCCTTGCGCCTACCTGAGTGAACGGCTGAAGCCACGAATCCACAGTGATTCGCGCTGAGGTAGCCCCGTTTCACTATTTTAAATCATTTTGCTCGAACAAAAATAGCTCCGCCCTCCCTCGCCCCGCGAGGAGTGGACAGCGATCAGCGCGCAAACGCCTAATAAACACATAACGCCAATACATACAATTCCCATCCAATTAATAATAAATAAGTAATTAAGTAATAATCAATAATTCGCAAAACGCCGACAGATAGTTTTCGCATTACAACTTCGATCCATAACAATAATAATTGTATAAACGGAAAAGCGTCAATGTTTTCACTTGTTTTATATTGTCGCTATTCTATTCAAGTGTGCATCCAATTAAACTGTTTAAAATTCTAATTGAACCAGGGAATCCGTCGGTTGAAAGTCGGCGATACAATTAAACATCACCCTCGTATTTATCTAGCGCTTGCACGGGTACATTATCAATATTCCCTGCGGTCCAGATGGAAGAACAAGCGCATGAATCTCGCATGCCTGCGCACTAGTTATCGTAGTAGCCGCAAAAGGGCAGGAGGGCATAGGGACTGTTTAGACCTGTCAGGCCAGGAGTAGCAGTTGATCCCTCTTTTCCACTCTGCTCTTTTTCTCTTGCACGCGCTTGTCCCCCATTAACTTGAAAGTTCCGAGGCGTCGACGGGGAATATTTTACGTTTAGTTAATTAGCACAAGACAAATAGGAGAAAGTTACCCAACGCCCGGGGTAAAAAGAAATTTTCCATCTCCCTGCACGTACTGCACTCGGATGTTTCACTGTAATGTTCTGCCTTTCTCTTCTACTCTCCTTCACCCTTGTATTTCTCTGACTTTATCCTTTAAGAGTAACATACCTTTGATTGGATTTTAATTATGCACCGGTTCGTTTTTAATTTATTTCCACCACGTTTTTATTCTCATGTAAAAGATTTTTTGCACTTCTTTTATGTAATTGCTTTTAATTGCAAGGTAATTTATTCATCTGTAGTTAAGACATTACATTAATTGTGAACTATATTGTTTGAAAGATTTACGCAAATTATACCCAATAAGTATTAATATAAGTATTCGAATTTTTCGAAATTTTTAATTGATTATCTTTATCAGACCTAAAAATAAATTGAACAATTTTTAACAGATAATGAAGTTCAAAGCAAATTGAGTATAAGAAAATTAGTAAGATGGTATTAAAAAACATAATAACTCTTGAAATGAACAATATCACTCATTGCTTCGACTTCAATATCCTCAAGGCTTAGCAAGCGTATTATTTATTCAAAAAGTAATACAAAAGCGTAGTACAAAAGAAAAAAATATAAACCTGTGTGTACATTATTTACACGATATTGCTCTAAACTTGTTAAATATTAGTATAAGAAGAATGACCATTACATACGATGGATATTTTCATCGAAAACAGAAAAACAGTTGTAATTAATAGAAAAAAATCTAACCGAAATTCACTAATACATCTAACACTTTCTCTGATCGAAGGATGTAATCACAAACTTTTGTTGAATTTCGCGTTTAGTTTTGAGATTCTGAAATGAGAGAAAACATGTTGAACTTTTCGCTCGGACTCGAAAATTCGAATTCGCAGAGAAATAAAGAAGATTTGGAAAGTATATATTGATCCTCGTGCTATCTATTCAGCAATCCGAAGCAATTTTGTCAAGAGTCGCCCGGATTTTCATGTGCCGGTAAACGAAAGCCCAGCTACACGTGTACATTGACGATTACGCCACGAACGCTCATGGCTCATAATGCACGACAATATAGATGTACAGTGGCGCCGAAATCAAATAGCAGTATTGATTCAAAGAGAATTGACATGTAAAATGATAAAACCTGTATGTAACAATAATTGAATATAAACTATGATCGATGCCTTGCAATGTAATTGAATGTTTTGTTATAATTTTGAAATATTTTACTGTGTAATCAAGTAAAAGTTTGTTGTTTAGGTAAAATTCGTTTATGATAGGTTACATAACTAGGTGTAGTTTCAATAGCTATAAAAGTAAATTATAAAATATATTATAAATATCTTAACTGAGAGCGTAAATTTAGTAAATAAAAATTATTCTAAAAATCGAAAAATAACTTCTAATTATAGAAAGAAGATCCCTCTTCTATTGAAATGCATTTACTCTTTATGAAGATTCATCTAATTTAGAATTATATAATAAATATTATCTCACAAAAAGTTTTAGACCAAGTATCTGCTACGTAAATATATATTTACATCATTATTATTTAATATTACTTTAAAATTATCGAGATTAAAGTAGCTAATAATTTAATGTTTTTATATAAGGATATAAATAAGTGTTTAAGGATTCTAAAAATCGCTCATAATCTCCTATTTAAGGCGTAGTGTTAAACACTTATTACAACATTTCATGCACAAAGATTGATTAAAAATAAGTTTATCAATATTTTGTATTATTTAAAGTGGATATCTTATTTAATATCTATGAATCTTAAGTGGGTGTATATGTATAATACTAATTCCTTTTATATTTGTATGATATGCATAATAATACTCGTATACCAAACTATTCAATGCAGGAATTAAGTAAGCATCTATAAAAACATTCTATACCTGTAGAAATTGTAAGAATTTTAGAAGGTAACGTAAATTAGTTTTACTGAAATCTAAATATCAATATTTTTTTAAATTGAAACAACATATTAAAGAAAATCATTCTCCTGGTCAAAATGAAGTTCGAGGTTTTCAAGAAGATGCAATACCTGTAGGTTTTTTACCACGACCCTCAGAATATTTATTGAATGTTCGTAATAGTAATAAAATTGATAAACACTTCCTTAATCAACAGGAATTTCATAACGAAGATGGAGCTGAAGATAGTAATAGCGTAAATTATCATGCAGCTCAAGTGGAATCTGAATTTAATTTAAAACTTGTTATATTTTTTATGTTTTGTTATTATTCTTTAATTAATAAAGTCAAATATTACTTTCAAAATTATCAAACTTATTTATTTTGGTCAAATGTATTTAAAAAAAATAATTTTAATATGAATATCTTCATTTAATATTTTAGATTAATATTTTATTTTTGCTCCACTAAAAATCCAAATAAACCTATTTTAATACTATTCTAATCATGTTTCCAGAATGCTGATTCGTTCTGAAAATATTGACTGATTTATCAGTCAGCTTTTCTGTAAACGTTTACGCTCATGCAAAATCGCTGATATAATCAGTAACTATTCATTGATTCCAGTGGTATTACTATTACTATGTGAATTAGTGAATATACGCTGAGAATCAGTGCCATTTTACTGAATCAAATTTATTAGAATTAGAATTAGAATTTTCCAAATTTTCAAATTTTTTTGGGAAATTTTAATATACGCTACACCCTCCTCGACCGCAAAGTCAATATATTGGCTTCACCCATGATTGATCCTTGTTCCATGATCAATTTATCATATGAAATAGCATTTAAGGGTTTACACATTTAGCTTTTCAACTCTCCGTGAATTGTTTTACAATTATCACTTTTTTGGTTTTATCGTTTTTTGTCGGGCTGCAATTGCTGACACTATTCGAGTACAGCTGTTCATACAACCGATGCGACGACCGCATGGCTCTAACACACAAAAGTCAACAGCCTTAGCAGTCTCCCAACTTACCCCACTCATATAGATCATACCATCATACATCGCGAGTGACTACGTATTTACTACGTATTTATTTCGAATGCTTGCTACATAAGTATTTGAAATAATCCGTTATAAGGTAAAGATCCTTACTAGATTAGCCAAATATTCAAGCAACTTCCGCATTTTCTCAATAGTCGGCGTCTTGTGACGTAGCTATGTTTATTATACGTTTAAGTTATCAACAATGACATAGACTAAATTGTTGCCTAAAAAAACTAAATCAGAATTATATCATGATCTAGAATCAGCTATCTGCGCTGCTACAGCTGGTGGCAAAGGTAAAGACCGAGTGGGACTATTGCGTGAATTATCGACTGTTTCTCTTGTTGCGTGAGATCAGACGCTCAAATAGGCTTATTGCTGCCCAAATGTGCGTGACAATCTCTCTTACCCTCCTATACTCCTATATTAAACACAGTTAATCTCTTTAAATAAATACAGCTAAAGCGCCAGGTATAAGTTCCGATGGTGGATCTAAACAGACTTGCTTAAAGGAAAGGTCACATTAAATATGTATTATTTATGACTGACTTTGATAAAAAAAATACGTTTAAAAGCTACATAGATACGTTTAATAGTTACAATTATAGTATTTATTACGAAACAAAACTTTAGTTCTACTGATAATACTTATGTAACGTTGAATTCAATTTCTTATTGAAACTACGATAGGTTTTTAACCAAGTCCATATTGACTCATTTTTATCTTTTTCTTAATCTTATATAATCAATCTTAAAAGTTATGACAGAATCACAAACAGCTACGAAGTGAAATCATGTGCTATTAAACTATTAAACGTAAATAAATGAATTGAATAAAATTAATGTATGTAATTATAACGATCTCGTTGATCAAAGTATTTTAATCATTACTGATGATACTAATTTAAAATGTATTTCAATGTTCTAATTTACCTGTTTCGATATCATGTTCTGCACAGTAGCGGAATCATTGGGGTGGACTGACCGACTAGTCATCCGAGACAAACCACATGAACTGTCGAGAAACAGTAACGAAGGTTTTTTATGGTCTACGAAGGAGCTTAGTCTGCTCCAGATTCCTACAAACATTGTTCACACAAACAAAGATATTTAATAAATAATATTCTACAAATACGTATCACTGTAATTTAATGCAGATCATAGTCAAAGTTTAAAAAAAACTAAATTGAAGTATGCAATTAGAAAAAATAATTATAGTACGTCAGAGTACTGAACGAGTTGTGGCAATTGGAATAGCTACAGTTTTTTTTTGTTAATTATAATTTGGGATTCTCCTCAAAATTATTTATCAACCTGATAGCTGATGTTATTCGCTGTTCTTGTTTAGCCTCAATCTTGCCAAACTTTAATTAAAATTTTTGAGTATTTCATTAATACGTAGATACAAATATACATAAAACATATTTAGAGAAGAGATTGAAGAGTAAGGAGAGATAAGGAATAGAAATATTAGATCGCTTAAGAAACTGTGAAAATTGGCTCAAGAGGTCGAAATAGAATAATACAGAGAGAAAGAGAGATATTTATACATTTTTTAAAAAAATATTGCACAAATTAATAATTAGAATACGCAATCATCTACTTACATATAAATTCTATAACATATTCGTCATTATCACAGATGTAGCGCAGTATATGGCAATAAATAAATAATTGATATGTAAAATTCTACAAATAAGTCACATTTCTCGCAGTTTACATTATCTATCAGTCAGTTCACACTCATACGCACTTACATACTCATTTTTCTTTTTTAATCTGTTCCATTTTCCTTCATTTCTACTTCTTTACTCTCTTGATTTTGCTTATTTATGCTTTCCCCTCTTTTCTCCTTCTTGTTTCTATTGAATCCCTTTCTTTCTTTCTCTGTTTTTACTAACCATTTTTTAAGCTCATGCATTTTCTCTGCATATTCTATGTCTTATCCTTTCCAATCTTCTAATGCCTCAATCCGTCTGACTACACTACTTTCCAAATTCTCTTAGCTTTCATCCCATTTTTCATACATACTACTAACTATTCTCTCACCTCTCTACTTCTTTTCAACTCCATTTTTAAAACCACTCCTTGATCTTTCATATTACTAACCTCCTTGATCTCAGTACCTCTTCTGCTCTACTTTTTGCGATTTCTTTTTTTTATCTCCTCTTCCATATTGCTGTCAGGGCTATCTCTCCAACTTTTTCTTCTCTCCCTCCTTTTCTTTTTTCCTATATCTTCCTTTTTTCAATTCCTTTTTTTTCCATATATTCCCCATGCTCACCAAAAATTTTAAACCTTCCTGCTAATTAATTCTCACTTTCCTTTTCACTTTACTCATCTTTCTCTCTCTCCTCTATTTGTCTTTCTTCCATCACCTTTCTATTATTTCCATTGTTGTTTCCCACGTACCCTTTCTCTGTCTAAGCTTACTTTTCCTTCCTCTCCTTAATCGTTTTCCGCACATTCCCTTCATAATATTTTTAGCAGTTCTATTTCCTCTTATCCTTCTGTTTCACTTCGCTTGTCTATTTTCTTTTCTATCTTACTAGCTATCCCTCCTCTTTCGTCCTAATAGCCACTAATTTTATTTTATTTCTAATAACATTCGAAGTTAAAATAATATTTACCTAAAAGAAATGTTTTTGAAAGGTAAGGCCTAAATTTACTGAATAGTATCAATATTACATTAATAATAATTCAAAATACTAATATTAACATTATTAATTTATAGATATTAATGGTGTGTATATAAAATTTAATTGCATTGTTTTAGACTAAAATACCTTTTATCGTTTTAGCATTTAAATAGAAAAAATATAATTAAGGAACCGAATAATATGTGCAGCAGAAACATAAAACTATCATTATTATTTTATACTTTTTTTATATAAACTAAGAGTTCATATATCCTAAATTAGGAATTTATAAAAGTTGATTATTTGAACCTTGAAACATTTAGTTAGATAACTGCATGCATATTTTTTGCACTAAACATAACTACCTAATAGTAATTAATTCCTTATCAATAATGATAGTGATTAAGGCAAGTCGACTCAAGGAAAAGCTCTTATATTTGCGGCACGAGCCCTTCCAAAAATATACAAATACTTGCTTCGTGTTTCCCAGCAAGGACAACCGTCCCATGTGCGCGATTGCACAGATCAGATAAAAGTGTGGACGGGTAAGTCGGAAAATTCTGTGTCACGATAGAGGAAAATGACTCGGTGGCGATAACGTGCATCGTAAGGGGTGAAAAGGGTCCAGGGAGTGGAACCCTTTATTGTGACACTTGTTTTCCTCTCGCTTGTTTGGCTTTCTTTACTCAAGCGGCCTGCAATGGAAGAGACTCGTGTTAGCGCAGGAGGCTGCAGAAACGGACTGTTTGGATTTCTCGTCCAAAGGGGAGATTAGTTTCGTTATTGTGTTGCTAGAAGTTGTTATACTACTATATATGTTAAAAAATCAACTGTTTAAAATCAATTCATTCTGTTGCAAACCTGACGCCGACTTAACGCCGAGCGCCCTCAACTATTACGTTAGCGCAATACCCGAGCGAAGAATGTAACCTCGAAGCGTCGAGGCGGATCAGCGTCCGTTTGTTTTGACGGAGAGGAGCCGCGCGAGCGCCTTTTCTTATTCTGCACCTCTACTTCTTATTCTTAATAGTTTTAAACCAATGATATTGTGAGCATCCAAGATTGATATTAACTCTATTGTGTGACTGTTTCTTGAAGTAAAGTATGGGACGCTTATAACAGTGCCCTTGTTTGTGAAAAATAAATATATTATTATTAAAAAATTAGCTTATAATTAAGCGTTAGATCAATAAGTATTTTATGTAATATAAATTAAATTACATAAAATTAATATATATACATACGAGTATTAGTATATATATTATAACGGGCGCCAAGCGTTGGGCCCGTCAAGGCCAACATGGAGAGGTTAGGTTTAGGTAGGACCGGGGGGGGGGCTAGGTAAAGGAAGGCGGGAAACGGGGAGTTTTTCCGACGCCTTCGCGCGAGAGAGTGAGTAAAGCGAGACGCTCTTTTCCGAACATACGGTTTTCCCTTCGAAAAGCGGAAAAGGAAGAGTGGAAAGAATGCGCTGACGTCTAGGAATGAGGGAGAAGTTGGCGTCCATCCAGACGAGGTCCAGCTCCAGGTAATCCGCTTCGAGAGTCCCCGAGGTCGAGGGTGCGATCCATAGGAGATCCCTTCCAGAACGAGCAGCGCCTATTTCAACTGCACGTGGGAGCCCAGGTAGGGCACCAACTTTTTATTCAAAAATAGTAATTGCAATTGTGTAGCCGGTCGCTGCGAAGCCGGTTGCACTTTTGCCAGTGCAGTGCGAGTGAGTGAGAGAGAAAGAGAAAACGCTTCTCTCACTCTTGTTTGTATCAGCGGCGTTACGCGTACGAGTGAGAGAGAGAAATATAACCTCTCTCTCACTATCTAAAAGAGCGAGCAGACAAGTGAAGCGCGGACCTTCCGCCAGTGTAGGACCCCTTCCAAGTAGTTTGGAAGCCGACTGCGAGGGAGCGCTACGATCGCCGCAAGAGGGCGCGCTAGACGCGGCGCGTAATTCGAAGCTCAGCGCGCGTGCATGCGCAATACAGAATTGCGGTTAAGCGCGGAATTTAAATGTAGTTTCCGCGCGAATAGTAATGTAAATTAGTAGTAATGTAATTAATGTAAATTGTCCAACTATTAATAATATTTGATTAAAATACGAACTTAATAAATATATTGATCTGAATTATTTATTTGCCGCGTCGGCGTCAAGAGCAACCGTTTCGTTTCCCTCCGTCCCTAGTCCCTTGTGACCAGAGCGGTTCAAAGGATTACGCCGCCTCCGCAGGAGTTGCCCTAGCAACTCGTCAGCTGAGTGGCCAGCAGATAGTCGCGCCACGCAGGTTGCACGGCCGCGGGGCAAGTGCACAAGGCACTCCCCCATTACACGTGGAATTACCTGTGTCGCTCACATTGTACACGGCTGGGTCGGAGAATTTTCTCCCCGGATTTCTCCGTTACAATATGGTATCATGGTAGTGTGAAAAAGAATATTGGAATATAATAATTGATATTTTTTCAATAGATTACTAAATGGAATTTCATAGAGCACCTTCAATATAAATATTAAAATAATTATTATTGAATTAATTATAAATTGTAATTTTAAGCAAAGAAATGAAAACAATTTCACTATTCAAGTTTTTTGTAGCGAAATTCGTTGGTCGGTTTTCCATGGATTAGCTTAATTCTGTACTTTATACGGATGTAGACTTTGTGGCTATTGTATTTAAAGTAGTCGTTAACAATGTCATCTAATGATTTTGAAATATTCATTTCCTATAATCTTTCAGATGCTCTACGTAGATTAGCCGTGAAGTTTTTTATAAGTTTTGACTCTCATTAGTATGATTTATGATCCATGATACTGCTACGATTTCTTTTAGGTTCTAAACCAATTGTTTTCTATCAATTTATAAATTATTTAGCATCACATAATATTGAAGACATTTTCCAGGCAGGTTGAAAAATCAATTTAGTAGACATAAACTTGTTGAGAGTAATGGTGACAATACGTAATTTCGTAATATTACGATACGAAATTAGGAAGGATACCCGGAATAAATACACGATGAAATGTGTGCTTCAATGTAAAAATCGAGTTAAATTTACAAATATCGTTACTGGCAATAGGTCGGTAAGCCTTCACTATATATATATATATATACATACACTCATGCAGACATGAAACCTTACGATTCGTGTTTCTTTAGGTACCTCGATATAAGTGAGTAGAAATTCAGTTGAAGTGGCTGTACGGATTTTTGACTCATCGTCTCCATGGGCTGTTTAGAATTAGTAGCGGAATATTTCCAAGAGATATAGAGGCTCTTCCTGTTGCCTTGACGAAGATCTTGTCCAAATTCCTCTGGAAAATCTTACTGAATCATCTGGCAGTATTGTTTACGCGCTGTCCTCTAGTGAAAACAGCTCGTTTCTTCTCTCTCGCGTCGCATACCTTTGTAGTTGTCGACTTATGCTTCTTACACGTATTTCGTAATTTTTTGTATTCCAGCCATGTTTGAGAACTAAAGTATTTAATTATACCTCAATTTTCGCCCATTGCATTACGCACGTTGTTTCATAGTTACAACATAGTATTTATAGATACAAATTACAATACTACAATACTTTTTTAAATTAAGGTAGTTTATACTATCGTACTTACTAAACTTACTTACTAAAGTACTTGAGTATTTAGTAGAAATGACTTTCTCCAATATGATGATCAGATAAATGCAAAATATTCTTCAACGATCCGTGTCTGATTCACTCTTATTTTTTTTGTATTAACCATCTACATTTAATTTTCAACTGCATAAGTATGAAACATATTTTATGTACAACGCATTTTCAGATTATTGTCATCAAAAAACTTCTGTGATCCTTTCCTCTCCAAAAGAGTAATCAAGTTTTATATATTTTATATTCTTTTTATTGTTTTTATTATTATTTTGTACTATATAATTGAGATTTATTAGACCAGAAATCTAATACAATATCCACTAGGGATGTTATCATCATATACACATCATCATTATTTTGTACAGTAGCCTGAAATTAATTTGACTTTCCTACGGAATTTGGTACATTAGGATGTTCGCAATTTTCTGTCAGCAATAGCATTTTTAAGGACAAAAAATTACATAATTTTTAATTTACAGATTTACATTGTAATAAATCTTGACATAATTTATAATTATTTTATAATACTCCTCTATAAAAAATTTTGTGGGCTTAGCAAACTATTCCATAAATATTTTCTACTATATGAGAAACTAAACAATTCAATAAAAATTCTTCTGCAAAATTCTTATTTTAGAACCATATAAAAAAAACAAAAATTGATACAAATCGTTTTTTTGTAAAGAGCATTTATAGAAAGAAGATAAACGTGTAACTCTTTATTCTGAAGCTATCCACAATTATTTATCTCCTAATGAAATAATTAGAACTATTTCAGTTGAGTTTCAGAATATTTAGAGCTGAATAACTCCAATTATCTTTTTTGGAACACTTAAATTGTTCAGATCTTCGGCAGAGGCCAAAAGACTGGCGGTGGACAGCTTAATCGACAGTATACGAGTAGGTGCATGTGCTCGGCTAAAACCTTTTGTCTGAATTAGAAGAGGACATGCGATTGTGAGAAAATAGGATGATAATGACCAAGTAATCGTCAAAGGCACGACGAGCAGAAAAAGGAAAATTGAAGTCCCCCAGCGCGGATGTTCTCGTGCGACACTCCCTCACCTCGGTCCTTGTGTCGCGAAATTGCCAAGGGCTTTGTCCTCTTTCTGGTTACTCTTCGTTACTTGCCGTGGTTACCTGGAAATTGTTGGGGAGTTATTAAGACGGCTGCCCATAATTAAAAATGGTTCGTTTGCTTTGTGCCGTCGGGCAAGCTCATTCCACCCTGGGTCATACTTTGTTCTACGTGTGGTTGTACAGCTTAATTCCTTAGTCACACTTAGTCACTTAGTAATGAGAATCCTATTTATGCTGTTGACTACATTACGATGAGGCTGTCGCCACGATTAACCTGCGTCAATGGGATTACTTTAAATCATAATTTTCTGCTGGGATATTACATTAGGACTTTTCATTTTGACAAAAGTTTCATAAAAATTTAGATTTTGAAAATCGAACCTTACTTTGTATACTATATTGAAAATACTATAAATAATGTAATCTGAACCGCCAGTATATAAAACATGTGACATATAATCTCTGTGCAAATAACTTTTATTAATTTATATAAATACACGCATTACATGCTTTTTACATTTGCACATGAAAACGGTGAAATATTCATATTATCTAATACTATGTGTAACCAGTTATACTATATTTGTCATATATATTAAATGCATTAAACTGATTTTTGTAATCATTTGTCATAATATGTAATTACTTCAATGTCAATGCACTTTAACTGAAATGTTATACAAGATTCCCTAATCGGCATTCCTCATTTCAGCAATCGAATTAATCTGAAAATGTACTGCAATCTATTCCAAAATTCTCAGTAAGTGGCACAGGGTCGCATTACCGTTGCGTAATTTTAGATGCCAACCGTGTTTCGCCAGAAGCTCAGAACGCACGCAAGTTCTTTTCATATAAATTCCATTCATTTTTTTAGGTGGACACTGCTCGGACTTTGGATACATAAATAAATTACGATTTGAATTTTAGATTAAAATTTAGTTTTAATTCAGGTTCAAGTTGCCTGAACAATGCTGAGGGAGTTTAAGCTTACTTTTGCAAAAAAGATCTTCATGGAAATCGCAAAACTACCTTTCACAGTAATACGCTTAAAAACAAGAATAACTAGGAACAACCACTGTTGGAATTTAAATTCTCTACAGTTTTTAACAATTTCTGTAAAGAATAATCTTTATATTAGCAAGAGGTAATATTAAGAGTCTAATAATACATTTAATTATATATCTGATCAAATAAATTTATAAACCAAAATAAATTTAGTGCGTTTAATTTCCTGGTGGAAAATTCAATATAAAATGTAGGTCAATGTACATATTTATGACCGCTATCTTGGACATAATGATGAGCATATTATTGAGATAAGATGAGATATTATTTATATGCGAATACGAATTTAATTGTATAAAAAAGAGTTAAACAAATTAATGCGTTAAATATTTACTTATAAGTATTTTAAGATTATGTAAGGCATGTGTCTAACGTTCAGTATAACATTGGCATAATTATCATTTCTTTTCTGCTCAACACTGTGCTCAAGGTGGCGGTTATAAGTACAGGTATTCGCCTATTTTATATATACATACATAGAATATATAGAATATAGTATAGTCTAGTAGTACTAAAGATATATATTCTATAGTGTATCTTTAGCATATCGTTGGGCATAAAATAGAAGGATTTTCTGCTAAGTATAAGTTTATGTCCCTAGGTCACGGGAATTATAAACATAATTACCATAATTTTCAAAGTCATTTTATGCTCAACAAATCTACCAGAGTTGCCATACCTCAAATTACTATATACTTTTATAAAAGTGAAAAAGACAGGTACGATTCTAAAAAACAAATCCATAAAAATAAATTTATCGTTGAAAGAATCTCTACTATACACATTAAATATTTATTTTTAGATAAACTGTTAAAATGAACTAGAATTTTCAATTTAAAATTAAAATATAGCTTTGACACAAATTTCCCTTCCCATAATTTTGATATTTCGACCATTAACGTAAATCGCCATATTTTACAATTAGGTTATTATTTTGTGGTATTAATTTTTTTTCTTGCTACAACTCCAATTGACTGAAACGTTTTACAGTATATTTTACATTCAACAATGATTGAGGATAAAAACAGTCTTTTAAGAAAATCGCTTTTAAATATTAGAGTATCTAAACACATTTTATGAAAAAATCTGCAAATGTACACTATGTTATAAACAGCAAAAAGTTATTTAAGGAAATTTTGTTCGTAAAAATATATTATAAGATGCGTAAAATATTATAAGATGCAAATTTTGAGACTTTATTCTTAAAACGTAATAATTTATTTATGATTTAAAGTTCTGTTGATCATTAGCCACTATTTTTTATATCTTTTGGACAATTGCCGGATATGATTTCGAAAAACGATGCATCTTTTGAGGCGATCTACGAATCGATCAATTCTTTGACTTCTTCATAAGAGTGGGAATGCTACTCAGTTAGTCACAAGGAGCAATGTCTGGAGAGTACGGCAGGTCGGGTGAGATTTCCCATTTTAGGGTTTCCAAGTATGCCTTGATGGGTTTTGTCACATAGGGCTGAGCACGTTATGTTGCAGGATAACTTTATCATGTCTTTCTTGGTATCATGCCTGATTTTCCTTGAATGCTCGACTCAAACGCAACAATTGCATTCGATACCGATCTCCTGTGATGGTTTCACTCGATTTCAGCAGATCATAATAGACCACACCGTATTAGTCCTACAAAATGCAAAGCATAACCTTGGCACCGTAGATACTCAGTCTGAGTGTCGATGTGGAGAAATGTCCGGATATTCCCTATGATTTTCTGTGCTTGCAATCATTGCAGTGGATCCATATTTCGTCGCCGATTATAATGCGATGTAAAAATTCCTTTTGATTCTGGCTTTGAAACAGCTCCCACAAAAAAAAAGCCGTTTAACATCTTTCGGCTTCAATTTATACGGAACCCAACTTCCTTGCTTCTGTATCATTCCCATGGCTTTAAGGCGAAATTCCTCGTCAAGTGATTTTCAATGATTCTATTAAATCTTCTTGCTTTTGGCACGAGTCATCAGCAAGTAATGCCTACAGTTCGGAATTTTCGTTTTTTGCTCTTCCGCCGCCATGGCGGTCTTCGAGATCCAAATCACCGCTCTTAAAGCATTATAACCACTTACGACATGTTCTTTTGCTAAGAGAAATCTCATCATAAGTACTTAAGAGCATTGTGTGGGCCTCAATAACAGTTGTCTGCAAATGAAAACAGAAATTCAACACTTCTCGCAAATGACGAGAATTCACATCGAAAACTGAAATTTCCGATCGAGAATACACTTCTGATGCTAATACAAATTCACTAATGTCATGCTGTCATTATGTTGACAGAGTTAAAATTTACTGTATGAAATTTCTGACTTGCCTATTTCAACCAACACTCACCGCTACAGCTATTTATCGAAAACGACGGAAGCAAAGTAACGCACCTAATATTTACGTTGAATCTATATATATATGTGTGTATATATATATATATATATATATTATCGACTTTTAATTCAGTGCAAATAAATATTAACTCACAGAATAAATTTCTAAAACATTATAATTTTTTATTTTATTGCGTTTTTAATAAAATGACAAAAGATTGGAATTCTTTTATTTTACATTAAATAAAAAATACAAAAAGTTTGAATTTCTAAGCCCTTTATTTTCTAAGTCCTTATGGAACAAAATTCATTAACTGGTTCAAGAAAAAGTCTACACCAAATCTTAAATTTTGAAAAATTTATAGATGAAAATTAAATGAACTTTTACAGTTTGTTTACATTTTACAAAAATAAATTTCAGATTTTTATTTTTTATATACATTTTGTTACAACCATTTCAACTTCAGACCAAGGATAAGCTTAAATAAGTTAACTTTCAACCAGGGAAGAGTAACATGGTTTACCGCAACTTTGCATCTGAACTGAACTAGTCGTTGATCGGAATTATTATTCAGAGTGTTGAAATAGATTTTGTGATTCAGGTAAGATATCCCTCAAAATGACAACACATTTCTCCCCATCACGCATCTTACAATTAGATACATGCGGCGTCGCATGGTGGTTCCTGCAGTTCGAGATACAGTATAAGAGATTCTCAAATTGGAAGAAGATGCTGCGGAAAGTTGAGTGGCATCCTACTATCTTCTTTCATATTGGAAGAACATCATGTGCATCGCATTCGTTAGGTGAAGGCTTCCTCACTTGATTTCTCTACGACGATACCGTAAATCTTTGTTATTCCGACTGTCCAGTGTTTGCAGGCAAGGCTGTTTATTAACATCTTTCTTGTTACGATTTCCTGTTATTATAAATAAAGGCCGAAGATTTGATGTTGTAAACACGGCTCTATTATGATTGTCAAAATAACACTACACTGGCTCCGGCGATTTTCTCCTGGCCTGCAGCGAGTTTTGTATGATCTTGTTGTAACCCGCTGCCTTCACGAACCATTGTATATGTGGAATATAAGTTAAAAATAAAACGATTTCACGTATCTCGAGAATGAACAACATAACCCTCGAATATTTTATCGTGTTTTTATTGTAATTTTGAAATAAATGTTATATACCTTAAGCCTATTCCTCATTACATTCTCTTTCTGTATCATAGCGCACTGATTTACATTGACCATGCCTATGCAGTGCAGAATATTCCAAAAGTAAAGTAACATTGTTACTACTCATCATTTATGAATCAAAAAACTGGAAATGAAATAATTAGGAGAAGGACCGTAAGAACTTAACGCTAGTCTACAGTTACAATACAAGGTAAAGATAGGATGCTTTCAATCTCTTTCGTTCGGGATGATCCAGCCATATTGGCTCCATTACAAAAAAATGTTTCCTCGCCGAGCAATCCGTATTCAAGTCTGAATTGTCTAATCCAACGAGCAAAAATACAATCAACAAAAATATTACGATGAGTTTTTGTAATTGCAAGTTGTAGCATCTTTTCTAAAGTAGATGATTTCTGAAAAACAGAAGTGAAGTCTGTAAAGCATGATTTGAAGAGGGTAGTCGGCGAACATACCTTGACTTTTGGGAAATTGTGAACTGTCAATTGTGAATTGTTAAATACTGAGAGAACTTCTTATTTGAAAAACTCAAAGATGCGTTATCAGCCAATAGTTTAAATTGTAAGATGCCTGATATTTTATATTAAATTATATTAAATTTATATTATTTCACTTTAAAATATGTTCTTTGATAATGTTGTTCAATACAGTATATAATTCTACTAAGGACAGTTAAATAATTTACGTCTACGTTCTTTACGTACATAAGAGTTTTCTTAATTTAAAAAATATTACATGTATGAAATAAGTTCCCAAATAAATTTCACCCAAATATACATTAACTAATTCTTAATCAATAATAAGTATCACAGTAAAATTTATATTTATTGTATTAGGAAAGAGCAGATAAAACACCGACTTGTACAACCCTGCTAGAAATTCACATTAGTTAATTGTCAGTTGAGGCGAATTTTTTAAAGTAATGGTCGGTATGTAGTGATAAAATACGCCAGAAACTTCGTCACCTCTTATTTAATAATTTACTAATGAGAAACTAATGAAAGTAGCAAACCTACAGAATGCATAATGCGCTAATGATTATGCACTGAAAAATGGAAAATATTTAAATGATTTTGAAAAACCTTTTGATAAATACAATAATAATTATTAGTTCATTCTATGTTTGAAGTATTATAAAATTGCAGTATTATCATATTTCAGTTATAAAATTAAAGTAAATATCCCTTTTGCTACACGATTAATGCCGAAATTTTTTTATTATTATTTAATAGTACAACTTACTGGCTGTAGTATAAGCAATATAAAGTATATAGTATTAAGTATAAGGCACTATTTAATTCTTTGAGAACTAAGATTAATCCATTTTTATTCAAATTTGATTCAATGACAACTAAAAACAGAAAAGTAATTATTATGAATATTTAGCTTAAAAAATATATAACGTTTAATATGCAGTATATTTATAATGTAACTTACTTTTGTGTTTGTAGTCATCTTCGTCTATATGACTACATAATATTATTCTATAAAATTCTATTTCAATTGTACTAAGGCATATTTGCGTGAACATAACAATTTAATTAATAAAAGAAAAGAAAAATTTTAAGAAAATAATTTTATTTTTATATCTTAAATATTGAAGTCAATTTATTTATCATATTTTATGTATTCCTCCTCTGGAAAAAGTTAAAAATTTTACAAAGCATATATTTTATAATCATGTTCATGTAAGTTAAAATCTTGTCATACCACACACTGTCTAAGATATAGGTGCACGGAACAATGCGTTTATTAGTACCGTTTATATCTGTATTGTATAATAATTTATAAAATTATAAAATAATTATAAATATTTCATATAAATCTTTTTTCTCAACATACGCCTTTTATTGATATATTAACAAAAAACCATTTAAATCAACTAAAAAAGAAAAAATGCATAGGAATATGTCAAATTATTTTATAGTACTATTATATTATAATTAATATTTCATTTTAATTCACAATTTATTTTTTGTAATTGGATATAATAAAATATGATTTTAAATCAGCAACAGAGATCAGCTTTTCACTAATAAATCTCCAGATACAACTGGCCAATAAAACTGGCCAACTACTGGTTTTGCGGTCAGGCTTACTGGTAAAATTTTTACCAGGGAAGAAAGAATTCAAGGTTGTTTATTTCAGTTCACTTTAGCTATAATAAATGTATAATTCTATTACGTTTAGAGAGACATTCGTAACATAACAAATAACTGTTTATCAAAACAATTATAACGAAAAAAAAATTTTGAACTATAAACAAGATACCAAGAAGTGGGATTTGATTCATGATTAACACTAATAAATAGTCACATTAGGCGGCAGCGAAAGCGTTATCCCAGAAGTATCTGAGGAGGAAAAAAACGAATTCAATCCCTACTTTAGAATCTATTTTTTAGTTTATATGTGTAGAATTGTTCAAGTAAATAAAATTGAAAGCATTGTTCAAAACGATATTGAAATAAATTGGATTTTAGATAGTGGGTGTACAAATTTTTTGATAGTTTTATAAATTTAAAAAATCCCGTTTCTGTAAAATTGCCTGATCGGAAATTACTGAAAGCTACTAAGATAGGAATTGTTAAAATACTTTATAAAAATTATTATAATGAAGTACAAGTAGATTTGAGTAATGTTTATTATGTAAAAGGAATTAAACAAAATATTTTAAGTTTTTCAAGAATCACAAAAAGTAGTACTATAGTTGCAAGAAATGATAATGCAAAAATTTATAATAAGAATAAAGAGTTAATTGCAGTTGCAAAGAAAATTGATAACTTGTATTACATGAGAAATTTATATACAGTAAAAGATAAAGAATCATATGTAAATTCAATTAAATTCACTAATAAAGAAAAATGGCACAGAGCATTAGGACATGTTAATTTTAAGTACGTACAAAATTTAGTGAATAATAAATTATTAGAAGGATTACCTGATAAAATTGAAAATATTGAAATGAAATGTGCAAAATGTATTGAAAGTAAAATTTCCAATAGACCTTTTGAAAATAACAGAACTAAAACAACTGAAATTCTAGAGTTGATACACACTGATTTAAATGGTCCACATAGCACGACAGGCTATGGTGGCGAAAAATATTTCTTAACTATCATTGATGACTACAGCAAATGTACAAAATTTTTCTGTATTAAAAATAAATCTGTCCACCGTATGTTCATGAGTTAAATGGAGTAACAGAAATATAAATAGATCTGCTATGGACATTGGTAGATGTTTATTAAACGAAGCAAAAATTCACAGACGATACTGGCTTGAAATAATGAATATTGTAGCATACTTAAAAAATCGTACGATTGCCAATACTACAGAAAACAAGACTCCGTATGAAATATTTATAGGTAAAAAAACCGAATGTTAAACATTTAAAAATTTATGGAAGTCGAGTTTTTGTTAGAGTTCCCGAGGCGCTACGAAAAAGCAAGTGGGACAATAAGTCAAAATTAGGAATATTGGTAGGATACAACAAAAATCGTTATAGAGTCTTAGTAGATAATAAAGTAACAAATGCAAGACACGTACAGGTTGTCGAAGAAGACCAAATGATAATTTGTCTCCAACCGAACGATTTTTCAGACGAAAGTAATGATTCTGATAGTCAAAAAGATGAAAATGAAAAGGATAACAATATAGTAGAAGAAAAAGTTGAAAGTAAAATAAATAATGAGAATGAAAATGAAAATAATTTGAATGTACCAAGAAAGTCACAAAGAGAAAAAAATCCTGTAAATAGGTACGGAAATTTTGTAACCCATTTTATTTATATAAATAACATTGATGCAAATGTACCGAATACATTCGAGGAGGCGTTAAACTCTAGTGAGCATAAACAATGGAAAATCGCAATGGACTCTGAAATAAATAGTTTAAAGAAAAATAACAGATGGCAAATTATTGAAAGACCAAAAGATAATTGATCTTAAATGGGTATTCACAAAGAAAAATAATAATGTATATAAAGCGAGATTAGTAGTTCGAGATTTTCAACAAAAGGAATATTTAGAGAATGTATATTCACGAGTAGGAAAAATGCAAACTTTAAAAATATTAATATTAAATAGAGCCTGGTATGAATATTTTCATAAATACTCAGAAAAATTAAATTTTACAAGAAATAATTATGATAATTGTTTGTACGTTAATAATGGAGACAAAGATTTTACATATATAATAATTTTAAAGATTTTACATATATAATAATTTTTGTAGATGACTTATTAATTTGTTGTAAAGATAAACTTAAAATATCAGAAATAAAAGAAAAATTAAAGCAAAAATTTGCAATGAAAGATCTACGCAAAGTAAGTCAGTATATTAGAATAGATATTGATTATAAGACAGAAATCAAATTACCTTAAAGCAAACTAAGTGCATAGCATCATTGGCTGCAAAGTACAGTCTAGAAAATGCCAAATTATATGATACTCCTATAGAAACAAATCTGAAATTAGAACAAGCAAATAAAATCGATGAAAAAATAAAATATAAAAATCTAATAGGTGAATTACTGTATATTAGTACAGGTACAAGACCAGATATAGCATACAGCGTAAATTATCTGAGTAGATTTCAAAGTTATTATAGTGAAACTCATTTTAATTATGCAATGAGAGTATTAAAGTATCTTGTTAAAACGAAAGATCTCAAATTAACTTACTACGATGATGTACAATATGACATACTAGACTGTATGGTGGATTCAGATTACGCAGACGATAATATAGATAGAAAATCAACCACAGGTTATATAATAAGATTGTTTGGAAATTTAGTATTTTGGAAAACACATAAACAAAGTACAGTTACAAAGTGTTCTACGTTTGCGGAATACACTGCCTTGTCAGAAGCAGTGACCGAAATTTTGTTTGTAAGAAGTTTGTTAAACGAAACATTTAATGTAAGATTAGAAAAACCAATAAAAATGTACGAGGATAATATCAGTGCTATTGCAATTGCTAAGTTCGGAAATTTTACAAAAAATTCAAAGCACATAGAAGTACAATATCATTATGTTAATGAAAACTACGATAAGGGAATAATTGATATTATTAAAATTAATTCAGAGTCAAACTTATCAGATATATTAACAAAAAGTTTAAACAAAGTTAAATTTTTGAACAATAGAAAAGCACTAAGATTATTATAAATAAAAATGTAAGTTAAATTAAAAGTATTACTGAAACACAAAAGAAAAAAAATGATGACTATAAATTTAAGGAGGCGTATTGAATACTAGGTAAATATTATAATCATTTACTTAAATGGATACATATCGCGCCATCTCTAGTTTCCCTATGATTTTGTACAGAGAGACAAGCGTGACCGCGAGAACGTAAACATATAATATACAATGAGAACTGAGCGCACACACATACGAGGCACATGCTCGTATACTGTAGTCGCGCTCTATTTGGTACTCACTCTCCTGTAAGTCTTTGATGAAGACGGTCTTGTTTGACGACGCATCACAAAATAAAATTAAATATTAATTTAAACTAAGTCTAAATTATTCAACCCACGACTCCAACAGTTTCAAAATCGCATGTACAAAAAAGGTTCCGAAGGGCAAACTCTTAAATTTTATAATTACACTTAGTTCAATCGCACGCCGATTGTCATTTTCCTTTGACTAGGTATCCACTCGCAATGGCAATACCACTGAATATCATGCAGTGTTGGCTGTGTATTTGCGGTACATCCTTATGCTAGAGATATAAAGTAGTAAAGCATTATTTCACACGTTACCGTAACAAAATACAATCTGTCTTCAATGAAGTAGAAAATTCCAACTTCTAAAAAAACTGAAGCTTTTACCAAAAATGATATAATTTTTAAATCACATAAATATACACATGCTATAAAATGCTTCGAAAACAAAACTAATTATCGCATGGTGTGAAATTATATCTGTGCGTAATTGTATCAGAAGGATTTTTAAATAATTTTTATAGTCGCATCAGTTAATAATTATTTTTAAATTATTTAAATTAATATTAATTATTAATTATTAATGATTTATCAATTATACAGCCAAATTAGTTTTGAAATGAGAACCTAATAATTAATTTGCACTTTATATCATAAACTTTTTAATTTTATGTAATGTTATAACAATATTTTTTTAATTTTAATAGTATATGTTAAACAATGCATGTTTCTTTATTTTTAATTAAAAAAGAAATAAGTTTCATATTTAATCTAGAATTAATCGTATCAAATTATTAAACGCTCAAACAAAAGTATTTTAAAACGAAATCGAGATTGCCTTAGTCAGCGAACTCCGTCACTCGTCATTCACGCATCTCCAGTCATAATGCCGGTACCCTTCGCAGAAGGCTTAGATATATGTTCTTTGCTATTATATGTACCCTTTTCGACTTAACCCAGTCAGTGATCCTTATTAATCTGCTGCCTTAGGGTCTATTGAATCAATAAGCGTGCAAGCGATTTTTATCTAATCGCACCACTTTGAAACCGATGAAACATTAATAAAACAGAACGAGGCTTGATACATTAATGTATTAATTACTTTCATGTGTAATACATGCCACACACGCAAACACATAGAAATTGTTTATTTTTAATATATGTGTTAACGCACACATCTTATTCTGAGTTATTTTTGGATTAGAATAGTCGTATTTTTTTTTATTTTTCCTAAGATACAAATAGGAATCAATTGTTGTAAACGAGCCTTATATTTTTTGTGTTTGGTTGCTATAATAACTATCAAGCATATTCAATATACGAGGGTAGTTTGAAAAGTCCGTGCAAAGTCAGAGAAAGGACACTACTGGTGTGTATCAAAGTTATTTTCAGTTAGTAAAATCTCTTGGAAAAAGACACGCCAAGTTATTTTATGAAAGGCAAATCGAGTTAGGAAACTAAAGAAAAGCTTGATAAACATTATGGTGACTGCACCTTCTATGAGAAACGCTTATAAATAGTTTCAAAATTTTTAAAGTGGGCATAAGTACACAAGTAATATTGAACAAATATTGAAGTAATATGTGCACAAGGAACGTTGAACATTCTGGACGCCCAGTTTCGGCTACTCGAATGAATGGGTATATAATATTTTGCACCAATATTTTGGCATGAAAAAGTTATCTGCAAGATGGGTACGGCGATTGTTCACGATTCATCATCGTGTGAGGTGTTGCATGGATGATTAGCAGCTTTTCCGTACAACCTTAAGCGTTGTTTCTTACTGTGGATGAAACGTGGATACACCACTACATTTTTGAGATCAAGGAATAGTCCAAGCAGTGAATTTATAAGGAAGAATCTATACCAAAAAAGGTGAAGATTGTTGCTTCGACTAGGAAGATTCTGTCAACTGTCTTTTGGAATTCGCAAGGAATAATCTTCATTGATTATATGGAAAATTATGAAACTATTGCTGATGCATATTATTGATCGTTATTAGACCTTTTACAAACGGAGCGGCAAGAAAAACGTCCATGATTTGCCCACAAAAATGACCTTTTCTCACGATAACGCACCAGCTCACAGCTCAGCTGTTGTGGCCATAAAACTGATAGAAGTATCGTATCAACTCGTTTCACATTCCCCTATTCTCCATATTTGGCTTCTTCCGACTATTACTTGTTCTCTAATATTCTCTAATAATGTTCTCTAATCGCTGGTGACAAAAGATTTTACTCAAACGAAGAAGCGATTGTAGAAACGAATGCTTATTTTAAAGACTTTGACAAATCTTATTATTTAGTAGATAGCAACAAACTAGAGCATTGTTAGACAAAGTGTATTAGTCTAAAAGGAGACTATGTTATTAAATAAAAATCATCTATCCCAAAAAATGAAGTAGTTTTCATTATTGCACGAAGTTTCGAATCACCCTCGTACATCAAATAATTGAATGAACAACATCATATTTTTTCATCGTGGTAAAACTATCGAATTTTGTACCAGTAAGTGATGATTTGCGGAAAGCATTAATTTTTTGTTTTCATTTGAAAAACAGTGCTGCAGAATCGCATCGAATGTATATCAAAGCATATGGTGACTATCCTTTATTAGAAGCAACATTCAAAAGATGGTTTCAATGGTTTAAAAATATTGAGATTATTTGTGAAAAGAAACTCAATCAATTTTAGAGTAAACTATTTATTGACAAAAAGCATAAAGTAAAAATACAAGGAAAGTATAAGCTACGAAGCGACTCGAGGACTGAAGCTGTTGCTTTTTCGAGCGCTAAGTCTGAACTAACTAAACTAATGCAGTCGCAGATTACTGCAAGCGAACGCATACAATTTAAGAACCCGAAAAAAACTTATTGCCCCATCTGGCGACATCATGCCATTGGGGTACTTAGAATGGTCAGCGAGCAAAAGGTGTTATTGCTTTACCTGGCTTGTCTTAAACCATCAAAATACACAGTTATGAGTACCTATACTCGCTCACGCATTTCTCAATAAAAAATTATAATTTTGATGCGAGGAACAAAGAATGTGGAAAACCACCAAAAGAACTTGTAGATATCGAATTACAAATTATATTGAATTAAGATGATACTTTGAGTCAAAATCAAACGGTAGAAATGTTAAATATTGCACAAGAAGCAATTTCTGATCGTTTAAAAACTAGGTATGGTTTAAAAGTTGGTGTATTACGAGTTATTAAAACCTAATAAAACAGTTAATATTGATCGCTAATTTGAATCATGCATTAATTGAAAAATTACCAGAATGGATCAGAAGAGACGGCAAGGTAATTTTGCTCTATGACAATTCACCTGCACACAAAGTAAAACTAATTCAAGATACAATCAATACACTTGCCTAGGAGTTGCTACCCCACTCGCCGTACTCACCAAACTTGACTCCTTCCGACTACAATTTGTTTGCTAATTGCCAAAAAGGTGGTAAAAAATGTGAAGAAAACAATAGCCAATACTTCGTATAAAAATTTTTTCACTTTCCCATTAAAATTAGTGTTTTATTTTTAAAAAAATGTTCAATTCATACTGATATACCTGGTAAAATATGTAGAATACTTCAAGAATGTTATCTAATTTTTTCGGATATTTTTATTATGAATTAAAAGTCGCTGGATCCTCCTTAATTCCAACTTCATATCCGTAACTTTTTTCTCACCTCGCCATCGGGCTGCTCGGCTATCGCAAAGTCGCGGTTATTTTGTTCTATTTGATTCATTCACTCTCATTTTATTTATTAACTTTTATACCTTTTATTTTCCTCAACCTCACATCTGAAAATTCAAATTCAATACCTTCCCTCTCGTCCAACGACGGCATTCTTATAGTCAAAATCATGATTGATTTACCAAAAATAATCACTGTGTTGCAAAACTGAAATATGCAACTTAAAAAACATTGAAATGAACGGGTAAGATAAAACTAGTACAAATAATATTGCAGAATACGCTATTTGTATTGATATATCATTAAATACTAATAACGCAGTATGCGCACGTATACATGATCAATCGGTTATCGCGAGGTGCACTTGCAGATTGGAAATACATGGATGTGTGTACACGTGCGAGGGTAGCCGACTGGGTGGTCAAAACACAGCATCAAGGGCTGGACTCGCGTGAGGTATTGCATATTCTCAACAACGCTCACATGACCTAAATATTCGGTATAAATCATACACAATATGGATTTCAAGAGGAGTGCTCGGCTCTTTGATTGCGAAAGGAATGTACATTTTATCATTGTTGGTGGGGCTCTTTGCTTAAAAATTTTATACGCTCGAGGACAATTGACCCGGATGACATTTCTGAATGTCAAATTAAAAAGAATTCGCGTAATACCGAAAAGGGCGCCTATGTGACGCAATTTGAAATCTGAACTGAAACCATGCGATCCCGTTAAGGGATTAAAAGTCGAACGTGCAAATATTTTTATAAATAGCCAGTCTCTCGTTGAGCGTTATTAGATCAGGCTATGTGATAGGATTGTTAATTGAATTTTTTTCGTCTTGAAAACTGATTATTGGAAAGCGGAACAAGTTTAAAGAACAAAGCGAACGAACCCAGGTAAGATAAAGAGAGACGGGCGAGTAGCGGTTGTGGTAGTTCCAGGCTCTTGTCGCAGCATGGTAACGAGTCGAGCGGACGCGAGGGTGAGGGGTGGGTGGAATGGAGCGAGAGAGTTGAGACTCTTAATTAGCTGTAATTAACGCAACGCAGTCGAGATAGAGAGCTAAAGTGATGGAGGATTGCCCCGGGCTCCCCTTACTTAGCAGCTCGCTGCGCATACATCCGCGATCGCGTTACACTCGAGCAAGGAAAGCGGGGGCACGGATCTCGGGGGCGAGCAATTTGCGACCGAGTTAATGCTCGAGGGATAAAAGATGGAAGTTTCGCCTTTGAGCTCTTCGCTGGCTTTCTCGTCGTTCCGACTCATTTGCCGCCTGGGAGACGTGCGGCACGGGGGTAAGGGTGGCGGCAGCTTCGGCAACGGCTACAGGGTATCGGGGCCAAGACAAACGAGAGGAAGAAACGCTCGCGAGATTTGCTTTTCTTAGCACGCCCCGGGAGGATGAGAGATTAGTATCTTGCGGTTTGCTTTCACTTCGCTCTCGAGCGTGGCCAATTGGAGAGAAGCAGCTTAGCCAAGGCATTATTCTGCTGTCCATCCAAAATTGGATGTCTTTGTTGCCCCTTTTTTATCTATTATTACTTCATAGAGAATGGACTTATGCGAGTGCAGGAGAAAGTGAATTGTCAATGACAAGCACTGTTGCGCCTGTGTCGAAACCGAGAACCTACACTTTTCTAAATATAAGCTTCCTTTCCTTTTGTATGCTCGAGATGACGCTGATATTGAATGTTTTATTTGCCGGTACGTGAATACTGTGATGTACTGCTCGTCGAATAAATTAGGCAGGTGCAGAGAAGATTATGAAATACAAAAACTCAAATAAGTTAAATAGGCTATATATACATTTACAAGAATTTATGCTAGTTCCATGAAATTGTAACTGTCTGAAAATAAAGTGGACGTTATTAGTTTAAACTGCATTTGTCAATTAACACAATATAATCAGCAAATGTATTTTATGATTTAAAATCAATTTTAAATCTTAAACAAACTTAGAGTTAGAATTGTTTGCTATACGGATTGTAAGGGAAAAACTTGATGCTACATTTGTTCCCTCCAGTAGACAGACTCATCTTTAAAACAGCTGTTCTGCTCATTCCTTCTTGGTTGCTCCCCAGAAAACCGAAGGCAGCTACATTGCTTCGCGTCGAAGTAGGAAAAAAGTGTAGCACTGCCGAACGGGCTAAGGGCCGCACGAAAATATTCCGTCTGGTTCTTCTTCAAGACGCTGGCGAATAGCTGCCAATGTCTCAGGGATTCCCTGTGGTACCTCACCTCGCGCGTCAACTCCCCGTCGACGGGAGCCAGCGTATGTGGTCGGTTTGCGCACAAACGGAATTATTTATGAGGTTGAACGAGAGCCAAAGCTCGGCTTTAAGCCACTGAGACGTAGCCGCTGCCCCGACATTCAGCTCCAGCTCCTAAGGCCCTCCCATCTTATTGCCTCTGTCCCCGGGTTTTGTCTTTTTTCCAGAATTTGTCGGCTGATCTGAAATTTTAAGGCTTCAATACGCCAGTCTTTAACCGCACCACTGGCTGTATTGTGTTGTGTTCACATTATTTTTAATGGTTTTACTTTTTTCTTTTGTAGAGTTTTGATATTGTGTGAATGGTAGATTATCCTATTCGATCATTAAGAGAAGTGATGCTCTTTATTTTTACCTAACTATTACATTTGTCACAGAAATTTAATATATATTACATTTGTATAATCATGTTATTTATTATGAATTATTTAATTATATTTCATGATTTATAATGTTTCCGAAGAGTTGGAAATGGATACATTACCAAGACCGAGATGCCCACAAATATGTTACAATACGATCCCTTCGAAATGCTGCAACAATGATGTAATTGGATAGAGTTTCTCTAACGCAGGTGTCTGACTATAGAATTGATTGCTCTACTTACACATCCTTGCACATGGATCGTATAATGCCAACTTTAGTTTATGTTAGTTTATGTACTTGGTATTTTAATGGTATTGTTTAATTTATAGCACTCACATTTCATGTTAATTTAATATTTTGCATAATTATACTCACGAATGGTGGTATATAATATATATATTATTAAATAGATATAGGAAGCACATATAAATATCTATAATAGTCGTTCTTCGTATTTATCATTATTTCTTGTTAAAAGGGTTCTTGTTAAATTTCTCGTTAATGAAACTTTAACACAATTTCTCGTTTAGTGTCTTTACGAACTATAAAAGCAAGACCATACTGGACTCAATGTTTATCTACTCACCCATCCATGGATGTTTAGTTCTTGATGGAATTTAACATAGTGCCTAATACGCTTAAAATAGCAAATATGAAACTAGTTTACTTTGCTTTAAATTCGAAATTCCGAGAAACAAGTATCGGTTGCACTAACGCATTCATTCATATAATAAAGTTGCAATGAATAAATTAATACCTACACTTATTACGAGAAGAGCTTGGCGTGGTAACTGGTTAATAGCAGAGAAATGCGTTCCTGGTGGAAGGTGGATCGAGTCATGCCTCGCGAGTCGCGATAAGAATCGCCATGTATGCAAGGATCGACCGGACGGCGAGGTTAAGCTTGAGCTCCCGCAGCTCTTCTCACCCCGCGTCAATGTTACCAAGGCGTGGAAGGGGGATCTGCCTCCCGACTTCTGCCTACCTACTTGCCAGGGGACGGCACCTCCTCCTCCTCCTTTTCTCGAGGGTAGCATCGCAATCACCCTAGTTTGACGCGGGGTAGGATGGCGGCGCCACTCGACAGCAACCTTGCAGCGCGCTCCCACCCGACCCTCTCATGCTCTCCTAATTTCCCCGAGGCGCTGGCAGGCACCCACCGGTTCCGTCCAACTCTGCTGCAGGTAAATATCAGAAGGACTCTCTTATCGATTTACTAGCATTGCTCGGTACTGGATGTGGAGGGCTAAAACGCGAAGTGCTCGATTGTTACATTCAATAAAGCTCGCATTGTACACAAACGATTGGTCGTCCTGGCTGTTCTTTCACGATCTGCGAGCTGCTCGAGGTAATAAGCTATTTCGAGGAAATCACCTACAATTTTTCTGCTTGTTTTATCAATATTAATAGTTGGCTATATCAACAGTATTGTAGCGCTTGTTGATGCACCATACGTACTACTATAAACTTTCGGAAATGGAAAAGGAAAAAATTAGATCTCTTCCTCCTCCGTACAAATAGGCGACTTGAAATAAATGTGGAAGGAAAGGAGTAACACAGTTTTGTTGATCACGAAAAACTATTGTGGACGACAAAACAAGAATTCGATTCAGACAATGCAGCTGTAACGAACGATCGGGAAAAAACAGTTTTTCGAATATGACGGAGAGCATCCGACACCTACGCTTTCGACTTGCTATAATTTTGGCAAGTGCAATTTTGACCTTAGCCAGCTTCCTCTTTTTCACTCTCCTCGTCTCTTGTCCACCGCTCTACCGGACCCCCCCCCCCCCCCCACTCGTTCCGCCGTTTTTCTTTCTATTTCACTTTCCGTTCTCGATAATCCCATTTGCCAGGTGAATATATGCATACACGCAAAAATAAATCCTCGTAATTTTGTCAATATTCGTATCGCGTCGGTCTTGACGATGTCACAAGAATAATAATAATGCAAAGCGGATGCGGATGACGAGGGGAAATGAAAGGCGAGGGAAAGCTCAGGGACGATTAAAAATGCGCTGAAAAGTACGATAGGCCAGTGTAACTCAATCCTTCCATAGATTTTTAAGACAATTCTTCAACGCCCTTTTACATTGTTTTCGGATACTTTACTTTTTTTACCATTTGTTTTATTAAGCGGATTAAAAAAATATTCACTTTATTTAACGTTTATATTGTTGAATGTATTGTTGAAACTTTGGAAATATTTGTTAGTAAAGCAACATTATTATTAAAAATTTGTATTGTCTATTAACAACAATATGGTAATACAAATATTCTTTAAACAAATGTGAATTGGAATGAAAACGTCAAATTTTACTTTGTGGACTCAATAATGGATTTATTGGATAAACACACACAAAAAAAATATTAACAATAAAAATCAAGTTGTACCCATACTTCGAACAGGCAAACCATCAGTGTACATGTTTAAAAGAGTCAAACAAAATTGGATTTGCATTTTTTTTTTGAATTGTATAAAATTAAAGCTCAAGAGCGCGTTGCTATCATTGTCGGTAAACGTATTTATTACCGCGCTACAGCTACGGCATGGGTCTGGCATGGAGACGAGGGCCAAAATCAAGTGACGAAAAGTGCTGAGACAATTCATTTGGTCACTTTTATTCGGCCTCTATCTTTCTCTATCTTTCTCTCTCTGGTCTACGGATAAATTAAATAACAAAATGAAACTGCGGATATAGCATGTAAGCGCGGGCTGCTGCTGAAAATTGAGATTCGCGCGCGCACCATCTGCCTTTTACTTTGGTTATTATTTCGTCGAGTTATTGATCCTAGGTCCTCCATTATCCGAGGTGACGAGCCTCGTTACACACTCATCACCCGGCCTGTGGAAGTCGTCACGATTCGGCTTTGGCGTATTTGTGCAGCACTCACGTTTTCTCGTCACGCGTTTTCGAAGCAGACCAGCTGCGTATTATTTCACGTCCTCTCTCTATAATATCTTCCCTTTTTACCCGTTTCTGCTTTTATTTAACTTCGCGCGTGCTCCTGTCAGTCCTGCTCGATGAAATGCCGCATCTATTGGTACAGTATTATTCATTTATTTCTTCGAACCTTTACTTCAAGTTAAAAGGCATTTGGAAAATAATTTCTAAGTATCTGTAACAAAAACTAAACTACTATTAAAATTTACTGCAATATTCAAACATATAATACAATTTGTAATTAAATGACAAAAATGTAGACGCTTATGTCCATTTTAGGTATAGCAAAAGTTTTAATAACTTTTTCTTCTTTTAAAATTTTTAAATAAAATCATGACTTCTCAGACTTAGTGTATTATATTAAACTCCCAGATATTAATAGACACATCGTACCAGACTTCAAGACATACGTTGGGACAAATATCTAGGATGTTTTGTAAAGATATCATACATTTTTTTTCTGTCGTGATGCATAAGAAAGTTGCATTCTTTATACGCAATAATTTAAATTTGATGACGTTTACTCTAGTGAAAGTAGAATTGTTTCACTCATCAGTATGCTTGTGCAATTGATTATAAAATATATGTCGAATAAAGAGCTAACATTACGTTTTGTTTTTAACTTTGGTAAATCTTTTACTAATACTTGTAAAATGACCATACTGTACAACAATTTACGAATAATTTATGCTTTGATGAAGATTATCTATTAAGACTTAAATAATAATGCACACTTAAGTCAACCTAATTTTTGTATTCATTAATAATGTATCAATTATTTGTAAATTTTTAAAAAATTGCGATAATCTGTTTTAAAAAGCAAAATATGAAATTCGTAAAGGGAAAGGATATGGAATACGATAAAAAGTTTTTTCTCGTAATTTTAAGGAGCACTGGGCCTCAGAAAAGTGTGTATACATTCTAAGTAAATTGAACTATTTATATTATATTTATGAAAAATTAAATAACATAAAAATATTACTAAAAAGGTGTGATATCCAATCTTATTAAACTATTTTCCCATAAATATAAATGGGCCTTTGTAGCGTTACATGCGTACCTTAAAGCGTTCATAACTTCAAAACCTTATGGTGCTTCATCGCTTCAATAACCGCATATCGGGTAAAGCTGATGGTTGAAGATTCAAACTTTGCTACTATTAAAGGTCACATTAAAACTTGCAAGTGTTAGGATTTGCCTCTGTTTGATATCTAAAATTGCTTCCTGGATTATAAAATCAATTATAAGCTATATATGATCGGTTGCAGTGCGCCGTTATTTATAAGGACTTAAAATTGAATAGTTACATTAAATGTTAGTAATAAATTGAAACTGGCTCCAATTTAAATAAATAAGTTGAAAACTTGTCATAAGAAGTAAAGATTATATGACATAGCATTGCGAATTCTATATAATTAACTTCTCAATTTGTTGAAGAGATTGAAACAATTATAGTGTGAGTGAAGAGTGAAGAGTTTGTAACAATTACAAAAACGTTTCAGATAAAAATAGCTAAATCTAAGTATGAAATTTTTTCATACAATGTAGTAAATGTTACAAAAATGTCATTATATCCTTGATTACCATGAAAAATAGAAATATTTGACTTTTTTAGTAATTCTTACTATTGTTTTTTCTCAATGTAACCAAGTGAAATTTTGACTTGTAAAACACAACATTTCTGCGTTTCAGAAATAAACATAAAAATAAACAGCTATTTAAACACGAATAATATTTTTTGTTACGTGTGTCCAGATATATTGTCGACTACTTTTATATTCCACAAATTGAATAAATTTAAACTCAATACGACATTGGAATTTTCATATTGAATGACATTACGTTCGTAAGAATTATCATAATATTAACAACCTACTCGACATTATCAATATATTGGTTTTGTTCGTCATTTATATGTATAATGCACAATATGAATATCACATTAGTGAAAAAATATGTGTTGAGATCTTCTAAGCAGTTGGAAGGAAAAAGTCTCGAAGATATCTTACGCTTTTGTACATTGTAAAATCGTAAAATGTGCATGACAATACACCAAGCAAGTAGAAAATAAATTGTCCTTTCCCCTGCCCCGGCGCTTTGAATGAACAAAGAACGTAACGACCTATGGACGATAGCTGAATTCCGTTGCAATTTTTTAGCAGTCGACTATCCTAGTACTAGAGCTTACTGCGACTGGTGAATTATTCGGAAGAGACGTTTTTCAAAGCTAATCAAACATTTGCTTGCATGGCTGACACTCGATCTGGCCTGTTCGTTTTGTTTTGACGAATAAAGGAAACTTCGGAGCATAAAACTCGAAAAGAATCATTCGCAATGACAGGCGCCCCCCTGGGAAAATGTAAAACTTTTATTTCATTCAATTTTTCCGGTTTATTTCCCGTTATTTTGAACGATTTGAGATCTCTCATAAACAATTTAGTGAAGAAAGTTTGAATAGAACAAAATAGACTGTCACATAAGAAAAGATCTATAGGAATTAAGTATCGATGAAGGGAAAGTAAACAAAGAGTGAACACTTTATTTTCTTTTGTAGGGGACTTTATAGCTCGTCATCCAATGCTATAAGAAGCATAATTAAAAGCGACTTGCTTTTAAAATATTATACTGAAAAATTGAGAAAAAGTGTCAAAATATGAATATGAAATTTGTTGTCGATCTAAAAATCTGTTTAAAATGTGTACGATATCGATACCTATTAGCATTAAAAAAAGGCCGCCATACAATAAATCGATCGGGACATCGGAAAATATATTGACCCTTTGACGTGTGCTGTGTACACCAAAGAAATTCTAACGCTATATTTCACAAAGTTCCGCCGGCACCGATGGCAATAATTTTTCATATTATAAAATATAGTTTACAGTAACGTTTAATGTCGCAGCGTCTGCGAAATTTATCAGGATCCCTTCCGCTCGGGTGCGAAAAAAGGAGGACGATCCTGTTTTATTAGCCATGTTAATATTAATCCGACACGGCGCATTCGCTTATTTGAATGAGAGGATAAGCATCGTCATTTTTTAGGAGGTTAATATTTAAAAATGCACAAATTTGGCTCAGCGTCCGAACATCTGCAGCAACAACGAAGATGAATGATTCGTGGATAATTATGCGAATGGAAGCTGTGAGCTACCGAAAATTCATATAGGCTTTACGCCGGTTGATTCGCCGGATACGCTGGCAGAAGCAAAAGCGGTTTGCTGGGGCCGTTTCGGAAATTTTAGTTTCCGACAATAGTGTGAAAATGTACCTACATTCGTTAATCCTTTATACGAGTGTAGATGCCAACGAACAGTACAAGGTGGAAAACTAGAATAAACCTATGAAGGAGCACCCTAAATGCAAATAATTCTAAACACTTCATAATCAATATTTATGACACGGTATGTTAAATCGAGTCTTTTCGTGAAATAGTTATTATAAATCTTTTCAACCTATAGTGAAAAATGGTTTTGCATTCCAAATATTTTTTATTTATTCCATGAATATAGATTATTTGAATTGCTAGTAGAGTTTAGAAAAATATTACAATGCGAGGTTTACTAAAGAGAAACAAGTTAATATTAGTAGACCATATTAATGTTAGTAAGATATTGTTAATTTGTAAATAAAATCTAATGCAAGATAAAAATATGGCTGCTATCAAACGAAAGTATGCAATGTGGACAGAACTTTCCGCGGGGGGTTAATACATATGTTAATTCTCGTATATTGACGAGTCGGGCTGATCCGGCGTAGTTCGTATGCGTGAGAGTCTGAGCGTCGGAACACACGCAATTTTTAATAATGCATCGACTGGGCTGCTCCATGAAAATTCAAAACGTCGTTCCGCCTCGGGGCTATGCGCACCCCTAGCAAAAATATTTGGGATGCGTGGGTGCGCGGGATGCGGCGACTGTGGCGGCACGATGCTCTCGACTTGTTGTTCCCTCTTTGTTGACATGCTCTTCAATTCCTTTGAACGTCGTTCATTGTTTTGGTCACATGACATTTCAATCGAATCAAGAAAATGCCAACTGGGGAAAGCGGATCAGACCAAAGTACTTGATGTATTAAAGCATTGAGACGTTGTGGCGAGGTGTGGAGGGTAAAATTGGAGCCCCTTTTTGTCAATCGTTGGATTTTGATTATTTGTCAATTGTTTATTAACTATTACTATGACATAAAAGGTTTTCTTTCTGCAATAGCTATTTATGATAAAAAATTATCGTTAAACCATGATTAAAAAATAATTGATCGAAAAACGAAAATAATGTAAGATGGCTACGAACAAAAATTAAAACGAATTATAATTCTTTAAAGTTTACAGTCGATAATAAGGGTCGATAAGTGAGTACGCGCGGTGCAGCGGGCATATCGGCAGGAGCAGCGGCTGCAACGGCGCCATCTGTGGGAGGGCGGCCCAAGCCCGGTTTGGACCCTCGGGAAAAATGGGCCAAATCGGGGCGAAGTTCACTCTCGTGCGGACAGACCGCGACTGTTGGCCCACGTCTCGCTACGTACTACTCCGACAGCGGCAGTGGCGGCACGGCGGTAGCGGCGACGCAGCAAACCTCCAGAGCGAGTCGAGCTGCGCACGAGCGAGAGCTAGTGGCTAGTACGAGAGAGAGAGAGAGGAAGAGACGGACGACGGCAGCGGTGGCGGCGGCGCAGAGCCGTGCGGAGCTGCCTCGAGGCGGCCAGTAGGGAAGCGAGCAGCCCTTCGCGCGAGCCGCACACGAGTTCCGACTCTACGCTCGGCCGGACGTGACGTAACCGCCGCGCTGCAGGCGCACTTGAGCTCCTAGTGCGCGAAAGCGAGTGCAAGAGAGAGCAACGGGGCCGCGGGAGGGGGAGCAGGCGAAGCTGGGAGAGGCGGCAGTGTCGCGACAGAGCCGAGCCAGTGAGCCGTAGGCGCACATTGCCCAGTGCCAGAGCTACTCCGGCCGCCCCCTCGAGCCGTGTGCTGTGCCGATCCCCCAACTGTTTGGGCCCATGCGCCTCCCCGACGTCGAGTGACCGTTGCCCGGAGAACCCCGGGCCCATCGGTCGAGCGCCCGGAGCGGGGACCACTGGCATCGGTTGGCTACTCAGGGCCGATCGCCGCGATCGCCCGCTCGCCGGAGACTGTCGTCCGATCTCCAGGCAGGGCCAACCAGCAACGGAGCCGGTCGATGCTCCGGGCGCGCGCCGCCCCCGCGCTGATGCTTGCGTAGCCGTCCAAAGTCCGCTTGGGCTTCTTGGACGTCCCAGGTTTCACGTGGGCAAGGAGGTGTAGGCGCCGCAGACAAAGAAAAAGGCCAGTAGATCCCGCGAGGCCAGCTATGCCGCACAGCGCTTGAAGAGCCGCGGACCATCAGCCAGTGGCATCTCCAACTTTCGTCTCGAGAACCCATCCTCCTCTCTCTTTTTTCCACTTGGCCACCCCTGCTTTCCGAAACCGACGAGACGTCGAGACGACTTCAAATTATTCCAAGTGTAATGCGACCCTTCTAGAGACGGACAAGCGCGAAGATCTCGCGAGTATATCTTAAGTAAAACCGAGGGGATTGCCCCAGCTCTTAACTACCCACAATCTTTCTCTCTTTCTCTCTCTCTCTCTCTCTCTCTCTCTCTCTCTCTCTCTCTTTCCCTCTCGAACTGTAGTGTCGAAGAATAACGAGCGTGGTTAACAAGTTATTCGGAAGCGGCAAAACGTCAGGAGCCCACGGATCTACAGAAAAGGGAAGCAGAAGTGTTAGCTTTGCTTTCTGCCCGCGCCGAGCGGATGATACGAACTGACGCGTGTGCGTACCCGTCCCTCCAGGAGGACTGAAGACGTGAGCGACGGACGACGTTGAGGCGCTGCTGCTCCGAGACGCTTTGCAACTCCTTCAAGCCTCCGACCTGCCAAAATGTTGACCATGTCGGCCCTGATGATGCCCTCGACGATGACTACAATGACAAACCCTGGGTCCATACCAGCCCACAGCATTCCCCAGCAGAAGCTCGAGCCACCCAAAATGCAGGCCACAACCACCATTGCTCATAACGCTAATCAAAATTCCAACACTAACAAGTCAGGTGCGAGAAACCTTTTCTTCTCTAGCAATTAACATTAATAATTAAATCGCATGCCTCCGACTTCTTTATTTAGCCCACTATCCTACTAAATAGAATAAGAGAAAAAGATCTGCTGCATAATACGTTACAACTCCAAGTGCAATAAAATAAACTTACAATGCATCTTATTTATCTCTGATAAATAGAAACTTTTAGCCATAAAAGTTTATTGGAGTTTTAAAATATATTTCTAAATATATATTTTAATCAACATTTTTTTTTATAAAAATCTTAGCTATAAATCTTAGTTAATCTTGTTTATCTTAGCATTTATTTATAATAGACACAAGTTACTATTAATATTAAGTTGCAAAAATTAAAATGGAATGTATAGATAAATCATGACTTTTTATGAAACTCATTTGCATAAAAAATATATTTCATGTTTATTTCAATTTACAGAAGATATTCATATATACTTTAATAATTTCACTTATAAGAGATTGCTTAATCCAAAATTTAACTTTAAACTATTCAAATAATTTTTTATGCATAATTTAATCTAAATATAGAAAGAAGAATCTTAAAATTTATAACAAATCTTGCTAATTATAAGATTTACTCACCTTTTCTTATCATTGTCTAAGTATATTTAATTTTTTTTAATCATAATATTTTTATAGAAGGACTTAAATATTAAAGTATTATTTTATGTAATGTAATGCAATCATATCAAATCTGCAATTTTTTATAAACATTCGTATAAAAGTAATGTAATCTAAGAATTAAATTACTTCATTATTGTAAACTTAATTTATTAAAAATATAGAATAGTTAACACAAACACTGTGGTATTACTACAAATTAGAATATGCTTTTCGTAATCTTTCAGGGTGAAACCGTGAAACAATTTAGATGACAAATAATGTGCAAGAAAAAATTTTATGACTTTAAAACATTTGATTTTATGGAGAACATTACGTAACTAGCAAAAACAATTTCATTTCTATGTTAAGCTTTATGTTTCTTGTACTTCGGATGCTTTGATGAATTATATTTATGAATGAAATATTAATAAATTATATGATATAAAAAGTAATATTCCTTCCAATTGATAAACTAGTAATAGGAATGAAAATGGAAATGACAAAATTCTTAAAAACAAATATACATGATGTCCAGATATGCAAGGATTTATCTGGCCGTGTCATTTGGTTCGGTGATAACTAACCTCATCATGTACCTAAAAACGCAAATCATTCCTAGCCTGAAAAATATACAGAGAACAAATGCAAATAAAGCCACGATTTAAAATTTTATAAGGAATTGACTATATAGAAAACATCTTCCCTGAATCGGACTGTACAGCCAATACATCTCTAACCCTTGTAGAGTAAAGCCCGCGTCGCACCCTGTGCGATTTATGGTCCTTTGCACGACTTACTTGCAGACTAACCCTTCTTGCCCTCGACGGATCTTCGTCCGTTCTCTTCCCCGTACCTCCGTCGCTTTTGGCTAATGAACGATCGACACTGTGTCGCTTTGAACCTCGAGTCGCCGGCATTTATGACCTGCAGGTGCCCCAGCAACAGTTTTGTTTTAATTACCTGTAGACACAGGCACCGCTTGATTTTTGTCGCTATCGCATTTGGCGTCGACTGTGGAAATAATGACTGTGCATAATTTTTTTCATACGGCTTCTATTTCATGTTTCGAGTTTAAGTGCCGGATTTAGAAGTGCCTTGAGAACTGGAGAAATGGACTTGAATGCTGCGAATCTTTACGGGGGCGAAAAAGGAATGCGATGGAGACTTTTACTCCTTTATATTGAATTCGAGTGAAAAAAGCTTGAGAACGAATAAAATTAAGTGCGCGTTATTCAAAGCTTTTTGAACGCCCACTTGAATTTTATGTGTATTGTGATCACAAACTTTGAATGATTGTTTCTAAAGCTTATACAATAGTTTTGTTTAAATACTGTGGGAATAAGAGTAACTTGAATATATTAAGATTATCCGAATCTCAATTCGTTGTTATAAATATTCTCTATATTACAGGATAGAAAACGCATGAAAGAGTAGAAAGTTTTTAGAGTATACCACCTTCAATTTTATTAAACTTTACTATTAACAATTTTCATAGTTGAATTTCATCACACTCCTGCGAAGCTTTAGCAGCATTCTCATCAAAAAAATGGGACTTCAATTTAGGACATCTATATCGCGACATTATCTTATGCTTTTACTTAATGTACGTACCTTTTCAAACTTCTATAACATATTAAGAAACATTAAAATTATTCCCAAGAAAAAATAAAAGTTACCCGAGATGTTCATATCAATTTCTCTTTCGAAATTAAGTAAAATTAGGAAGATTATACGTTGCTTTAATTTAGTTTAGAAAACATATTTGTAAATACAAAGAAAGACAAATGTGTTTAGATGGTATATTGTATTATAAAATTGACGTTTAGATTATTATTTATTTAAAAATATGTAATGAAACGTAAAATAGGAATTTTTATTAAATTAAATCTTTTAATTAAAAATTTTATAAAGTAGAAACACTTTGCGTGAACAGAAGAAACTTCCAAAGTAACAATAGAAAGGTTTTAATAATCTTCTCGCACTGTAGTATTAAAAAGGAAAGTGAAAAAGTTAGCAGAAGAAAAATCATAGGAATACATATGAACAGTGTAAAGGACAAGTTTAATATTATGTTTTCTCAGTATATTGTTTTCTACTTTCTCTTCCATTACTTTTCGTCAAAAGCGATTCATGGGAATTTTACGAGCCATATAAAAGTTTTGCGTGAGACGAACATCATAGCGAATGCATGTCAGTAGGTCGATTCATGTCTTTCGATAGTCCGCGTATTTTTCAGGTTCATCCCTCCTCTCCAAAATCTTTTATTTGTCAACTGCTAAAAATGTTATCCTCGCCACAGTCGCTTGAGCTGCCTATTAGGGTATGAACTACAGCAATCACGACCTTTTCGTTAGCAAATGTACGCAAATGTCAAAACACTGTATTTCCGAAGTGAACTTGGCAAAAGTTGATCGAAAGCTTGAGTTCGGCGATTTTTAAAAAATGCTAACTATTATGGAAGCAATTAATGAATTAATTTGTAAAATTTTCTTATCCATGGGAATAGTAGGTGCTTCTAATGATTGCGAAGAATTTGGAAACGACCATCGACATTAGGTGGAATTAGACTAAAGCTAGTTGGGAACGAGCTTCCGCGCAGTGGCTCGAAATTCAAGGATCCCGCGAAGAAACTAAACTAATTTCGTTGCATTCCGCGCCAATGAAATATTCATGAACGTATGTAAACACCGCAAGTGGTAAAAATTGGCTGCAGGGCAGTTATAAAAACAATGAAAAAAGAAAAAAGCGGTAAGGGCAGACGGTGAACGGGAAAAGAGAATGGAGAAGGATAGAAAATGGGAGGCAAAAAGCCAGACATTCATGGCAAAAGTTTTACCAACTTTTGTGTCGTGGGTATGTAATTTTTATTGACGAACAGTGGCATGCAAGTTCTGCCTCGCGCGAAGGCGAACAAGCGCAAAAGACTCCGCTCGGCCGTTTCTCAGACTGGTTACGTAAGACCCACCCCGTATAATCCAATTTTGCTCCAACAGCGTAGATTCGCAGGACGATTGACCCTCGATTTCTAGTTTTATAGTTGTATAATATCACGGCTGTGCGCCACACCAATTCAGAACAAACGTTTTCTCTTTTTTTTGACGTGATAGTTCATCAAAAAATAAATGCATCGACTGGAAAATTAAATTTGCTAACTCGATGTATATTAATATTATTTTATAAGCTTAATAAATAACGATAATATGTTAAACTAGTTGTTTTTCGCTCCTATTTGGTATCCAATATGTATATCCAACTTATATTATAAACTAGTTAGTTAATCAATGACTTTTTTATACGCACAGTAGTTTCATATTAAAATACTATTAATAGAAATAGCTTCGAGTGTCTGTGTTATCCAAACTCATCGATGAACGATCCACGGGAATGCAAATATAATCTTGAATATAATATTACTGTAATAAAAATTCTGTTATTTTGTTTTAAATGAAAATTCATTATAATTTATTTATAACTTTTTTACCCTTTTTTGATCTTTTATAAAATATTTAAATATTATTTTTTAATTTTATTTAAATTTAAAATCAAACCTTTTCATGTACTTTGACTTTTTGTAAGTGTTCTAATTGAGTCGTAAGAAAGATTTTTATTTACGATACTTTATTGAATCTACAAACATTTAATATACATTTTTATGTCAAGTTACTTTTATAAGTAACTTTCTTAAATCTAATAATATTTGAAATTATTTTCTTAATTAAAAAATAATTAAACTTAAAATGAATTAATCAATTTAATTTTTAGTTAAACTACTATTGAGTTTAATACAAAAATACCTTTAATATTTCAGAAGATATTCTGATGTTTCGATACATCTATACTTTTTAAAAGATGATGCAATTCTTTAAGAAATATTTTCCACAAACTTAATGAATGAATAATATTTAGAAAATTTGATATCATTAATAGACTGTAAAAGAAAGTAATCATATATATCAAATACTATACTATAACCCAATATTACTATTTACTTATTCATAAAATATGTCCATTTATACATGGCAATATCTTCCTTAATATTTAATATGACTGATTAATATTTATTTATTTATTTATTTACGATACATAGCGTAAGTTGTTATGAATCGACCTTGTAGTAACCGCATAAATTTCTGCTACAAATAGTGTCAGCCTGTTTGATCTAAATGCATAGTAGAACCCTATAGACTCTACAGAAATCTGATTTAATATACATTTGATATAAACAAACCATTTCGAAAATCAATCACAATTATTATAGAGCAAATATACATAATTGATTCATTTTTTTATGGTTTGTCATTATTGTTTCTTAATATTATCTAAATTTAGAAACATAAGGATTGTATATATTCAGATGTTCAAAACATTAAAATGTGTATAAACTTCTTTTATTGTGTATCCAAAAATTAAAAGCACTTGCAATGAAACAAAAAATATGCGGTCCATTAAAATTTTAAACCAAAACGGAGGGTGCAAAAATTATAATTTACCATCGTATCATTAACAGATAAACAGAATAATTATACATAATGTATCTTATTTTTTAACCATCAATGAGAATGTGGTATATAAGAATCAAATTAGTCGTTCGTTTTTATATGAATTTTTGTAAGAGGAATTTTTAATAAACTTTACAATTTTGGAGCTGAATTTCATAATTAGTTTAAAATTTACATTTTAAACCCAAAAAGCACATAGTTTCATATTTCAATTTGCATTCTGTTCCGTTTTCAAACTTATTTCGTTAAATTTTTAATTATGGTAGTAAGAATAGCGACGAGAATATTGTAACATTTTCTACAAAATGCATTTTTATTTGCATACTGTTTCAGCTAAAACGAGACGGTAGACCTCATTAGAGCAACATAGTGAAGTAACTGTAGCCAAACCGAGTATATTGCTGCTCGTTTCAATTGCTAATCCAAAGAGTATTAAAGGAACTGTACAATAACCATATAGTTTGCTACATTTACATTATGCAGTTATAGCTTAAAATTTCGAATATTTTAAGAAACATATACATGCAAAAATTCAAATAAAAACTAATGAACACGTTGATCTGCATAGAAAATATGAAGAGATTCGGAAATTACCTCGATGTCACGCACTCTTACGTGGTCATTAATTCGACAATTCTTTATAAAGAAAATGATTTCATAGGCTTTGTATGCACACGCCGTATGCAAATGATTTCAGAACTCGAGAGCTGGGAAATTCGGACTTAAAAATCAGAACAGTTCCGTCTTGAAGAATAAAGCGATACGCAGCATTGAAATCACAAAGATCAGACAACCATGAGGTAGAAGCAGAGGGTGCATCGTAGGCTCGTGAGGCATAAAGAGCCGAGTGCGGCTTTCTCCAACAAGCAAGAAATACGTGCCGCACGAGTGTAAGCTCGATCCTAGCGACAGCCTCCGGAATATTTGGGAATATTATTAACTCAGCCAACGTGTACACACGAGGCTCCATCACTCCTACCCCTCCTCTTTTTCTCCTACTATCTCACAGCTTTATAATTCATATGTAATCGTGAAATTCTCAGATAGCAATTACCTTCAAACTATACCGCTCTTGCTCTGTCTGGGCCGTACTTAGTAACCAGAGACTCACGATTAAGCTAGCCGCACTCACTTTTTCTTTGTAACGTCTTGATCTGCGTTATTCACAACAGATCTGAATTTACTGACATTATAATTTACTGTAAATTAATCAAGCCTCAATATTTTTAAATCATATAGCTTCTATAAAATACATATACATGTGTAGATGTTTTATACTGTGTGAAAGAAAATTAAATCTAGACATTGACAAGTTAAAATTGAATACTATTATTTTGTGATTCTGTAACTATTATAAAAATAAGAGAGTAACTAACGCTAGAACTGATATCTGGTAATAAAATAAATTGAAACTTATTATATCTATTGTTTATGTTTATGCAGAAAATATATTTTTATCGTAGAACATTTTTCTTAAATTAATTTAATTTTTAACTAGTATTGCCATTAAAACTGCTGATACATCTTAACCAATTATGAATCTAGAACCTTTAAATAGTGAAATGTTATATGTATTGATTTATTTCGACTTTTCTACTGTTCCATTATAATCGTGAAAATTTGTTTGCGTTTCACGTAAAAACAAACATGGTTTCAAAAATTAAAAAAAATTTACTTTATGACATGAAAGAATATAAAATAAAATTAAAACAAATTAAAGAAGAAATACATTTCTACACCATAAACGTAATGCCATGTATGTGATATCACAATTCCAAAAAGGCTTTTTTACGGTTGTTGCTCGGTTCATGGTTCAAATTTGTACCGAATTTAGAGTTTACTCAACTTTTACCACGTAGACCAAATTTACTTATTGTTACATTACGAAAACGTTTTGAAAATTTCATGAAACGATCTCGAACATATGAAGATTTCATATTTTCTATTTGTACGTTATGTCTGATAAGAATACATGACAGGGGAATGTTCCACAAAGCCTTTTACATAAATTACACAACTGTTGTAAAATATTTGATAAAATTGCGCATAAACTATAACGTCTTCTTGTGACTAGCATTTAAATTTGCAGGTAACTAAGTTACAAAAAGTTGTTTATCAAAGTTAATGCTCTTATATTTTTACCAAATATTGTATTTTATTTAATTTTCATTTAATTTTCGCAATATTTTAACCATTGAAATAAAAATTAAAATAAAGCTATAACCTTATCTTAGAACAAGGATAATTGTAAAATCGAAGAACTTTAACCGTAGATAAAAGAGCAGAATTATGTATGGTCGAATTACAATGTGTAATGAATAAATACTTAATACATCAATGGCATACACAAATTGACATATCGATAGTGGACACTAATAAAAGCTGCAATCGACACTATAAACAAACGTATTCAATAACTCGTTTCAACTAGCGCACTTCAACGAGGTGGTCCATTCTCTATGAAGCTCAAGGGCGCAGCGTGTGTAGTTGTGCACGTTGTCATCAAAAGGCTGACAAGTTTCACGAGTGCACCACTTGGTATACTGGAGTCAATGAATCCATTACATGCATATGTTGACGCCTCTTTTTGATACTTAGACGATCTTAGCAGGATGATCCGCAGGGAAGATGTAACCTTGCAAATTGTTGATATAACGAGGGCAATGGAATACTCTGAAACCATCTGAAAGAGAAAAGCCGATTAATCACTTCTTCAAAATATCAAAACGTTTTTATTTTTGGAATAATATACATATATAAGTCCAACTCTATATTTAGAAAATCTATTAAAAGTTTTTGATTATCTTTGCAAAATATTATGTTAGTAGTATAATAAAATCAAAACTTTCGTTTCTTTCTATCGCAGATGAGTAATTCAAATTTTTCATTAACTTGGATGTCGTAAGTAACATAAACTTTCTCAAAAATTCACAACTATGACAATTAAAATATTAAACTATTCGAACTATAAAGGTTTAATATCCAATATAGTTTAGATAATTACCCGTGAAATGCGAATAAATGACAGGAGGTTAAAAGAAAGAGCAAACTTGGGGCGAAAGCAAAAGAAGTCGAAGCAGTAACAGCAATCAAGTAGACGCTCGAATGAAAGCGCAATAAAAGTGAGGCGTATCGATAGCTACACGCCTGCCGCGAAACTAGCAAAAATGCGCACGGAGGAAGGTTTCGAAGCTCGAAGGCCCGCCGAAATGTAATATACGTATACACAAAGAGAAAGAGAAGGAGAGAAACGAGTGGCGAAGCTCCATTGGCATATAAATTCCGAGCAATAAATCCCCAACTCATTATAACTAAGCTCGTAAATAAAATAAGCCCAGGTGAGAAATTCCGGTGGGGCCGCGCTTAAAACTGAATAGCGGGCTGTTTTAATCGAGCCACGCCACCCGCGACTTTTCCCATAACTCGCGGACCTGTTTATTATATCAGGACCGCGGTACCAGTTCGAGTTGAGGGCGCGAAAATTAAGCGTCGATCGTCAGCGACAGGGCAGTTTGGCTGGAGTTGCGCGCGAATTTTGCTCCGACCCCAAGTGCGCTCCTAGTAAATTGAGCCTAGCCCTCGTCACCGGCCAGCGTAACTAGACGTGCCGCCCGTCGGCTTTTTCCCGCGAGCGACCGTTGCAAACTTCTTGTCAACTGCACTGGCATCGATTTCTCTTGATTTGGTGGGTGCCACGAAAGAAAATCCACCGATCATCACTTTGTCTTCCTTTTATAAAACTGTCCTATAAAAGGAATTTCCGCCAGGGCTTTATGAGTTGGAAAATTAGAGAGGAATTCCTCGGTTTGGATAATCCAAGGTGTCTAAGACTGATATAAGCCATGAATAAGTCATAGTCCTAAGGCCTTTTTGCGAGTGGCGGGACTTCGAACATTGCAACACTCGCGAGCGTTGCCTCGTCCTTCTTAACTCGCCCGCGTAGCAATGATCGGTCATAAACCTGGTGGAAGTTCGGAGCGATATAAAGAGTATGTTTGTTGAAAAACTAATAAGTGATAAGCAATAATATAACAAATATTTTGTAAAAATTTAGAGAATCCAGATCACACCGATATTAAAAAAATGTTAATGCACAGTAATGAATTTTTCATTTAGATGGTAGATATAAAGAGAGAGACATCTAATATAATATATTTGAGAGATAAACATTCCTAAATCTACTATATTAGTTCTTTATACAAAAAAAATCATGGAAGACCGCGATAACATGTTAAAACACGAACTAATGATTGCGTGTATATTGTTGTATATCAAAAAAGTTTATTCTGTTTTAAGTAGATTAGACCTTTAATTATACCTATATGTTAGTGATAAACTGGCTCAAATTTTATCAATATGAATTGAACAAAATTAGTACATGCATAAAATGTACTAAATTCAATTGTGGTCTTTGCTAATTAACAATTTTGTTCGTCTTCGAAAAAATTTGACGGCGACTTTTACTGTATTTTCTAGGTAATTATTATTAGATTGTGGTCTCTCGGTGAACTGATTGCACAATCTGAAGCTCAAGAAAAGTCCTATGAAAGGCAAGTCAATTAATAAATTCGCCTGAAGTTGCGCCTCGACCTTTTATCGCGCTCTATCGCAACGAGCGGCTAGACCGAGAAAGTTGGAGAGGAGAGAAGGTGGGCATAGGGCTTTGATAAAGGGGCGATGAATTTACGCGGCCCCCGCGGAGAAAGTCGCCGAGTCAATGTCGGAACGAAAGTCGCACCGAGTGAGCGGAGATTGTTTGTGTCCGGTTGCCGTCCGTGGTAAACGTGGAAACTCACTTAGCGCACGGCCACGCAACGCCACACGCCATTAGACGAGACCAAGCAGCCTTTGCCTGTCGCACACGCCCTCCTGCCTCAGCCCTCCACACAGTCAATCCCTTGCACCTTCCACTTGCCACCTATACGATTATTTTAGCAATCGCTTTCATCGGCTCAAATAAAGAGGATATTTTTTTTGCTTCCCAATAAATTATGATGATCCAATAGTGCGAAAGAAAAGAAAACTGACTGATTTCCTGTAAGAGTTGTTACTGTACACGTGATTTTGATGAATTATTGTTATGCTTGCTACCATAGATCCGCATAGCAGACAATAATAAAAGCCAATCATGAAGATAATTGTCTGAAAACAATGTTTGGATAAATAAATAAATAAATATCTGGAAATAATGTCTTTTTTAGAAAATGTATACGTGCGCGCGGTGCGATAAAATTTTTTTTATCAGGACAGAAGAGATTTATTTAAATCATAATAATTTAGTACACGAATCGAATTATGACGAATAATGCCATGGTATCTACAATTTAGTCAGGCTATTTACTCGAAAGTTCAAGATTAGCGATGATTTCTTGCGCGTCCCGCTATTGTCGCATTGATACATGCTGAGGGCAGCAGTGAGAGAGCGGTAGATAGAATTGCACTGTAGTGTTACGCAAAAGAAAACTTGACAAGCAAGTAGGAAATCGAGTGTCTTAGGACGCTTTTGCCAAATATCGTTCGAAGTCCGCCAGGCACGCGTCGCCCTCGTGGGGATGTTTGGCCGGCCTATCCCGACCGGACTAAAAAATATTTTGCATTTTTTACCAGGCAGATGGACTTTTGGAATTTGAATTTCAGCCTCGTAACTCCGGGAGGCACTTAAGAGTTTCCAAAGTTGAATACACGTGGAGAGGGAAAAGGCGCGCAGCTAGGCGCCTGACCATACCCGTTCATTTCCACTTGGGGAACTTTGCCCCTTTCTCTCCTCCCGCCAGCCGATCGCCCTCTCGTAAACTGGACCTTCTGCCCATTTCTTCTGGGTGGCTCATATCGTAATGGACTGTGGGCGAAACAGCGTTTGATATTCATTAGATGCAGGGTCGACACAATTCGCCGAGCGCCCGCGCCGGGGCCGAGATATCCACCGGTAAAGAAGCGCTGTGTTCCGCTCTAACTAAAATTGAATCTGCGGGGAAACTTGGATAACCTCGTCAAGACAGCCAAGTCGAAGGCAGAGCCATCCATCGCCCGGCCGTCTGTCGGCCTCGCCCGGCCCTAATATTCGCCTCGGAGACCGGACGCCACGGCCTGATGTACGGCTGTTGCCAGATTTTCGGGGAAAAAATTAAGTGGCTCTTCCGACTGCGCCCTGCTGATTAATTGACTTGCCCACGTTGTTTTATCTTCCGCAAAGCCGTTGTGCCCGCTCCTGGACACCACGCCGCTCGCCTAGACCTCCGCTTGATAAATCCTTTCTGATCTCGATCTACCGATTGATAATTGACTCCATAACCGTTGTTTCGTCTTTCCTCCGTTTCATCTAATTACTTAAAAAAGACGACGAGGATTTTCGTCGATTGTTCTGTCAGTATTCTATAAGCAATAACCGCTTTGAGTAGAACAGATAAGAAGTGGAAAAAAGTACAACTGCAGCGCAATAGCTTTCTCATTTAAATTCAGTTTATCGCAAGCAAATGCATCGAATAAATTTTCATGAGATTCTATTTTGAAAAATTTCGTTCGCACATGACTTGGAAAAATAAAATCCGATCTATTTATAAATGTTTCGTAATATCACATAGGCCATAAGAGAATAATTAAGTGTATGGATATCAATTTTGCAGCAGTAACTGAATATCGATCATAGAGCAATTTACATATGTCCGTTACATTATTCATTGAACATTATTCATAACATTTTATACAAGAGGTACAAAATGTTAATTTGAAACAATACCGTAACGCTCGGCAAGTGTACATTACTACTATAAGACTCTCTCGAATTCAATCAGCGAGGAGAAACTTTTTAAATCGCTTAGCGTATTTAAAACTATACGATAACTTAGAGATATTGTGAGGCGTAGCCGAGTGCTCGTCACCGAGACTCCGCGAGCGGATCGCGCCGTCATTAGGTTTCGATTGAACTTCAAATCCCGAGCGCAAATTGAATGGTAAACATATGAGAGGACGGGGAGAGGGAGAGACCAAGAAAACTCGCGAGTAACACGCGGTGCTCGTACGGCGGGGGTAACTCGTAAAAATGTAATGACCTGACCGGTCGATGAGGCGGTGCACATATGTCCGAGGTAGGCATTAAAAATCTATTCACGGACGCGTGACGCTCCGTAGGATCTCAGAGAAGCTCGCGCGCAATCGGAACTGAACGAGCCAAGAGCCGTCTCCCCTATAAGAGTCGCTGATCGCTTGGCGAAGAACAAAAATATTCAGCAGAGTTTGGCGAAGAAAAGTATAAACAGTGCAATTTTCCAGTGGGGATAGAAAGGCTAATAAAAAGATTTTGAGTCCGGCCCGAGCTTTCAAAACAACTGAACAATAAAAACTTGTTTGTCCCATTGAATTAATCCATGCAATAAAAGCGCAGTCCCTGAAGGTAAGGCTCAGCGTCTCGCCTAATTATTCTCCGCTTTCTACCAGACGCGCTTAAACTGCAAAACGCGGTCCATAAGCTCACGTGCCCCTGCAACGATTCAAACAATCCAATTAAAACAACCGGTGGCAAATCGGTAAAAGGTGCAGGGTCCCAGTAGTCGCGTCGCTCTTACCGAGGTTCAAATGCACACCCGAGTTGCCCAGTTGGTATTCTAACCGGACCTGCCAAATTCCTCGACGATCAATGCCCGAGCGCCGGCACATAGAGCGGCCGTGCAATCCTCTGTCGTGGCTCTAGCGCCGCGCGCTCGATCGGCCCCCTCCGAGCGCCACGTGTATCTATTCGAGCCGCCGAGGGGCTAAGTGGCGCGCGGCGCTCCCGCAACGCTAATTCTATGAGCGCTTCGCTTCATGAGCTTCGTGCAATTTAGCGCTTGATTTTATGGATCGCCGCAGTAACGCGGCATCGGATCGATGTCGACACTGACTCAAAATTGCGTCAAGCTTCTACGAGGAAAGTTGGCGGACCCGCCTGTGTTTGCTCCAACTTTCGACTTCGGTCCGTGTCAAGCAGGCCTGGTTTTCCCTCTCAAAATTAGCTGGATTCAAAGTAAAAAGTCAGCGGATCGCCAAAGTATTTTGCGCCGCGGATCTTCGTTATGTGCACTTGAAACGCTAATCAGTGGAGGATCCGCTCCGATGAATTACCGCTAGAGCACTGAAAGCCAAGATTACAATTCTATCCATGGAAAACATCGATAAATCCAAATCGAATGAAAAACACTGCTCGCTCGATGGATATACGTATAGATGTGTTCATTTCCAGATACGAATCTCGCGGCAAATTTAATACTTAGCTGTTAAATATGATATTGGCGAGTTTTATCATACTACTTATGCGGTGAAACGACATTCGAAAAAGTCAAACTTCGGATAAACAATATTATCCAATGGCTAAATCAGCTAAACAGTTTTCGTAATTCTAAAATTTAATTATAATTTAATTCTTTCCATGTATTCTAGTGCATAAAAACAGTTAAACTCTTTCTAAAATCACTACATAAATTAATAGTAAATAATTTATTATACTCTAAAAAGATGCATATACTTTTAGATTTATCAATCTATTATGAATTAATCCATTTATAATTGACTTACTCAATTAAAATGATAATTTCTTTTCAAGTTTTAACACTGTAAGGGAACCGTACTTTAATACAATTTCGAAGAATAGCAAAAAGTTTAGACTAAATTTTGAGATGTAAACAAGTATAACTATAGGCTTCGGTAAGTCTTTGCTCAAAGGGTACATTTAAAACTTTAAATTCGTTTTTGAAAAGTCCTTGTACAATGTAAGTTTGCCAGCAATGACTACTCAAAGTTAAATAAACCTTCCCTTGGAAAGTCGTAGAAATTTCATAAGAGATATATTTTGTGGACGACAAAATAAATATGCATTCAATTACTCAGGTTTAATCGAACAATCGATTTTCATTTTTCAAATGAAGATTTCGTCAAAAAGAAATTGATTTTTCCATCTTTTCTTTTTAAAAATTTATTTAGGTTATTTGAGAAACAGAAAACAAAGTTAAAAATAAATAATCTTTGCACCACGGAGATGTTGCATAAAATATATGTATTTTTTAATACTCATTCGACATTCTACGATGTATAACTGGAAACAAGAAACTGGAATGCCAGAAATATGTCTAATCCAAGAGTTTTGAGACACTCAAGCTTGGTAGTTTTACAAAACTCGCTCTTAAATAAAAGTACATTTTTAAAAATTCTCATATTAATAGTCTTGAATAAAAAGATTTTTGCGTTCAAATAGCTTGTTATGTTTCAAGAACAAAATTTAATTTAAGGCGAGTAGTAAAAATAATTTCTGAGAAAACATTTAACCGACAAAATTTCGTTTCACTCCTTTGTACCCAATTGTTAACGAATGATATTGAAAATCAGTTTAAGGCAATTAATACAAAATTATTGTAATCATACACAAATAAAATAGTTCGAATTAATACAAATATTATTCTTTGCACGTTGTGAAAAAAACTTTAAAGTGTGATAGTTAGCTTAAGTTTGATGAATGAGAAAATGTTGAGATTCTCCTAGCATAAAAGAAGGCATCAAAATAGAGGGTAATGTATACAAATTCTTTTTACAGCGGTCCAAGTTAGTGGTAATCAGTGGTAGTACTGAGCAGGTATTGGGCTTTGAATGCCTTGAAAGCGTGACACCTCGTTGAGGCGCAATATGTAGAGGATGAATTTCTTTTATTACACCGCACCGGCACGGGCGCTCGTTGTCGTATTCGGCCGTGTACTATTTAAACCGCGAAAGTTGTCAGTCTATGAGCATGGCATTAATTCAGCTTGATAACTGTCTTAATACGGTGATCGGCCTAGGGCAGTGCTCGCGCGACCGCAGCATCATCGCCGCAGCGGCTATTCGGACGGGCAAAGGCTGGGCCCTGCACAAGCGCCACGTTTCCGGCCCACTCATTTGAATGGGTCGGCAACAAAAATATTTTTCACTTTGACCCGCTGAGGGTGCATTTGCATGCAAGAGGATGAAGGAAAAAGGCGCGCACCGCCAAGGCGGAGGATAAAAAGCGCCCGCGCAGGAGCGCGTATTTGTTCGGAGTTCTTTGAACCCAAGGGCAGTTCGGTTCACACTGACGCGCGGCCGGGTCAAAAATCGCAAAAAGTAAACACGCTGAAATATGCACAAGAAGCCGCGAGAGTAGGAACAAAGGAGATAAGGGCCGGTCGCGAGCCGAATTCCGAATTCGATCGTGCACGGGCGCGCCAAGTGCTTCCCCCATCCGGGGGCCGGCTGCTTTTTTCGGCCCGTCCCATCGATTCGGGGGCTTTCGGCCTGCGACGACGCGTGCTGACCTCGACTGCACCCCTCCGTCGCGCCCACACCGCCGCTGGGTGGCATTACGTGTCTCAAGTTGGCTCGGCCGTGCGCGTGCCACATTTGATTCTGGCCGACGTATCGCGCTCGCCGCTCCATCCCCGCCGCCAGCGCCCCAGCGCCGCCGTCTCGCCGCCCCGCGCTTGCTTATTATGCAACGCAGCGATATCGTTTACTTTCATTTTTATTCACTGCGTTTTGCTATTTCCTTTCCGTCCAGATGGTTCAAATTTTGCAATACTAAACGAGGCCCTGTCCGCCCTCCGCCCCTGCTGCAACCAATTTTCTCATAACTGCCCTGCCTATTCGGTTGGAATGTCCTGGAAAATACGGATGATAACGCTGAGATATTTTGACAAAGTCTGTGTTGCAACAGCTATTTGCAAAATTTGTTTCCCTATTAATTACTATCATCCTAAATAATGGTAGTCCTTTATTTATAAATCTATGATATGAACTTGTATCAGAATTAGAGTACATCAAACGCAACCGAGAATACGAACACATGCCCGATAGTCACATCTAAACTTAATCTGTAAGTTTCTGACATTCTGAACTCAATTAGCACCTAGGAGTAATTTCATGTTTTACTTATTTATTCACTACTTATTACCATTATAATTTAGCGCATTTTTATAGATGCGCAACTAACAGACAAGTATTATTATTGTCATTATCGATAATAACATTGAGTTTGCAGGTATATTACTATTATTATTATTATTATTCTCGATACTATTACTTTAAGATTAATATCAACTCAAGAAGATCAACATAAAAATATTTGAAAAACAGTTAATTAATAAAAGAAAATAAGTTTATATAAACCTAATTAGGGTATACAAATATGCAGTTCTTTACACATACGGATAAAAAGAAATCTTTAAGAAAAAAATAGTCATCAGGAAATAAAAACAATAAAAATTTCTGCGTAGATTATTAACTATATATAAAATTCTATATCAGTGGAATGTATGTACTAATAATCAGTAATGACTAAAATTGACTAAACATTGCATGCTCCAACAAACACACACTCTATTTAACTATAAGCAATATATAAATAAAAAGCAGGTGCAGAGAGGACTAGTTTTATACAACCCAGCCTGCGTGGGAAAGTATTTTGGATCGCGGTCCGGTCTTTCGCTTTTACCTCTTTGTCGAAAAAAGTCGCGGGCAATCGGTTATTACGTATACACCCCCTCGTATACTTTGAGGGCGTTTCAGGTCGCTCATCGGGCCATGCGGGGGTACGGGAGCTTTAGGCCGACGCGCTGGCCGAAGACGATGGCAGCGAGGCTGTATCGAGTTAAAATCGCTTGAGAGCCAATGGCGTCGGGCGCCTTAATATCGCGGGTGGGCGTGAGGAGCGATCCGGTATCTAATACCCGAGACGTGTCGCCTGGGTTATTTCCGACGCTGTTTTATGCGCCAGCGGGGCCGCGAGGGTCTCTGGCTCTCAAAATTGGTTTTGGATTAACGGCGCCGAGCCCGGGCGGCCCTTTGATTCCCGTGTCGAGGCTCACCACCGTTCGCCCTTTCTCCATTTTTACCTTGAGTTTATGCGCCGTTCGGGTCTTTCACTTCCCGTCCCTTTGCGTCCGTCACTCGATCGCCTTTCCTCCTTTGCCAACCCATCGTGCCCACTTTTTCCCCCTTTATACCGGCACTTACCGCGGATGTCCGCGAGAAACTTCTTTTCAATTTTATTTCCCTCGCCTCTAATTGTCTGGGTGATGATGACAATTGCTCTCTCGATTTATTCAATCATTCGAACCCCTTGCAACTAGATTCTTTGCTTTTCTCCTTTGCTATGTGCATCATGAATTAAAACTTTCTTTGTTCACTAATAAAACATGCCTTGCTGATGTATTCTCGATACAGTCTAACAAATAATTTACACTTTGTGAATTTTCACAGCCGCTTTTAATAGTGTGCCCTATAATTTAATTTCCTTTAATGCGCAGTCATGTTCAGTCAATCTACTTCTTCGATACAAGTTTATTGTTTAGACGGTTGCCAAGCGTTGCGCAGCTTCGTTCATAGCCTTTAAATGTAGAGTTCAAGCTCACGCAGCCTTTATATTTTCTACCATGGGACTGTACGTTTAAATTGATTCGATCCATCATCTTCATTCGCTTGGTGCCAGAATGATCGATCGACCCAGCCTAGTAATAAATTGTACTTAATTTTATAGGTAAAGTAATCTTTTAAATTAATAAATCGAGTTCAATTGTTTTATTTTATTTCAATTATTTAAACGATACCTGCAAAAAATGTTGGTTCTTTACCATCAAGACTTCTGAACGTTCTTACTAAATTATAATCTATTATGAATGTTACAAAATAACCTCATATTATTTTTAATGTTTTAAAGTCTATTATCACACTCGCCTGCAAAAATAAATTTTTGATAATAGTTTAAATAGATGAAATTTAACTGTAAATATCCAACATACATTCAAAAAAGAAGTAAATTCTTCTAGTCTTTCTTCATGATACCGTATATACGTAGAGTCAAAGGATTCCTTCTAATTAGTTAATCAATGAGATGAGATGAAAAGAACTTACTTATTTTTAAAAAATATTCATCCTTAAATATTCATTCATTAGAGCATATCAGCTTAGCAAACGTTATGTAAAGGTGTCGCTTGTCTAATGTGAAAATCAAAAGTCGAAAATTATTGTATTATTGACTATGTCATTGATTTAACTGTATGGTAATAGATAAATATAAAATTATATCTGAAAGGAATTATAGCTCTGTATGCACAGGAGTACTAAAAAAGCAAGTGTTCGACCCATAAATATATATTACATATTTAAATTTTCTTAAAAAATATATACTGAAACTGTAACTGAAACTGAAACTATAACAAAAATATAATCTGAATTTTTTGACCAATTTACTATTTTATCATTAGATATAAATACAAAAGGAATAACAAATACTAATAATAATGAAAGTGTTGAATAAATATACATATGTATATAAACATACATTTACACATCTTTTTTTGTATTAATTCATTTTTATGATTCCATTAACTTTCTAGATCACTGTATCCAATTTCCGCTGAAAACTATCTATAAAAATTAATCAATAATTTTAAAGCAATTGTTGAATGAATTTTGCGTTATTAGATGAATGTTCATTTTTGGAATATTCTGACTTGTATTCTTTAAATCAGATATTTTCTACTGACTTGATACAAAATCTAAAATTTAATTTTTTCCTATAGGGTAGTCTATTTTTTTATCTTAACTCATTTTACTACCGCGATACCTTTTTTAGGATAGTAAAATCCTATTTACTGTATACGCATGTCGATATTCGTCATTTTTGAAAAAACAGCAAATCAAATAAGTCAGTCAAACTCATTTTAAAAATACAGATAATTAATAAAATTTCTGAAAACCAGGCAAAAGAATCAGAAAAAAATTACTCGGTAGTTTACTAAACAGATTTCGAATAATTTATTCAAAACGAATTCAAAATGAGATTACATCTAGGAAATGCTATTAAAACAATTTATCAAGAATGTGTAAGGTGGAGGAAGATCTAAAGCTTATGGATCGGTGAACGGCATGCATAGAAATCGATCATTGGTTGTGAATAATGCAAATTATTCAGTAGCCTCGACTAGCAATTTTTCGAAATTGTCGAGTTCCTTTCATCCGAAGCTTTAAAAGGCAGAGCATCAGTTGGCACTCGTTAATTTGAAATCGGCTCCGGAACGGCAGCTGTAGCGTCGGCCGCGTCGCGTATAACAGGATAAACTCATTCGGAATCGTTCTGGCATTCTTGCCTCCATTCGAAAATGAAATCCCGGGCGGAAAAACAAGCGTGGCGTTTTCCCCGGGGTCAGGCGGCCTCGCGAGGCCGGCGACGCGCTTTATGCACATACAGAAAAATAAAAATGGCGGGCAACAAAAAGAGAGAGGTCGCGCCGGGGCGAGAAAGGCGAGGGTCCACTTTTTGTCGCGGCGGCAAAGTGTCGCAGGTGAGTGGGAACGGGCGAGCGCGCCAGAGCGTATCAGAAAGAGAGCGAGACGGGGCGAGAGCCGGGCAGTCGGGACAGGGGCGAAAAGGCCGATAGCGAAATGCAGCGTCCAGGTCTGAAGAGCGTTAGGCGGGGAACTAGCGAAACGACATTCGTTCGGCTACTATAAGGACTGATCTCGCTTCTTTCTCTCGCTTCTCTCCTCTCTCCTCTGTAGCTATTCCCAGTGGCAGCGAAAACTCGTAAAACGGCACTTGGAAATTCGCTGCGCCAAGTTAAACTTGATCGAGATGAAGAAGTCGCACGTGTGTCCGTCCATACGTGCACTTTTCGTCTTATATATATACACAGCTGCGCCAACTTCGCATTCGAAGCTGCTTGCAGATCTGCCCCTCGCCCCTCCTCACACTCACATCGGCGCGTATAATGTTCCTTTATGTGCTTACATTTATGTTCCTTTAGGAGCTAGAATTGCAGTCATGAGAGATTTGTATTAGACAATTTTCACCTTCGTCGCCTTTCAAATAGAATTCTTTTTCAGAAGGATTCTTTTCAGAAATATTAATCCTATGGGAGTATTGCGTTTTCTGGGACATGTAATAATTGCACAAGAATGCAGTAACGATGTAGCGAGTATGCACGAAAGTGCGACCGTTTCTAATAATTTTCTGCGTATCTGAAGGAGCTGGTTTCCAAAGAGATGAACCGACGGGAATCAAAGCGGGCGCTCATCCTGTGTTGAGCGCACCCTGCATTAGAACAAGTGCGGGGAATTCGACGATCGCATCATAAGGATCGAGTGCGATTCCGTAAGGGCCGGAGCTCGCGGTAGTGCAAAAACGACCGGACATATCCGTCTTGCTCTCCCCGGAGGAAAAAAGGCGGCTGCGTAGAACAAGAATAAGGGGAAATGAGGGGCGCATTGATGAGAATGCCGATAGGGGCCGGAAGCGGCGGGCGGGGCAGCTCGAAAGATGGAAGGCGCGGCTCGGAAACGGGGCCGCGATAACCGCCTGCGAATACGGCGGCTCGGACAGCGGGCAAAAATGGGATCTAAGCGTGAAAGCCGGTCGAGTGAGAAACGGCTGCCCGCTAAAACAATACCACTCGGCGCGGATCCCTCGGCCCGCTTTATCGCGGGCGCTGCCGTTTTATCTCCCCCTGCCACGGCGCGCTCTCACCTACTTTCCGTAACGCGCGCCAGATCGTCCGCGGCTCGGAGACGCGGCAGTTAAAGAGAGCCAGCAGCTCACAGGTGTGTCCCGCGCTTATAAAGAAAACCTGAGACTCAGGCGTTCAATGGGACGGGTAGAGCCGCTCGAATCTCATGCAAAATACAAACATCTGGCGAGGGGCCGTTGTTTTTATGGGGACATGTGCCATGAACTGCACCCATGTTAAAAGGAACTCAGCCATCGACCGGAAAATTCGGATGCTCCGGAGAATCGCGCCTTGCGGTCCACTTGAATGCCCGAGCTTTTACCCGCCGCAAATGCAGGCTGCAAGGATGATCTTGCGCGTAATTATACGGGCGGTTTTCCACGGGGAGAGCGAGATCAAGTCGCTTTGATGAGTCTACCACGCTACTGTGCTTTTTTCAAAAGCCCTGATTTTCTGTAGATCCTGCGATTTCCAGATTTTCAAATTCCGAGGGGAGATGCAGGTACCAAGAGTCCGGGAGCATTACATTATCGCTAGGGAGTCTGGGAAGCGGAGCGCGTAAAATCCCCGTTTGGTTTACTAATTTCCGCATAAATACGAACTGATAGGGAGCAAAACCTGTCCACCGGATATTACATAATCCACAAGAGAAATAGGGAGAAAAAGACGAGAGAGCGGGTTATAACTCGGCCATCCAGTCAAACAAAACCATTAGCACTTGCACTTGAATTATATTATGCTGGAGGGAAGAAGTGCTTTTAAGGATGCTGAAAACGCTCTGGGTCTCCATGTCTGCTTCCTTAATTTCGATTTATTTTCATTTTCCCCGAGCTCAGTTCAGCGATCGAAGCGGCCAAGGGGCTAGAGAAAGAGCCGGGCGGTGGCTGCGGCTTCTTCTCAGGCTCCCTAAGATTTGGCTTAGTGCCGCGTGGCTCGCGGCGGCAAAATCTGACCCCCTTTTCCCCGCGGGGATAAATCTTGAATTTTGGCATACCGTGCGCGTAGCAGCAGCCGCCACCGCCACCGCCGCCGATGCTTCTGGGGGGCCCGGGGACGACCTTCCTCTCGGCAGGAGACGATGTCGAGTCAGTCTGCGCGGGAAGAAGGGTCTCCAGACAGGGAAACTGCCTCCGATGACGAAGAACACCCGACGAGCTCTTTTGCTGTTGCTACACTTACCCGCCTTACTCGACTTTTCTCGTCTTTTTCTCATGGATACTCACATTGTGTAGGAAACGAATAGTCAGATAATTCCCCTATAGCAGAAAATTGATCATGTATTAAGATCAACTTATTGATCAAATAAAGCCAAAGATCGACAAGATTAGCCTGTTTTTAAAATGCAAAGTCTTAATTTGTAATCATTATTTGAACATATAAGCATTCATCAGTCGACCCGTTAAATAAATGTTTTAATTTTCAGGATTCTCTATACTTTAGATAGACTTGATGTTTCTCGCTTTAAAAATTGACTTCATTAGCTCAGAGCTATAAAAGTAAAAGTTTCCTAGATTCAGCATTTCAAGGAACATAATTATCTACATGCGAAAGAGTTATTAATGAATTTAAATTTGGCATAGCCTTGCTAGTTCAAAAAACCTATTTGCGTATTAATAACCTCAATGAGTGAAGAGGTCGGATCGCGTATTCTTGAAAATTCCGAAAGTATTTCGTAACCAAATCGCCTCTGAATTCTAAATTCGAAAGGGAATTATAAATTGCATTTTTTAAATGTCGAGGAGAGGAGCGCGACATCTCGTTACGGCCTGGTTCTCAAGGCAAGACAATGAAGCGCGCTTAAGGAGCTTGGACACGGCGGCGACCGCCAAATGGAAAATAAAAAGGGCCGCCAAGTTAAAAATGCTTGGAATAAAGGAGCCGCCTGGACTAAGGACTAAAGGACAAACGAGTATAACAGAAAGGGTGCTTAAAAAATAAAGACCAATAACACGGATGGGGCGAGAGGTCTTGGGAAGCAGGGTGGGGTGGGGACGGCACAAAGGTCCACGCCGGAGATAAGGAAATTCTCGTAACGGAAAGAATAAAAGAAAAAATGAGGAGATGGAAGGGGTGAGGTGGATGTGGAGGAGCGAATAAAACAAAAGGCAGAATCATCCCGAAGCAGTGGCAGCCGCGTCGACTGCGCGTGATGAGGCCGAAGATGTTCCGGCACGTTTACAACGCGAAGCAACGGTCGAGGAAGCACCGACCATCAACCCCGGACCAAGGGACATAAGAAGGGTCTTACTAGTCATAGCCGGTGTGCAACATCTTCTGCGCCACCCCCGTAGCCTCCTCCTCCCTCACCACCGACGACGACGCCCCTCTTGGCCATCCATTGCCCCAGCTCGACGCCATCGCGCTGCAACGAGCGCAACATGTTTCTTGCCACTCGGTGCTTCGTGGACGGAAAGGCGGGGCCAGACGAGACCGAGGGAGCGAACCCTCTTTACTGTTCCCGGGCTCCAGCAGGGTATAAACCTTGGACCGATATGAGGTCGTACCGTAGGGCACTGGGGAGGACGAGGACGCCCTACTAGTTGTCGGTTATTGCGCTGATGATTCGCCTTCTTCTTTCGAAACTTGGCATGCTGTGCCTCCAGGTGTTAATTGTTTCAATCTTCTTCGCGTCTCTGTGAATTTCAGATACTATATTATTTCATTACCTTTACATGATGAAATACTAGATTATTTGTTCCTCAGAAATGCTCATGAAATTTCTCATTTTTTAAGTCTCGTGTAACAAGTAAATTGTAAAAAAAACTGGATACACGCTAAATAAAATTAATTAGTGTAAGGAGTTTTATAGCATATTTAATTTGTATAACTTTCCAAGTAGTAAACTAACAATGAATCTTTTCTCTTTTTCAGGTGAGTACTAACTTTAAGCATTGTAATATTGCTTCGAAATCGCAGTAACTGTGAGTCATTAATCTTCCGTTACTATTGTCGAAAACATTCTAGGTAGTGCCGAGTACGTATTCGCATACTCTTGAATTCACGAAAGCACTTGAATATCCGAAACAGTACCGAGGCCGAAAACATATCGCGCATCGTAATTTTGCCGTGGCACTTTTTCGCTCCCCTTTCCGAGATGCGCTGTCCCCTATTTGGAGTACCAAAATCCTTTTCGAATTAGCAAAAGCAAGTAGGCGACAGCGAACTAGTCCTTCGCCAATCCAGCCGTGGGCTTGGTGGTGGCGCTAGTGGCGTAGCCCGACCATTAGTGCGAAACGAAAGCGGCAACTTGTCGCGACGAGAAACGGCGTTTCCTTTCACCCCTTCCTCCGTTAAATGACCGTCCATTCAAGCCACGCGCTACATACTCTGTGCATGCCCTCTCTCTTTCTCACCCTCACTCCTTCCGCCATGCCTCCCATCTCTTGGAATGAGGGACGTTGAAACGAGTTTGCCTATTCTGATAATGAGTCCATGAGCGTGAGCTAGAAAGAGAAAACGTCTAGTTAAGGCAAGAAAGACGTAAACGCTGATGAGAAAATGATAGAAAAAGGACAGAATGCAACTGCCCTGATCCTCAAATATTTGGATGCTAAAAATTTGTAGCTGATTTTAATGTTACTTAAATTATTCCACTTTTTTCATATATAATTATAACAGAGCATTAATTAACATTATTCATTATAATTAACTCTTACAATCTATATCTAAGTTGTTAAATGTACAAGTAATTAATGTAGGATACATTTCAATAATATAATAAATATTTAATAATTATACTTAAACTATTGAAAGCTAGAGGAAGAAATGGGTTTCTAATAAATTTCCACTGTTTTTTTTATTTTCTTGAACTACGGCTTATTTCTTCGCCAAGTATTATCGACGATAAAGCAGCCCTAGGTTGCAGCGATTCTTGATCGACTTTAGCTCAACCTACATTTACTCTCGCATTAGATCGAACTTAACACATTCTTGATATGAAAACGCTCAATATTTTCACCTCACAAAATATATAAGTCTTACCCATATTGCAAGGTGCATATAAGAGGAAGTTTCGCAAAAATATTCGCGTTTTCCAAGCACAGCTTTGTATCATATTGGTACGTAAATTTATAGACAAAGCACTCAAAGTGCTCGTAGCTCAGAGAAAATCAGGGAACCGTGGCCTGTTGCAAAAGGATTCGAGGCGCTTTCTCTATATTTTAATTCTTCCCTTGATCACACCTCATATGTAACTCTACTAATTTTTCGTAATAAGCTATATTTTCATATTTGTATGTTACTGACGTTCTGAAATAAGTTTAATACTGTTTATTTTCTTATAAACAATATCTATAAATAATAACTCTATATAAATAATTAAACATTAAAGAATACATGAACAATAATTTGAATTTGAAATTGTGAACATTATTAAATTAGGTGAAATTAGAGTATATATTTTTCTTATCTACTGAATAAGATAACTGTGAGCAATGCAGGAAACGTGTAGTAAAATATATTATTGTTGTTTCATTAAGCTGTCACTACTACATGGTACTCGAGTTTCTATATACAAGGGTCAAATTCATCCAGGCTTATATGCTTGTAAATAAAGTAGAAAAAACTATGTACGTAAGCGCATTCCGTATACAAGATGATACATTACGTACATCAAAGAAAAAAGCGCCTTGCGATGGCAGATGCACGAAATACGCTTATTTCACATTAGTTAATATTTACTGCAAATAAATTTCTATTATTCTCAACTAATGAAAGTAACTGATAATGTAGATTCATATTAATGTAGCAAAGTATCAATGCAGATTTCGAAGGGAGGTTGTAGCACACATGTATACAGATGTAAAATTTAAAAAAAATGCATCCTCTATCTGGCGTGATTATGCGGAGTTCGTCTGTTTTTGTTCTTGTATTTGGCTCTTTGTCACTGTCCTCTCTCGCACGCCATGCACCCCAAGTGTGCTTTGCTGAGAGGAGGGAGACGCGGGGAAAATGCGACGGGAGCCCCTCGCTGAGTGAAGGTGGAGGGGGGAAGCGAATCACCCTCTCTTCCTGGCAAAGGGGGCAATAAATACACAAATAAACTTTCGTCGTTAACCTATCGGGCGTCGGTAGCGTGGGTGGGCCCGCACCTACAGATCCCGATAGCTGCGGGAGCTATCTCGCGACCGGACCGTTCGTTCGCGCCCTCCACCGCGTTTATAATGCTAACAGAGAGGGGCCACGGGGGTAGGGAACCATCTACTGGCGCAGTTGGCCGTCCAGGGCGTCCCCTGGGAGGCGGTATGAATGGCTTTGGGCTCGGGCTCCCGGTGCACCCGGGCCAACTGGCGGCGCTATCGGCGCGCCCACGGTCTCTACTGTTGCCCGCCGTTATATCTTTATCCCTTCTTCATTAGTTGATGTTTCAAGGGCTGAGTGGGGGCCTCCCCGCCGCCGCTGCCTGTGCAAATCGATAGGTAGGAAATGGAGATTTCTTCGGCTGGATTTTTTATGGGCGAGCGTGTCCCGGAAGTATAATGGTCACGCCACCAAGTGAGCGCGGCTCGCCCTCGCGACCAGGCAGGCCACAGCGAGGATGTTCGCCTGTTTGCTTTTTAGAATATCGCCGGGACGTGTTCCTTCCTCTTTCTTTGATTTTATATTATTCGCTGCGGCCGCTCGCAGATTAATAATTTTAATGGTACTCAATCAATTCAGGATTGATGAATTAAGAAAAAGCATTTAAGCGCTTCAATTCTTGGCTTTTGTCTGCTGTAAATAATACTAATCGATATGGAAACATAGTAATTCATGTTATAGTACTACAGTACTATATGCACGGTAAAATTTCTAGTTATGTAGATTTTACTATTTACAGTTGTATCGTAATACATTTATAAAAGTTTTCTAATTGAAATAGAATGGATCAGAGTAAAATGGAAAAGAATTTGTCATCATACCCTCCTCCTGTATGAGGAACTTTTCGCTTCTTATACAAAGTTGCCAGTTTGCTAGATTGCTTAGTTACTTTGTACAGATTCACGCACTGTAATTAGTAGTCTAAAGACTTAACGTATTACTATCGAATGTTAACTCGTTACAAGTAGCGCTTTATAGATTACAATAATACCAATCGGAGTTTTCCAATTGATTTTACAATTGGCGAAACGATATTATATATCAATCAGATCTAATTTCCACCACTTGGAAGTTTTAATGTTCTCTCTAGCAGGAGCCAAGTAACAAATTCGCATGTGCAACCGCCGACTTTATCGACACGTGATTATTGAAGCGACGAAGCGCCATGAGGCGCCAAGGCCTTGAATGAACGCTTCGGCGCGCAAGTTAATCATTCAACAAAGGCCTATCAAAAAATACAAAAAATACTTTAGCACATTTTAAAACGCACGATACAATCGATAGCAGCGACTGATTTAACCGTTGCGACCGACCCTTTAATGCGATCTATCAAAGGCTTGGGCCGCCCTTATAAGGTTTGTCTGTCAATTCGCACCGAGGACAGTCTCGCTTCAGAAATCCAGAAAGATGTCAGATCGTGAAAGCGCGCCGCTCGAACGACTGTCCGGATCACTGGGCGATTCAGTGCACTGCACGAGCCCTTCTCCCGAGCTGCAGCGACAAAGCCGTTTCGCTGTCCGCCAGGAGATAATCTGGGACGCACAGCAGAGTAAACGTATCGCCATTTACTCTGCACTCAACTTATCCTATCTCTCTCTCTATCTCTCTCTCTCTCTCTTGCTCACTTCCTCTTACACACTCTGTTTTTTCCTTCTATCTATTTTCTGCATCTTTTCCCCCCTTTCCAGTTTACATACTACTGCTGCACCTTTCCCTTCCCTTTTATCTTTTCCACTCGTGTATTTATTTTTATTATATTATTCTGAATATTCAAACAATTGCTTTTTTTAATTTATCCAAAAGACGCTGCGCAAATTTATTTAAGAATCATTTTTAATAAATGTTTGCTAGGATGAATAAAGTTGGGTTATTTTTTGCTCGAAATTAAGATTAGAATATCGCGATATTACAGCAAAGATATCGTGAAAAGTTTGCCCGATTACCAGGTCTGCATTCAACGTTTTCTTACAAGAAACCGCGGTTAAAATTTGCTAAAAAAGTTCTACATATGCATACGTGCATGTGCAACTAAAAATGAGTAGAAATCATAGTAACATAAGAAACGCAATAAACTCGTGAACTATTGCTATCATCTTGGAACTACGACCTTTTCACTATATTATCTCTAAATATTGTCTTAAATGTAACTAGATACTCTCGATAACCGCTAGCGTTATAACTAGTTATGTAGTCATACCAAACTTAAAATAAAATATCATTAAAGTATTTAAATTGTTATTTACTGTTCGAATTCTATTTATATATTTGCACATATACAGCATTTATTTGTGTACCAAATTAGTGCAATTATAATAATTTTTACATGGATAATGGGAATTAAAAAGACTTATCTTTTTAAAAATAACAGAAATTAAATGCACAGTTAAATCCATACTTGGCAATTAATTTTAAGTGTATTTAAATTGGAATATTCTCTGAACATTACACATTATAAACTGTAGCAGTACGATACTTCTCACAAATAAGTTTCATATTAAGATATGTTACATATCCATTTAAGACTGGGAGTTTCAATGAATGGGAAGTAACAACAGGAAGCGCCAGCTGGAGAACAATTATACAAAACCGATTATATAAATCAATGATTAATTAGTAGCTAAGGAGTTCAACGATTCTTGAGCCTCGATGGCAAATCGGGAAAAAAATATTATTAAAGAGCATTCTAGTGCAATCTATTTCAGTCTGGAATTGATTCACCCTGATTTCCCTTCGCGCCCGTCGCTTGCGCGCAGCTCTCCTCCGCCGCCGCCACCCCGCTACTTTCCTCGTTCTACTTAGCTCGCCTCGCGTGGACTTTTCATTATGCAAATATGCCTCCCCCGCACTTCGCAGCATGGCCCTGTCCCTCTGATGGGGCACGGGTGCGACTCCCAAGAACACAGAGTATTATTACAGCTCGACGCCTCGGCTCATGCGCCTGGTTTTCCGAAAACTTAACGCCCGCAGCTCGGGTGTTTGCGCGCGGGACGCACGCAAACAGCCCCGACGAATCCGCCCGGAGAATATTATTTCCCCTTTGACAAAATCGTAGCGGCGGCTTGATCGCTCGCTTCCTACCGGAAGGACGTTTTCCCTGGCCTCGACGAGACTTTCCTCGAGGTCCAGAGCCTAGCCCAATACCTCTGCCCGTCGACAATTAATCGCCCTGTCTTTCCCGCGCCGATAATACAGACCCGACTTGCAGAGATAGGCTAGTCAATATATATTTTTTCCGAGTTTATGGATCGCAGCTGCCTCGCCTCCGCCCTCTAGTGTAATTACAACGCTTGCCATTTAATCGTTTGTTTTTTTCCAGGCGCCTGCCGGTTGAGGTTGACGTGCGCGCGCCCTATGGAATATTAAGTATGCACGTGAATCATAGATGAGGCACCTGCGATTAAGGATTACATTGCGCGCACTGCGGCTGAATATTTAAAGAAGTTTACCTTTGCAGCTCCTAACCTAAACATAGTATTAATTAGTTTCTACGCGCTACAGAGGAATAAATGCCTATTGTACGACTTTTTCATCCCGAACAAATTAACCGATGTATACAATCCAACAACCGCTTGCCGTGAGGCCTAATAATTTGACAGGATTTAAAAAGTTTCTATGAGTGGGGAATCCCTTTCCAGCTGGTTCGACTACTACAAGTGCAAAGTTGATTGAAAATAAGTGCAAGCAGCCGGCAAATATTTCGAAGCTGGGAGCTAGAAAGACAGGACGAATTTGGGACTGCGGCGGCGGCGGCGGCGGGGCAGAGGTACAGTCGGGCGTTGAAATAAAAGAGAAATACATGCGGGCGAGGGCGGCTAAGTGAGTGGCTCTCAGTCGCGCGAAATTACATTTTTTCCCGCGGCCGCGCGGCCCTCCTTTTGCGTGCCCCAGGAAATAATGAAAAAGCGCAGCGGCCCCGCGGTGCCTGATCAATATGCTAATATTTTGACGTCTCTTTCTCCGGGCGCCCAGGCAATCAAGTTACGGGTTTACCAAAGTGCGCGCCACCCGGCCGCGGGTCGGAGGAAGTGCCGAAGGGAAATTTATCGCGTTTCAGCGGGCGGGCGACTTTCCTTTCGCCGCCCCAGAAAGAAATAAAGTGGCGCGCCACGGGAGGAGAGACTGCGGCCGCCGCCCCGGCCCGGCCCGGAATTCATCGGAAAGTTACGCGCTACGAATGTATTCCTCCGCCTCGCGGCTCCCGCGGCCCCGGCCTTCCTGTACTTTTAACGTAAATCATCGAATTTACATGCTGATAAAACGATAAGAGGCCGTTGGGACGGCGCAGCTGTTTAAAGTCCGATGCTATGTAAGTATTCGCCGTGCACTCCTACCTCGCTGAGAGTGCAACCATTCTTTCCCTGCCAATTTCTCGTCTGCCCCATCTACTTTGTGCACCAACAATCTTTATAAATTAGTATGTATTTTTCTTTTTTCTCTGCATATATCTTGTTTTTACTTATAAACTATAGCATATATTAGTATTGTTCTAATACACATATATACGCGTATTATTCAGTTACATTAATGATTATTAAATTTCTTATTAATATTCCAATAATTCTTACAAGATAATCGTTATCGTTACTGCGCTGCATTAGATAATTGCATTACCTAATTGCTTGGATATTTTCAACGCACTATAATATTGCGCCCTCAAAATATAATTTATTACAAATGAAGTATAAGTGAATGAAAGCCATAACAAAATGAATTGTCAATAAATTATAAATAATACGCAATAATAAATTAGAGGCAATTTTGAGAGGAGAAAAGATGTCTTTTTTTCGTGTGCAGCTGTGCGGCCAATTTCCAATGTCGCGCAATACATCTGGCGTGCACCACGTACACTGTGCGATAAAAACATTTCATAGAAAACTGAAAAGCAGCAGTGCCATTTTTATCCATTTGTCACTTTAGGAAACCTCGAAAAGCTTTCCGGTGGATTAAACAAGGACAATTACAGGGTAGTCGATATAAGAAACGGAGGAAAATATTGCAAATTGCGCGCAGCCCGTAAAACCCTTGATCATCATTACTCTGCAGTTGTTTGGACGGCGGGGCCGATATTCATATTTTTCAAAGCGCAAGGGAATTACTCCTATCTAATCTCCTTATTTGAAAAGGCACATCGAATGGTTAGCCCGCGAATGCTGACGGACGGAAAAAGCCGGGGCTACACGGCGATCTCAGCATAATGCGACATTGGCCGAACGGGTCGTGCAGACGGGCGAGCGAAGCAAACTTTATTAAAAATTTGCCATGGGGAAGGCAGCGATCGGGGCGTGGTCGAGGGTCGCGGGCGGAAAGCCCTCGCGACAAGTGGCTCTCGGGCGGATTAAACAAGCGGCGGCAGGGCCGCGTAAGCCCTCGGCGGGCCATTATCGCTTGGGACCCCGGCTGAAAGGCTGAGGGCGCGCCAAGGCGCCGTTGGCCCCTGCGGGCGCCATTTAGCCTCGTAAATGCAGATGGGACCGGGAAAGCGCGGGGATCGAAGAGCCTGCCGAGTTACGCGCATTGTTTCCGCCGGGACCGAATCGGTGGCCCTACCCTGCCGCCGGGGCCGGAAAAAACCCCTTGTTTATTCGAAGGCGCCCGCCCCCGCTTTTATTTTCGAGCGCACCGAGCTCCCTTTTATACTTGTCGCGGTAGATTCCGAGCTCGCTCGCGGTTACGATTAATAAAGTACCGGCCCGCGATTCCCCGGCCCCGCCCTCGATTCTCTCGCCAGCCCCGCCCTAGCTCTACTTTCTATTTTACGCGCGCTGCTCGGCAGTCATTTTTGTTTGAAACACGGCCACTTACGCCCATTTTTATTCCAAGTGTTATTGTTATTTTAGCCCACTCGCGCCACGCACTTTTATTATAAACTTTCCATGTCCCACCCGTTACTTTTCATAACGCCGAATTTCGTTCGTAATGCCTCTCAATCTACACTTGATCCCTCTCATCCTGTTTATTCCTCGGCTTATCGCGGCTAATAAAACGAATTGCTCCTTGTGGCTCGAATAAAAATTGGGACCGACTGAAAATAAGGCGCCGCCGAAGATGCGGCAAAAAGGCTCGTGTCTCCTCGATGATCCTTCCAATGCGAATTCAATCTTGTGTCACCGCTCAATTATTTCCTCACCTCTGCCTTGTACCGCTAGAGAATTTTAAACATCAAAATAATACCGCGCATAAGTTTATGGGGACTCGATGCGACGGGTATGTCGCCAACATTAATTCCCGGAGACAATTCGGTTATTAGACTGGCTCTGGGTATTCTCCAAATGTAGTAATAATGTAACCCGTTTCCCTGAGATAATCCCGATAGAAATCTACTTATTGGAAGGTTAGCTGGCTTAAACTCACCCTTGGACTCCTTCCTTCCCGTACTACCAATCCTCTCCCAATCCAGAAGACCAGAAGACCTCGGCTCATCTTCCAGCTCGCGAGCCAGTTAACTGAGAAGCCGAGACTGTGGAGTTTGATTCGAGACGGAAGTGCAGATAGAGATAGCCCAGCAGCGAATTGAGTGGGATGAGTAAAGAGGAGAAACAATGTAACGGGGGAGCAGATTTAAAGAAAAAGAAAACTTGGACAAGCTCAAACAAGATAAATAAGAGATCTGTTGCAGTTTGTCCTATCGGTGCCCCTGCGATACCTCCTTCTATTTTTAAACTTGTGGCTCTAGCTTGAAAGTGAAACAACTAAAACATCTAGCAAGCTGATATACTACAACTGCCTTGCTATGTAAGGTTCATATCTACTTAGTTCGATTTCTGTGTTTGTATTATAAGCAAAAAAACTAGATGAAAACTTCATTTTCTTCCTATTCTCCGCATATGCTTCTCAAAACGTATCTTTGATGTGCAAAATATCCGTACCTATACCAGAGTACATGTGATGCGCAAAAAGAGCTGCAAGTGCATTAGGTAGCATACCTTATTACGTTACCTTGTAAATTTTCGAAGAAATATTCTAAACCGAATCCAAGGTATTGATAGTAAGGAAGCACTCGCATATACTTTATGCATCTCGGTAATAATATCGAATTTTCGTCGCGACAACGCTCAAAAGCGACTCGCAGCGAGGAGGGCTAAACTTTATTGCCCCAGGGTATGGGCTTATCAAACAACAATTTTAGCAATAACAATAGCTTGTAATGCTGCGGCGGAATAACTCAAATTCCGCGGGCAAGCTAAGGCTCGCTGGGCTCCAGCTGAAATTTAAAGGCAGAGCGCAGGAAAAAGGGGGTCGAACCCCCCGCGCGCCTGATAAGACCGGCTGCGGCCAGAGAAAGAAGCTGGGCACCCAAGAAGGAGAGAGAAAGGGGCGGGTGGGAGTCGGTAAGTGAGTGAGTGGTGACTGAGTGCATTTCGCAGTGGGAGCCGGTGGGGGCCATCCCTTACGAGCCCGGCCGACGCGCCCCAAGAAGCGAGGAGATAGTCCGCTGGGTAATGCGACGTGCCAGCAGCGCCGCCACCCCCACCTTACACTCATCCCTTCGCCTGCTTTTTATCGCGCCGCGGGTCGAGTCGCTCGCTCTAATGTCTCGCGCTCTCCATCTCCCGCTGATTTGCCAGCGGCTCTCTTTATCAGTTTCACTAGGGGCTCGAGTACCCTTCCACAGATTTTCATGAGTCGATTGATCAGAGCTTCAATTAGCGATTGGCTCCACTCTTCCGAGATCTCGTCAAGAGCTTCTTTTCAAAATGTTTGCACTGATCGAGAATATAAATTCGCCGCGATTGTGTCGATATTCAAGATATCAACATTCGACGCGGTGTTTTTAAGAACTCATTTTGATTGCGTCAACCTACTATTATATCTTTCAAACATTAACGCTACTAATATCGTATTTCTTTTAATTGCACGTTATTTTTACTTATATGTTAGCAATTTATGAAGAATTTTCAAGTAAAATGAAATTAATTTTAACTATTCAACAGAATACAGTTTTAAAAAAATTAATTTTTGATTTATTGATTTAGATCATCGAGTTTTTCATCTGAAGTTAATTTTTCTATGTACCCCGCGAACGAATGTAGGTCTCACGCGTTAAACGTCTTCTCGCACTACTTTAAAACACAAATGCCGAACGATTGGGCTACATTTCAGCGCTTCAATGTCTAGGGAAGACAGTCTAATGTTTCAAATCGGCGACTCATGAATGTTACGTATGCTATATCGGGAAGCTCCGCTCAGTGACGCCCCTATGTACCCAAATGGCAGATCTTAAGACGCCTCAGCAACAACATCAGCTTCAGTCGGCCGGAAAGATTTTTCCTTTGTAACGAGGGCACGTAACGAAGCTAAAGAGAAATGCTTGGCTTCCACGGGCGCTTCTCTCCTTCGCCGAGCCCTGAGACACCCTCGCGATTTGTCAAAAAATTTTTCGCCCCCTCCGCCCGAATTTTCGGCGTGGTGCGCGCGGGAAAGCAGAGATTGGCCCCGATGCTTGAGGAATGGCTCAATCTTGGGATGCGCTCAGACACCCGATGATTGAAGATTGTTTGCCCATCTTTTTCGGCGTGCCGTCGCCCCGAGTCTTCGGCCGATCATTAATCCGGATCAGCTGTTTGACACTTTCGGTGCCGGGATCGATAGGGCTGGATTTCGCACGCGCGCGGGACTGCGAAATATTTTTGCCCTCTCGATTAATGTCATCCAATTAGTAATAAATGTGCACGCTAGGTCATGTCTCTATTTTTCTTCAATCTTTTTGTCCCTCTTGCAGTATGTCCAAATGAAAAATAGATTCGATCAATACCTCTGTGGGACACTGTAAAGGTTGTAAGCGATCATATTTTTCAGACTATCCATGGAATTATGTCTTCGATTTATCAGCCACGTCTACGGATATTGTACTTCCTTTATTGCATAAAATTGTTATTGCAGAATCGAAAATATCATCATACGCAGGCTTTTCATTATACAACTAATGTAAAAAAAAATAATTTAATGTATTATCTTAGTCATTGTAGCATTCTAAATTAACTTATTATAATAATCAATGTAATTACTATTGAAATCGACGCAATTATCGTTTTAGGAATTAATATTTATAAATCAAGCATTTTTTAAATATTGATAACAGTTGTCCTCTAAGTCATTAACGGCGGTGACTGAGGCAAGGTTACGACAACGAGCATAATTTCTCAATATAATTACATGCAGTTATAGTGTAATTACTTTCATCAGAGCGCACAACACAAGGTACACTACTCCTTGAAGGATGCAAAACATGAATTGAACATAAACATGGTACTGGACATTTAACGTCAAGTGATCAATCGAAAGCAAATTACTTTAAAAAACTGCCATCTGCTCTTTTTAATCATTCGCTCCAAAACGTCGATTAAGAACGTGCGCCCTTGAATCACACACACGCCAAGGCCAAGGCTACGTGTGCAATTTTTAAGCTTTAGCAAGTGCTAACTTAGGTATATGTGTGCGTGTAATATCCATGGTGTGAAAAATGATTAATCAACGTGGCGGTGGTCAAGTTGCACCCGCAAGCGTGAAACGGAGAGCGAGCTCTAGGTCGTCACATTATGTGCAAGATTTTCACGCTGTCACCAGCGCGTCTAATTTGTTTCTTTTTCTTTTTTACCCGCTCGAGCTTTTTGTTACCTTTACTCCAAAGGGCAATTCGATTCTCAAGTTTAGGATGATGCAGCCACCGTGGATGCAACTGCTTCGTATTTTATGTGGGAAATCGATAAGAATCTTTACAGTTATAAGGAGTTTGTTAATTTTTCTTTTGAGATGTCCTCGAGGAACAGAAGGTAGAAATTTTTAGCCGATAAAGCGATGCAAGTATAAAAGTTAGGAATGTAACATGTGTAAAAGTTTAAATGAGAAGTGGAATTTTCGTGCAGTTTCATCTTTAGTCGTTTCTCTGGTTTATGCTTGATGTTCTCTGATGTTTGCCGGGAAGGTAAAATACATTTCGTTTAATTCCAAGTTTTTCGAAGAAAAATATATATAGAAATGGAAATGGAAAATATACATTCAGAAGTAAGGGAAAACTTTTTGTCTTTAAAATAAAAAATGTATGCTCAGGTTGAGGTATTGGTTTCAGTGGTAATTCAATAGCAAACTATTTGCCAGTTTACAGCATCGTCATTCATTTTCTATCAAAATATCATATTTTAATTAAAAACATATTTAAACTAAATATTCCAATTAAATTAAATTTAAAAAGTAATTGTTTAAATAAATAAAATTATAACATACTATATATTGTTTTGACCATATAACCAAATACTTTGCAAAAATTTTGGTTCTCTCCTAGACATTTAATCAAAACGTCAGTCAACTGACCGAGGAAGAGAAAAAAGAAAAACAGACGCTTCGCAATTAGTCGCCGTTTGTTCGTAGTCAAGCTGAGCGCGCTAATAAAAGCACCAACATAAATTTCTGAGAACCCTCAAGGGGTAGGGGGAGCGAACGAAGGACGGGGAAGGGGTAGAAAATTCATCCCTCATCTGAGTACGGGTGTACGCGGATGCGGGACCAACGGTAATAAATGCTGTTGCGGAGGCATGGTTCGTTGCTGTGCTAATAATGCAGATTGCTTTGCATGCGATGCGATCTCGTGATGTGTGCAATTGGCGATACACCTCTCCAAACATAGACACGACCGCATTCTACGTAGGAGAAGCTTGGGAAGATTGCACTGATTTTCATCCGTGATCGCTAGTATAATAACACCTTTTAAAAATCGATGTTTATTTTTTAAGAATCAATAGTTTTAAATGAATGGAGATCCACAAGTATTAAGTAGGTAAGTCTCATAAAATAATTGTATATCTAAATTTAAGTATTATTTTTCCTTTGAAATTTACTTCATGAATTTAAGTTGCTTAATTTTAATAAGGCGTATATTTCTCAATTTTCATTATAAAAAAAAAGTTTTCAATATAGTTTTTTAATTACATAAATGAAGGTACTACTTTTCACAATTAACTAAATAAAAAACAAAACAAAAATACCCTTTGCATTAAACTCTATGCTATGCTATAAATAACACTGGCAGCGAGTCAGTGAAAATTACAGGGAAGAATTCCGTGAAAATGGTTTCAATGTCTTATTTCTTTGTCATCAAGTGCAGCTTAGAAAAAAATTATAATATTTCTTCCTGGTGCCACAAACGTCTATATGCGTAGAGGTACGTTCGCGCACGTGTACCCGCTCCTAGCGATAAAAATACGGTAGATTTATTGCCCAGTAAAAAGCGCGGAGACGGTGGTACGGTCGGGGAGGATACCGAGGGGAAGTGGGCCTAAAACAAGGGCGGAGACACGCGCAATAAGGCACAGGAGAGGGTGGAAAGCCAGTACCAGGAACTTCGAGAAGGACACACGCGCACCCGCGGATAAAGGATATAAAAAGAATATTAAAAGAAAAAATAGAGGGAAGATGAAAGAGAGAAAAAGAATGGACGGAAGGTTAAGTGAACGAGATCACGAAACAAACATGTGTGGATGGTAAGAGGATGCGGTGAAAACTTCATAAATAATACTTCATGACAGAAATGGCGTTACAGGTTTGCGAGAATGAATGTGCATAAGGAAGGACTAGGTCTGCTCGTGTAGATTAATAAATGCGACTCGAGCGTTTTCATTGTACCGTCTGTACCTTCAATTACGCTAATTTGTTCGGATTAATGCCTTTTTATAATTAATTAAGATTCTCTAGCGGTGGACATTTACCGTTCGAGCGTAACCGTCTCTCTTATCTAAAGGCACCAACGAATTTCCACGGTGATTAAATTGTGTATATTTGTTTTTCACTTTTTAATTTAAGCTCTGATTAATGGGCGTCAGTTTCGTCGGTACAGCTAATGAAAAGACCATTTTGAAAGGCTTTGTTTGACCCTGGAGCTTTTCTGATAGAATATATATATATATATATATAAGTATTTATATCTTGTTTAATTAATGATTAACATGTAATATAGGTCGACTTTTAATTTTACTTTACGTCGTAATAAATTTGTTTTTAATTTGAACAGTATATAACGTGTTAGAAATAATACCCTGATGCAAAGAAGCTAAAAAATTGTTTAGAGAATATCAAACACTCAATCATTATAAGTTGATAATTTTAGAGGAAAAAGATAAAAGATCAACTTTAGAAACATTTTTTAAATTTATGTACAATTTTTATTAATTTCTATAAATTTTGTAATTGTAAGATTATTAAGAACTTTATAATTAAAAAAATTTCTAATAATTTAAGAAAACAGAAAATTTACGGAAATATTCTTAAATATAAATTTATACACTCTTGCGTGAACATACGTATTTACGTGAAATTTTGCTTCTAAAGAAATTCAATATCAAAGTCGTGTAACTGTTGTACTTACAGAAGAGATGCACAAAAGACAAGCGGCATCGACTATTGGAAAAGGGTGCAAGCATCAACCTCGTTACACAATCCCTGTACAAATCGAAAGCTTTTTAATAAAGGCACAATATTTAAAAGTCACGCGGTAGCCAGGGTAATAGAGGAAGAGGGTGAGAGTCCGGGAAGGCCGTCGTCTCGTGCAGCCATCGAAGAACAAGAAAAGTCCGGCCATCATTCGAGGCCGGAGATAATCTAAGGGCTCCAGTACCCCGTCGCGCACCTCCTTGTATTCAAAAAACTTAAGCTCCTGGGCACAAAGTTTAAACGACGCAACTTTTACCAAGTGAAGCTTTTGTGGCCCGGATCGAGCGCTCGCTCAAGTCGGAGTTCGAGGCATCAGCTCGGGCGAATTTTTAATAAGCGTATACTGCAGCCACATTAGCGCGTGGAAGTTTTAAAGGTGCAGCTCGATCATGAGAGGAGTGAAAAGGAGGTTGATCGCAAGAGCTGCAACGGTTCAAGGCCGCTGGACAGTCGATCTCACTGCGTGTGACTGCACTTAGTTCAGAGGCAGTGCTGCGTAAGCAATCAGTAGTCGATGCTCTGCAGTCCTCAGCTCCCATCGGCTCCCACTTCGATTACTTTCCGGACTTTCCACCTTTGCTTTACCCTTGGGTAGCCCCTGTAGTATAAAATGATAAAATTCTGATCGTCAAGTCATGTTCCGTTATCGCCTCGGTTTTCTTTCCTTCATTTATATTCCGTCGATTAATGTTTCTTTAATCTATGGTAAAAATTAGACCAGTTTTGTAGTCTAGGTAGTAAAATTTATGAAAGAATCCATCTAGTATTATTCATGCATTCTAAACAGAAACCTGGCTTACAATCCCAAAATTTAAGTACGAGTGTGCACCAAAGGATTAATTTATATTCATGGTATTTATTATACACTGATGTAATAAAAATAATTTAAGGATTATTTTGTCATATCAAAGTTAATAAAACATTGCAGAAAACATTTGTGTTTTTAACAATTTTGGTATAGTGTTATTTTTTACCTAAAAATCTGCGCGAATGTATTGATTTTTTAATTTTTTGTTGTTTTGTAAGCGTAAACAACGAAATACCTGTAGGGTGTACATTATATTCAAAAATATTTTTGCAATTAGTATATTATTCATTATATACAATTTGGGAATAATATAATATATTGTAACATTCGAAATGCGTAGAACTGCCCATTGTTTATCCGACAGGAGGAAATTCGAACTGCTCGTTATTTCAATTGAAATCATTATTTCCCATTGGGTCTCGTTATAAAATTCGAGTATTATCGAAGAGCCGCCGCATTGCGGTCCATCGGATTGTGGTGCAGCGCGCGAATGAAGAAAAAAGGGTATCGAGCCCGGGTGTGCGGTCTCCCGCGCAATCCTCGCATCCGGTGGCGTTCCGCGTCTTACGGGCTTCCCAGAGCCGTGAGGCGTGACTCTGCTGATTCTCTGAACAAGCAAGCATCAGCATCTCGAGGCACAAGGGCGGCGCGTTCCGCAAACATTTGCGCGGGTTGGCGGTGCGCCTCCGCCGCACAATGCGATCACGGCAGGATTGCTGTCGTCGACATTGTGCGTCACTGGGGTAATGGACACGCCACGCACACGCTCGCACCATTGTGCGTGGCCAGCTGCGCAGTGCGCACTTATACGTGCACCGAGTGCTCTGGTGGAAAAAGGCCGAGTCCGGCGAAATATATAGGTAGACTCGCTGTTAGTGCAGCCGCGAGCCGTCGGTGCCCCGATCGCCTCGAGTTCGGCCCGAGCGATTTCCGATTGCGCGCGCCCGCGATTAGTTCGTGCGATGTAATGAGCCTCCGTCCGCCGTGTCACTCTAATCGCTCCGCAAAACTGTGTCAGTGGATTTCCGGCCAAGTTCGACTGTGCGCGTCTGCCGTTGTGAAAGTATTCCCTGTACGTATATATATTCCCAGCTATAGCAGTAGACGCTTCCGCTTTTTCAATGGACGATACAAGATACCGATTGAGTCCTGCGGACTGATTGGGAATTGAGGATAATCGATAAAAGCGCTGAATTTATCCTTGTCTTTTGTGCAAATCTTCGATTTTATAGTACTGTTCTTATACGACTAACAAAATGTATAAATTCTTAATAGACTTCCAAGCGAAATCCCTAGACATTCTTATAGTATAGTTCTGAATTTTGTAACACAAGCGCAGGACCTATACTCCTATACATAAATAAATTAGTGACTGAAAAACTAAAATTTCTTGAAACTATCAAGGTAAAATTTCTTTCTTTACAATACCGTTTTAATGTGTGAATATTTTTAATCGATACTTGGCTTACTTGCGCCGTTGTTTATTATTTCACCTTGTAAAAGCTGTCATTTTCCTTGGTCCGATAAAAAGTTTACTTGTACTCGCAGTGGCACGTATCTACGCTAAATAGCTCATTCCAATTACGGTTATATCGGAATGCCAAGCAGAATAAATTTGAACCACAAAGATTTCAGTTTACCGCGAAAAAAGCTAGATAATAATTATAATTTCCTGGTCAAGAATCGTGAACCCTAATTTGCATGATAAATAAAAATCATGCATTCGGTACTATCTTATCGAGAGTAAAAGATTATTTTTAATTCATATAACGTGTATATGCATAGATACAATTATAAGACGAGCTTGAAAGAGCATACTGGAATAATAATCGTTTATTTGGTATTATAACAATTAATTATTATATAGTAAGCCAGTGAAAATCAATTGGAAATAAAATTAATAATATTACTTTATCTAGGATTGCTGTATTCATTGATTATAGATGTATTCTAATTGTTAAACGCGCCTACTAATTATGTATAAACATGACCAGTGAGATAATTTGAATACATAAATGAATAACTTGCACGCAATCTTGTGTTTTGTCGATGTATTTCGCATATGAAAGTTTTTCTGATAGTATCGAGAAACAATTAATCGCGTTATAAAATAGCTGGCATTCAAGTATAACCGCCAATCAACGGTACAAATGGAGCGATCTGGGCCTCGACTCGGTACCAATGGCCCAGATAGCCATCGAGCGTCGATCACATGACCGAGCGACGATCATCGGCGCACCCACGAACTGGCCGCGCCGCTACCACCCGAAACTTGAACGGACGAAGCGCGCGTTACGGCCGTTGACCTTGAGTCGGTCGAGGCAGAATATACATACACGCATAACCGCGCGTACAACTGCGCCTCGGGCGCAATCGCTCGGAGCATGTGCGTATCGCGCCCACGTTTATCTTCTGGCGCGGGCGATCGGCGATTCGTTGGCTCGTGACGCTTCCGGCCCAGACTTCCGTCGAGCGCGCGCGCATTCGCTCAACCCGGCGGAAAGTAGGAAGCCGCCGAGCTGCGTTATAGAACGTCGATTAGTTGCTGCTCGGTGCGAGTTTCGGATGGAGCTCCGCTCGCTCAGGTGAGATCGACGCCCCTTAAATCTTAATTGTTTAAGGCGCCGCTCGCCCAGACAACAAGAGAGCGCCACCCGCTGTCTGCGCCATGCAACCCCGTGCACATGTATATAGTACATTTTGGTTCTTCCTCGCATATCACGAATGAATGCTATTCAATACTGTTTTTAACAAGTATTCGTACAATTAAATATTAATCTTTATGTATTATTGTAAATAGTTGAAACGTAACGTATTAATATACTCGTATAACATAAACTGTGTATTACTTAATATAATGTATCTCTCCTGTTTAACGATCATCCCGTGATTTTTTCATACAATATTAATAAAGCAATTTAATTTAAATGTGCAGGCCTTTCTTCGCTAGCCGAGTATTCTTCGAGCATAGTTACGATTATCATTAATATTAGGCATCTAAATGAAAATCCATAAAAAATAATAAAAATTGTTGTAGTGAACAAGTGAAAAGGTTGCATATAAAAGGATTATTATTGGACCCCAAACTCCACAAGTGCACCTTATGTGAGTGATTACAGAGTGTGTTGTTCTCCTGTGAGAAAGTTCGAGTTTCGTGGTTATATATTAGTGTATTATCAACTTGTCTCGAATAGACAGTAAATAAGGGAGGAGACATCAGGATACTGTACGAGGGACGGGAAAGAAGATGAGCGAATTTCCCGGAAAGAACAAATTGAAAATGGGTAGCTCTGGTAGATATTACGGTGCGTACCTCATCTACGACGTGGCCAATTCTTGCCTTGCGACGCTTCACGCCAAGTCTCAACCTCAACATATGACGACGCCCTTCGTGCGCACTCTCACCAGTACGCGACCTTTAACACCCGTTCACACACAAAATCCCCGTAAGTCGACCATTGTCAATGATACTGCTTTTATTTGTAATGTATTATCTGTAATCTATATGTTCATCGAATTTTTTTGACGTACCGATTTACAACGTAAACACAATGATATAACACAAATATACAATTTTGCTTATTTTCATATTTAAAAGAAAGAAGATGCTTGTCTTAGTAGAAGATTCAAATACAATTCTTTTAGTGAATAGATCTTAAAATAAATATAAAAAAGACTAATATTCCAAATTGAAAATATATTTATAGCTTTTCTATAATCAAGTTTGTATCGATGATATAATATATTGGAATAGTATAAAAAACAAACAATTTGAATTTTACTTTTCTATAAGGAGATTCCAAAAAGAAATCCTATTTTGAATTTTATGGGTTAATAAAAGTGACTCTTTTATTATCAGTCACCTTCTTATATTTCATAACAGACAATTTTATAATCTAAAGCTATCCGCAATAAAGATTAATGGTTATCCTACCATATATATGCTTAGTATATGCTATTTAGTTTCACCATGAATGTATTTATTTCTGTACAAAATTGAAAATAAAAAATAACTTTATTTAATTATAAAACTATACAAATACTTAATTTTAAAATAAAATTAAAATTTATTACTGATAATAATAAAATTATGTGTCCAGCCATATTTTCAAGTGAATTTTGTGATGAAATTATGGTAAACATCAATTATGTGAATAGATTCATTAGATCTATTTATTCTAAATAGTTTACAAATATATAACATATCAAAGTAATAAAAATAATCATTGTACATCATCAGTGAGAGATTTACTATCTTAATAATATTCGTACTGTATTATAATGTTATATGTTCAGATATAATAAGTACTATAATATTATAACTTACATATAAAATATTGTATTGTATGGATATTTTTAAGATATTAGTTTATAATCAATATAGTATTACGATTTTGATAAATAAAAGTATGTCACAAATTGCTTCTTCCTTGTGCTATATGATATAGAATATTATATTCCGTATTGAATATAATACTTCTTTTTAGTTGTATAGAACGGCCGGTCATTCACGGTATATTTTATCTAAGAAGTAATTTTCTTTGTACATATATGGTATAAAAATATTCAATAATGTACAATTGCTTTCTATATTACCAAAAAAATTAGTAAAATAATAAAAATAATAAAAAAGAGTGAAAAGTCTAAGATTTTTTTAACAAGTGGGTTTAGTACCCTAGCAAAGCGAATATTACGAAGTGAGCGTACTATTTTCTCATATATTTTACACAAGCTTTTTTGAGATGGACAAAAAGTTACTTTATTTCCCACTTATGCGAGAAAATGACTTTTGCGGCTCCAATATGCTACTTTACCCTACTTTTCAGAGTCAAAAAGTGGTCATTATTCTTTAATTGCAAATAAAATAGTATAAAAAGTAATTTAATGCGTTTTAAAAAAATATAAAAAGTATTTTATAATAAGATACCCTTGTAGTTATCTACAACTCGTTAAGTAGAATTATTTTTTTTTTTCATAAATACATAAGTCTTTACAGGTTTATAATTTTCCATCGCTTCGAATAACATAGCAAGATAACGCGTGAATTTGTTCTGAAATCACAAAACCGTGAAAACATTGGACAAGAAGAGGCATGCATGAAACCTGGTAGGCAAAGTAGTTGAAGCCTGCAGACTTTTTCTCATAAAACTCGTTTTAAAGTTCTTGAGGCTTATACGAGTGATATAACTGTATCACCTTTCGCATAAAATATAGATAGATACGGGGCTGCTTCGCGCAGACAATCGCAATATTTTCGAATTTTAATTTCTAAGCACGATATATCTGTATGTATCCTGCGCGCATAAGCAAATCTTTGTAGGAAATAAAAGGCATTAAGGAATGGGGCAACGAACAGGGTTGCACACACAGTAGTATGTAGATGTAATAAGAAGGAAGAAGCGGAAGTACCGGGAACTGAAAGTAGTATAAAAAGAGGCGAAGGGCAAACGCTCGGCCTTCCGAAACGGAGGCTTCCTTCTAAAAAGAAAGAAGCTGCAAGCGGCGGGACCAAATAAAGTGGGTGGGTGGAAGAGGGACAGAGATCCAGCAGGGATAGCGTGTCTGTTTTAATTTATAAGAATTCACCAGGAAGTCCCGATTCCCTGACTCTAGATCGCGACTGGGCCACGCGTAAATAATAGGAAGATGCATCCGCGCGCTTCTTTCCCCCCGCGCTTGGTCTTGCTTTTTCCGCTTCGCTTTCGTCCGGCGTGCACAGAGCGTGTACACTCTCCTCATACACATATCCAAACACACATTCAGATACGACGGAAGGGGAGAACTCGGCGAGCTGCGGTCCTCACCACGCCCCGGCTTTGTACCCGCAGCTACAGCTGACCGCGTTGCAGCGCTCGAGGCATCGATTCTCCGAGGAGGCGGGCATCGATCTTGGCGGGCCGCGAGACCCGTACTAAGAGGGACGCGGCTCCACGGACGTTTCAATTGACCTTGAGCGATGTTCCCTTTAGAGGGCCGGTGATTGATAAGAGGGTCGAGCAGACCCGGGCGCTGCTCTCAACGATGCTAGCGGTACCCGCCCAACCCTCGACCCCATGCCCACCCGACCGACAAATTTAAATTCTATCGTGCGATTTTACAGGATGACAGCTCGTACTCAACATTGCTTCGCGTGCATATCTACCCTCCTCCCACAACCTCCGTGCTCTCTCATCGGAGAAATATTTTACATGGTGTACTTTTTCGAGAAGATTGTTTCAGCCGCCCTGGACACATCTGAGTGTCCCTCAAATTGATATTGATAGATTGCGATCACGGATGGAGCCCCCGGATAGTATTAATATGTTATGCGGAGCAAGTGAACTCTCCCGAAACTTCAATGTAGTCGTATTTCTAATTGACTCGATAGTCCTTAAAAATTTTACCTGGTCTTTATTTTATCACGACACAGACTATGTAACCAGAGCACACTCCATATAACGTCTATTTGTTATTAATTATTGCGATCACTTTGAATTTGATTTCTATTTTGAATTTGTAAATTGTTACATTTCTTATATTCGCACCTCTCTAAAAATCATAAAAGATTCACATTGCTCAGTTGATTGTAGAACAGCACGTTTCCAAATGTAATTCGAAATGCTGTGTTGAACATATACGTGAATACATTAGACGGAGAATCTGCGTAGAAAATTTGTAAAAGAGTCCAGCTCCTTCTTGCAGCAAATCTCCGAATAAAAGAGTCGACCCGAACAAATGAATAGCGTTCGACGGGCTCGCAACAAGACGGATCTCCTGTCGGACACCCGAGTCACGTCCACAGCGACGCAAATTCCTGCGCCAAAAATTCGACTCGGGTTAGACCACGAGGGCTTTCTATCTGTGCTCGCACGTACCCCCGAGAGAACATATCGATTCCGTTCGATCCGCGACCTCAGGACGTGCGCCGATTTGTCCGGCGATAAGGCTGGAGCCAAAGACCAGGATACGTAATGTCGGCACGCTCGCTCGGCGAATGTATACGAGGCCCGCTGAGGAGTCGGGTTTGGAGTTGGCCGGTGTCAGACTGTAAAAATAGGAGGAATGCGCATAATGGCAATTTAGCTCGCTGATTAATAAGTTGGAATTCGCGCCATGCCCTCTGGCTTTTTGCCCAGTAGCTGTTGCGGTAGTCCATGGGGTCGATCTCTACCTCTAACTCTTTCCACCCTACCCTTCCCTACCCATTACGACCCTTTTTCCTTTTTTACCCTTCGCTATCTCGCTCTTCTTTTTCGTCCTTGCTTTTGAATTGAAATTTCATGTACACGCAATGGCCGCAATGCTTTTTTTCGTCTGCAACATATTTTTAATAATACTGCTAAAAGGTTCAACAACGAATCATTTTTCGACTTTTTATAATTATGTGTAATTTTATGATTTTACGTCGTTTTATTTTTATGTCAATATTTTTTTTGATAGTTCATAAATGGTAAATTTTGATACATAAACTTTGCATTAATTAATTTTGTATTAATTTAATGAAATAACATTTATGTGTTGATATGTATTGATATTTATAATTAAATAAAAATAAAACTGAAAATTAGAGGGACAAAATGCAATTGAAAACATGAATTCCACTAATAATGTAAAACATATCGAATTTACAAATTCTAAAGTCATAAACACAGAATGCAGCGATCGTCAACAACTTTTTATAAACCTCATTATTACCATTATCTTAATTAAATTTTAGTTGCCAGGACTTATCGTATTTATAACCAGAACAATGACTTGTCGAATTACTATTTCTTGATTATTAGTTTGCTTTAATTGCAAAAATTCGGTTATATATAAATTGCAGCTTTTCATAAATATAAGGAAGATTCTTATAAAACTTTGTTTTTCATTTACCTATCATAGTATTAACTCTCAATAAAAGAAAGGCAACTCGATGACATGGAGATCGAATTCTTTGAAATGTATTCAGAGGATCCGTATCTGCCTTGACGGGTCATGCAAACGTCTTTGTTATTGAACATAAAGAAAATTCTTTTCTGTTCATATAAAAGGAAATTTAAGGTAGATTGTGAATCTATATTACAAGATTAATCATTCAGATCTGGTCGAATGTTAAAAGAAACTCTTTGAACTTAATTTTCCACTGCAGCGCCAGTTAACAAAAAAATTAATTTTGCTCGGCGAATACTTTGCAGGCCGGTGAAATCAGGCGTTCCCGTACTCGCACAGATACTGCAAGTAATGTTAATTTTTTACGCTTATTTGACCGTTTCGTTTGTGGGCATGAGTGGGCCTAGACGCGTAGTATCCCGGGGCGCCTCTTGCTCGCGCATTCTCTCTTACTACAGGAGACCTCCTGACTGGAATAGCGGTTTTATTAAGACGCCACCATTAAACACGGAACTACCCGGAAAGTTGAGCCTCATTTTTTGTATTCATTAGTGTAAGGGCGAGTGCTCGGGGTATACGGCAGATACACCCTTTGCGTATCGCGTTTATGTCCGCGCTTCCGTTCGATCGCACCCAAGCTTTCAATTTGTTTACCCGCGCTTTATGACTTTTACGAAGGTACAGCCGCCGCGCCCAAATCCCTTTCGCGCTTTTTTGCCTGCGCCGGCCCGGCTCGCCCTTTCTCGCATTTGGGACGTAGCGCGTGGGCGCCGAGGAAGTGCTCCGATCTCGTTCGCAGATTCTTTACAGTGTTGCAATACTCATCCGGCAATCGGTTGCATGCAACGGGTAAACAGATCATGCTTGATTAAAATTGTTCCGAGCAAGCCGACGCCACGAGGCGCGTCCCTAAATGTAAAACTGCAGACGTTTACTTTTTTCGCGCGGCAAATACACGCCTTTACCTATATTTGTTTGTATAAAATGCTATATATCTTGCTTTTAAAAAGTATGAAATTAAAAGCTTCATTCGATACCGTATAATGTCGGCAAATCCTTTACGGGCACGCCTTTATTACGTATTTTATTAAATTTTTCCATTAAAGGCTAAAGTCGTAAAATACTACAAAATTCTCTAAAAATTTCTTTCATAAAAGCCTTGAAGCGTATACATTTGATAACGTCTTTCTTTTCAGTGCTTAATAGTTTTAAATGTGCCTCGTAAAATTTGAAAATTGCCTTTAACAATTTCTAAAGGCGAGAATTGACCCAATTTTAGAAAGTAATACAACTTTTTCGTAATCCACCATTGTGTTACGCCAAACCCAAGCTAATTTTGATTTACACAAACTGTAATCTTATCTATGTATGTATATATCTAGAATGCACGAGGTGCTTTTTGTCTTATGGGCTTCACTTTTTCCCTGCTCAAGGAAATTTCCACTTACTGGCTTCTTTTACATCCCTTCGACCTTGTATATACATTGTACATCATCAACGTACTAGATTTTACTACATGCACTCTTTCTGGATTTTTCTTTTATTTTCACTTTTAGCCAAAATATATAAAGATTTTGTATTTATGACTTCTCATAAAAAATCATCACGTCTATTATTATTTCTAGTATCCCGAGAGAATCCAAGTATGAAAATACCGAGGAAAATACATAAACTTGAAAGCATGATAATGCAAGTATTTTTTTATAAATCTTTAATTGTACGTTACTTTCATTAGTACTAAATTAATAGTATAATTAATAGTATTATTATTCATTTGATAGTATAATTATTTTTGAATCATATTTTGTTTGTATAATTTTTAGTTGTATTTTTTAAATTTTATGGAAATGATTAATATTAAATTTTAAACTTGTTTTAAATGATACCAAGCTCATTTAATTTTAATTGCAATTATTTATAGCGAGTGAATAAATCATTATCTTTTAAAAAAATCCTTTATGAAATAAAAGTTTTTATTACATGCAGTAAAGTATGTATTGTAAGAAAGTTTACACTCTTTGAAGCTATCGTTGAATAATAATTTTACGCTATAACTACATAATACACTGGATTAATCGACTCAAGTTTTCAACTTAAAAAAACAAAGTTACGATAAGAAAAACGAACAAATTTTGTAGTTGAAAGAGCAGGGCATAAGCGAAGATTTTGGAATGATAAAGTTGATACAAGTTTTGTATGGTAAATTACTACCTATATTCCTCTAGTAATGGGTCACAAAGATCCACGCAGAAAGAAAATTTTTAAATAACAACAAAACATTTTGAAATGAATGAAACATTTTATATAATTAACAATAATGTAAAAAAACAAAACTTGGGGTTACTAAAAGTAAAATAGAGCTGAGTGTACTCATGGAATAAATTTAACAGTATACGGAGTGAGGCAATTCTTTCCTTGGGGAAAAGAAAGATCTGGGAAGGAGTTTATCCCTAACTACGCACCCTCGACGCTCGTTCAACCGAAAAACATCCCGAGCAATCGCACGAGCCGCGGCCGTGTTCCCCAGAAAGCCCGCCGACCTTTCGGAGAATTTCCCTTGCAGTTGTCCGGGACCCGGTTCATTCGGACGGCTCGTTCCCTCTTTCTCACCTCGGCCTCACCGGCATTCGGTCCGCGCGTTTTCTAAGCCGCTCGGCTTTTCTTACATTTCTGGCTCGCTTGGCTCAGCCCCTTACCCTCCACCGCTTATTGTGGATCGTTGCGCGCGCACAACCGCTTAATTACCGGGGTCGCCCCGTGGTCTTAATTATTAATCTCGCGTATTACGTTATTCTCGCCGGGGCGCAGCCTCGTTAAGAGCGGGAACGCGTCGCTCGCTGGGGAAATGAGATTTCGCCCGTTAACTGCGAAACGAAAGGAGGCTCCCGAGGCACTAGCTGGCCTCCCCTTTAACCTTTGCTTCCTACCTTGCCTTTGCATTTTTTTCTCGGTATGGCCAACACCGCTATTTTCCAGGCCGCATATAATAATAAACCCTTATATAATAAGGCTAATAGTGTGGACGCGAATTAAAAAACCAAAACAAGCCATTTCGAGGCCCGTTCATTTGCTTAAAATTAACCTAATTTAAAAGTTCCTCTCCTATAACGACTAATACTTTTATACTTAAGTTTTTTCTAATACTAGAAAAACATTTTCCAATGACTTCATGCATTGAGCGAGATAAAATAAGAGAAAAATGTTTTTATTGTAAATTTAAAATCATTTTATAAGCTTTTTTTACAGAATTAAGTATCTTGAATATTAAACTTTTCATATCATGCTTCAATATAGTGTAAATGAATATGAACGAATTGAAAATATTGTGTTCTGTCGCAGTATGGGCTTTATATCATCAAGATTGCATGATCATTTCAATTTGTAAATGATTATAAGTATATATTTTAATTTACAGACAAAATATAATAAGAAACGAAAATATTATTAAATTAAGAACATGACATATGAATTGCAAAAATTCTATGTATTTCTGAATGGAAATCTTCATTGTCAGCGTCAGAATATGAAACTAATTTACTATCTAGTGGTAAATTATATCACACTCCAAATTGATATCGACGTACCATGACTAGTATTAAGTGTATCATAATTAGGAATATTTTTGTATTGTAATTTAATTTTAATTTATACTGCTGATAATGTTCTGCTCATGAGCTCTTTATTTCCCTCATCCTTTCTCTTTCTGTCTCTCTTTCAAATAGTACAAAACAAGGGAACATTTTCACATTAGGTTTCTACCTAATAACTTACAAGAAATCAGATTTCTGGCCAGAATTGTAACTAGAATTTGACCAGAACAATTTTAACTGAGATTATTTTAAAATATCTATAAATATATATTTTAACTTGACATACTATTTAGAATTATTTTTTATACATTATTAAACTGAACATTTCGTAGCTTAAAATGTTAACTTTACATTTCCAGCAACGAAAAAATAGATAGGGTTAGTAGTTGTTTATCTATACTAAGTATACGGGTACATTATTTACTTTCAAATTTAAAAGATCTGAGAAAAATTATGTTTAATGGTAATAAAATATTAAAATTTAACATTATGTTTAATTATAATATGCAATATATTATACTCTTGATTATGCTTTTGGGAGTTAATTAATCGAATAATGTTGAAGAGAAAAATAAATGCTGTTGCGAAGCGACATTTCACTCCTAAAATTAAATGATTAACCTGCAAAATTTATACCAAGCTTATAGCATTGTTTCTACCAGCAGTACTAATTTATTCAGCGCATAATTATTGTCCCTCGAAATTATTCGCTTCAGTATCGCACGATCAACAGACGAACGGTAAGAGAGAGGGGGAAGGAAGGGGGTGAGAAAGACGCGCTGATTTAAAATTAATTCGCACCGTATAGAATGTGGCAATGAGGCGAAAGCTATTTATTTTTTAAAAGCATTTAGAAATTGATTCACCGATGTTAATTTTTAACGGAAACGGCCAGTGCCTTGATATTTGAGTTTATCCACATCTTTGGTAGCTTCTGGGAGACTCTTGCCCCGGGACGAACGAAGAATCAGAGGGACGGAGGCCTCGACCTTAATGAAACTCAAGACAACTCGGCTGCGGTTCGTGAGAAATGTGCAGCCGCCGCGTCACGCAAGGCCGAAAATTTACCATTCGTTACCTTAGGAGGAAGTCCTTTCTAGATATCCTTGGCTTTCTTTCCACCCTCCTTTTTTTACCAACCCGCTACGTGCCTTTGACTTCTTCCTGACCTTTTTCCTCGAATGACGTTAGGATTGCTTGACTACCGAGAATTTGGCTTTACGTATACGCTTACCTTTGCGTGGTGGGTAGTAATTAACATCTCTTTGAAATGTTTGTTCATCACCATTATTCATGGATTTTTTTTACTTATTTGTTTATAAATCTATTTTTTAAATCTGATATATATATATATATATATATATATATATATATATATATATATATATATTTGTTATATTTTCTTATTTGAATTAATTAATTAGGTTAAATAATATTTAAGATGTTATTTAATATTACCACGAAAGCATTATGCAAAGGTGATATAATTCAGTATAGGGATAGCTGTACAACATATTCAGCTACTCTTTGACTCAATTAAGGAATTGTATTAGGAAATAGATACAGTACAAATGCATTAATATTTTGAAGCTAAAAACAAACAATAAATCAAGTATATAGAACTTAACTATTTTTTTTCTTCTTCTTTATTATTTAAATATGAAACTGTAGAACTTTAAAAGAATTTTGATGAATATTTAAAAAAATGAAACTAAAAGCATTTTATTTAAAGTCATGAAGTAGGCTATCGTTAGTCTCCCTTATGGATTTAAATCTTTATTGACTTCGACTAATTAATATTAGCGATATCTCCACGGTATATACTTGTATATATTATAAATGTATGTGTAATCATTAAAACCCATAATCAAGGCTATTAAAGGAATTTAATTCTTTCTGCATTTCTGTATCTGAAATTAATTCGATAAAAAGACTGAATTCGTAGATAAAGAAACAGATAATGGTTAAAAGTATCATCGAATAGAGATTAAACATTTATTATTTGAAAAGATTGTAAATATCACTTTTTGATACCTATATACATAGCTAGAAATAACATTTTATTATCTTTACCGAGATCTTTACCCTAAAGATAGTTGAGTATCTTTAAACATATAATTATGACAAACTGGGAAACGTTCGTTTTTACAATTCAGCTAAACGTGATGTATTCTTTCGTGTATTCTGTACTATATAGAAAGTCGAAAAAGTATGTATATACAATTTATCTAATGTCAAATACAACTTCCAATTTGTATCTAAACGTTTACGAAGTAAGTTTTGCTTTATAGTATATGAGTAAAGGGTGTACGTATAACGTTAATATGTACATATACTGGAGTAATATAGGTATAATGTTCCAAACTTCCTCTATTGAAATATAGACATTTTGCCATGCCTTATATTGACGCTTTAAAATATTTATTCAAACTACATAGGCGATACTACGGATGGATTATTAATATGTGCATACGTGGCTAACTTTCTAAAGCAATGAAAGTGTTGTTTCCGAACTTAGTCACATGGAAATGAGTTAATGTACAACCCATTACAGCATGGAGGCGAAAGCTGCAATATACCATCGAATGCGTATATATCAAACTCTTAAAAGACAGAGCAAACCAAACCTTGCAGCAATCCTTCAATTCATCTTGATTAGCCTGACGTCCTTTCTCTGCCTAGTCGCGGCTGAACAAGCAGAGGAGTTCACATTGAATAAACATTTGGTTAAAAAATCTAAGAAAGCCACGGGGGAGTGTTTCTATTTGTTTTTTCCTTGGCCGGGCGGGATTCCGAGAAATTGTTTCCCGTTGCAGAAAGCTTTGCCGGACGAAATCCCGGGCATACGCGTGAATCTTTTCTTATTTCACGATCAATCGAATTTACGTGGGCGCAGGGCGCTAGTGCAACGCACCGAGTAAATCCGCGCGTGGCCGCATTGTTAGCCCCGAGTTTACCACTGCCTCTACTCCCGATTGCTTGCGGGATTTGCCGAGAGGCTGCATTCTTTTGCCTTCTCGCGAACTGTTTGAACAGCTGATCGTGCAGGCGCAGACCACCTCTCTGCCGAGTGTTGGTAATGTGCCCGAGTTTGCGCTTTTTTGAAAAGCTCTAGGATTCTATTATTCACTCTAAAGGCAAAAGCCAGCACGGTCGAATTCTTCTTCTTGCTGCGTAAATTCATTTTTACGTTTGAATAGAGCTTACTTATCGTTGGAAAGACACATTTTTCAAACTTGAATTTTAATTTTTTGAGAAGAATTGAAATAAAATTTAAATCCAAAGACAAGGTCAAACGCATTGCACTACCATACTTTTAAAAATAGTATAACTTGAATAAAATAATCACAGGAAGTATCCAATTACATGACAAATCCTTTTCACATAACTAACAACGTGATCAATTATTTTTGTAGTAAAATGTCTTTGAAAAATTAGTATTGATATAAATACTGAATCTTTATCTGTTTAATTAAATATATGTATGTTGAATATATAATATAAATTAATATGCAACCATTAATATGCCTTCAAATAATTAAAGCATATGGTCGAAATCAAATCAAACTGTAAACTGAATGCAGAAAATGTTCTTTTCAAACCTGGAGATCGTAGGTGTATGATTATTGAATACTTCAAAACAATGAATCTCTTGAATTAAATACAATTATAAATTGCAATACATTCCTAAAAGGCACAGCCGTACAACTTTATAATTTAAATATTTCAATATTAGTAATTTATTTAATAATAATAATAATAAGTAAAATGTATTAACAATGATGTATGTGTTTTTAATGTGGTGGAGGGTGTTTTATTACGGATGCGTTCATGTGTATGCTGCAAGTGTTTAATAGAAAATAAATTAATCGTAGTAAAGGAAAATTTACTATAATTACGTAGAACCATAAATACAATTTTGAATATTCCTTTTTAAAAAATTAGAGCTAATTATTCCAGATTTTTAAAGATATTTTACTTTAAAAGTAAAGTAAAGTTTAGTCTAGACATCCACTAGATAAAAAGTAGTTTTTTCTGGTTGTTGTTTTCATAATTCATACTTTATAACTCGTTAATCTACTATTTTATTAAAATTTAGGTGACTTGAACAAATTGTACAGGTAGGAAAAAAATCAATACCCGGCTAATAAATATTTTACAATAGTCAACATAGTCAGATCTACTTTTCAAAAATGTTGTAGAAAAGGGAATTAATTTGATTGAGTATAAAATAGGCGATCAATTGTAGCAGTCGCTATAAGAAGGAAATTTAAAAAGCGGTTTCGCATATTCAGTCCGAAAAATGGGGGTAATAAGAGAGGCGGGCGTGCGGCGAGCGCCGATTTGGCGACAGGGAAGAGAATTAGGGCCCGGCCGACAAATAACATAATGCAATAAATATCGGGGAAAGGGGCTGCAGCCTCGTGGGCGGCATTCAATAATCCTGAGAGTGTTCTCATCCCGCCGGATGTATTATTCAAGACCGCGGTCGCGTCTCCGCCTCCGCGCCGACTTACGAATCGATTCACAATTTCGAGGGAGCCAGGAGCGTCCGCGTCCCAAAAACACTCGGCCAATGAAATTTGTCCCCGAAGCGCGAGGCCGTGGCTCCACGGGTCGCGCGTCCCGCGGCCACGTTCGCGCCTCTGTGCCGATCTCATTGGAATTTTTGTGCTGGTGCAAAATTTGCCTCACGTCTAAGTCATCGTTCTGCGGGAACTGCAGGATCGCATCCGCGGCCGCCTGATATTTTTGCGGCACTGGTCCCTCGGCCGCCGCCCAGCTCGAACACTTAATTTTTGTTTACCCTTGTGGCGCTGCTCCGGATTTGCGTCGAGAGCCGCCAGCGCTTCGCTTACCCTGTTATCGATTATCGCTTTCGTGTATTCTTTAAAAGTGCATTCCGCAGCCAGCCCACTAGTTTAATGTTAATGCGTATCAAACGATTATTTAGCGATTAATTTGATACTCGTTCTCCAAAAAAATTCTAATAACTATATCGTTTTATATAACAAACTGCTTCCCTGGTAAATCTACAATTTCGATATCGTGATCCCCAAATTCAATGTTATATTTTTCGCATAAATTTATAAACAAGCGATGAAAATCAGTTTTTGACTTATGCCAATTAATTAAACAATCGAAAAATTTCGATATATTAATTATTTCGCATTTCAATTTAAATAACATTTAAATATTATTAATTAGCAAGGCTGTTCAAGCGATTGAATGTATAATAATTCAATTAGGTTTTTATATTTTGAATCCATATTTCTTTTATCAAAGCGTGCTCGAATATTATGAAGGTGATAATAGCATACCATCGTATTTGTAGCACAACTAGGCTTTGACTTTCACTTTAACCTGTCATTTGCACGTTTATTTTAAATATGTTTTGTTTTCAGCCTTTAGTTAGCATACGTATTTACGTAATATTTTGCATTTCATATTTGTCAGCTAAATATAAATAACACGATATTGATTCTTTACGAGTGTTTTCGAGTACTTTGTGAAAGGTTGTGATAAAACTGGTAATTAATTAAAATTTATTGAAAATATTCGAAATTAAAAATGGATAATGAATGACCAAAATAAAATCATAATTTGAATTGCGAATTTGTTTAAATTCTTTATACATATAAATTAAACAATTGCGAGGGTACATATGGATACTGGACGTATACATATCGATGTCATATGTATACAAAACTCTAAACTGTTCTTAAAATATGTAACTTGACTTGCTGTGAATATAAAGTATCCGAATCGTGAGTTTCGTTAACTTAATTGTGCTTCTTTTACAAGTGATCCACTGCTTATTTTTCCTCGACTCAGTCCTTCATCACAGCTCGCCAACTGCACCCCTGGCCTTGCGCATGCGGACTTATTCTCACCGTTCGTCATTGTATCTCATTTCTATCTAGTTTTCTATCTCCTTTGGCTCCCTTGTTATCTCATCGCACATTTCCTGAATTGAACGACTCTCTAATTTCCCGCGGAGGCGAACCGAGCACCTTGAGAGTCATCATATTATTTTCTTTTCACTCTCGCCTTTGCTCCCGCTCTCGCTTGTATCTTTTTCACCAGTTCTCATTCAACTCACCATATCTGCCCCCTGACACTCTTCTTTTCGTTTCTTTCCTGTCCGATCGCCTTCAGTACCCGTATATTATCTATTGGTCTCGTCCATTTTTACATGGATAGTTGTTGATTTTTGTTCACATTCTTTACTATTCCATTACATATTTCATAAATATCGCTTAAGTACTAAAAAAACTCGCTGGGATACAAATAATTGAAAATTCACCTGTTATTAAAAATTATATTAAATTTAAAAGCAAATACACATCTCTACTGAGCTTTCACTATAGCTTTATACACTTATATCGATATGGGACGAACAAGCATCTGATTTCATAGCTGCAATTATGCTACATCTTACCGATACTTGATTCTTAACCAGGTACGATTTAGGATAGCTCCGGGTCGGCTCCATTTTTTCCGTCACCCATTTTCCCCCTGCTTTGCCCACTCTTTTCACCGGTGGTGAACTCTTTATTTCGCTCGCCAACTTCTCAATCTCGTTACGAGTTGCAAGTTCCGCTCATCCGCGGCTCCTCTACTCGATTGACTTTCGTCTTAAAGAAGTATCCTTGCTCGGAAGGCTTTTTCCCTCTCCTCTGTCTATATGCATCGCCCGATTTTCGTCGGAACGAAAATGACGAGGGGATAAAACGAGAGTCCCGCGGCGCAAAGGTGCGCGCGGCCCGCGTCCGACTCCGAAACTAGGCACTAAAGCCCCTCCTTTTATGATTCCCGCATGTTTGCCTATACTCATGCAGAAAACAAGAGGCAGACTGGATATAGAGAGTCGTCCCCCACCTGGCATTATGATAATGCAGTTAATGCTTGAAATCGATTTGATTTTGCCAAGATGCCTCACTCGCCCTATGATCTAATTTCTAGATCACTTATACCTTAAAATTTTTGAAAAATTCATATTGGTTTAAAATTACATATGATCGCATTCAAAAGATACAAAGATGTTCTCAAATATTACGTTAAATTTTGATATTTAACTGAATGTACAGAGAAAGGTTGTGTATACAATAGCATAAAATAAATATTTACTTGTACAACATTATACTATATATTTTAAATAACGTAACAGCGAGAACTAGATTCCGGTTATTATAATATTATAAAACGAAACATAATATTTAGTATGCATATTCAATTTGAATTCTATTAATTAAAATTGCTATTTTTTCAGGTGAGTACTTTTATGCTGTTAATATTGCCTGTTTTGTCAGATTTTTTATTGTAAGTACAATTTTTTATTTTTATATTCAAGATTTATAGTCAAAATTTATAAATCAGATTCTTCAAACATTTATAGTATATAAAACTTGTAGTGAAAATAGATAAATAACGTTAATTAAACTAACTCCTAAATTCATAATTATAAATAAGTTTGAGTTAATCAGAAGTTTACTCTTTAACCATCTAATTAAATTTGGCATTAATTAAAATTTAATCAACTCCTATAAATCTACGTAATACGTCTTTCCAGACATGTAAAATAAAATAATTTTCTGACACTCTTGCAAGATAAAGTAAACTCGCTAAAATTAGATTAAAACTTGAAAATCCAAACTGTGTCTAGAATAAATCATATCCTGATATATATTAAGTTGAAAAATGTTAACAGTATGAAACATTGTAATTTATTATTCAATTGTAATAGTTATCAAGAAATATTACATTTTATATAATGCATGTAATCGTTAAAATATTGAGTTTTAGAGAAATGGGGAATAAAACTAACTATTTTTATTTTATTTTACTTCATAATCATATTACAGATTTATTCGAGAGTAAAATTAATTTATTTCACATTTCATATTTTATATCGACGAATATTTATATTTAAATGAAATATTCAACTCAAGTTTCTTAACCATGTTTGAAGAATATCAAATCGGTTGCGTGAATAAAAGCTGTATAATGTAGTTTCTTAAATAAATATAAATATCTCTAAAAAAAATTTTATTAAAATGAAAAAATAATTTTAACACATAGTAATTTTAATAGTTGAACGAATAAATTTCCACATTTACTTTTATGTAATAAATTTTGTTCTGAACTTGTGCGCAGTGTGCGATAAATATATTACGGAAGAAATCTTTTTCACAATTTAGAATACGGCCACTCTAAAGAATGCCAAGAGCCTCGAGCCGTGTACTGTACACTTGTCAATAAAAAATGAGAATGTTTTGCAGGATTTTAAAATGAAGCAGAAAAATTCATGTAGCAGAAAGCAGCATACGTGATCCCTTTCACTAGGAATAGTTTTTGGAGAAGAATCTCGCGGCATCGAAAACAAGTTTGCAACTGCGGGAAGGAGTCGCGTCCAAAATCGGCTTGGCCGCTGGTCAAATGATCCCAGCCGTAACTCATGGGGAAATCGGTGCGCAGAAAGCAATGTGTCTCGGCGCCTCGCTCGGCTTATAGAAAGGGCGCGGCCGAGGAAAAAGTGGCGGCGCGCGCAGGGACTCGCGGAGAAAGGGCGTGGCGGCGATTAGCCAGGGCGCGGCCGGCCTTCGGAAGGTGTCTCCAGACTCTATTAGCCCCGTTGGCCGACCAACCGTGATTTATAAAGCGGCCGGCGAGACAATACCGGCCGTGCGTCACGCGCCGCGATGAATGAAAGTGCCGCGGCGGCAGCCGCCGAGAAATTAACGCCCTTCTTCGAGGCACGATTTTGGCGCTTCGCGCAGATTGAATAAGTTAATTTTAACACGGGCCGCCGGGAAATTTATGGGGCCGAGGTCCGACTTGACTCCTCGGCTGCGTAAACTTTTTCGCAGGGCGCTCTGCCGCTCTAAAGGCTTCGCAGGCTTTGCTTATGAATGGCCGATTTCTCATAAATAACGCCAAGTTTCGCCGACCCGAATCGCTCGCACCCTCTAATAAGGAACGTAATTAAGAGATTCGGGGATGCGACCTCTGTCCTCGCAGTGCCCCTGTTTTATGGCCAGTTGGCTTTGGGCGCAAATATGCTCAGTTTATGCTCCTTAATCCTCCTTGTATTACAATCGATGGAATTACATTTGGAGTCCTCTGCAGTACATGCAGCATTTTTATCTCGTTAAAAATGCAAGTGACGCTTTGAAGACTGCGACACGTCGTTATGCTACCGCACAACTGTATATAATTTTATCTCTTTGAGCCTTTCATGTTTATTTTATTTTTGAATTATTATGTTCATTTGTTAAATAATTTTAGCGGAAGGCGCTTCCATTTGTTCAGCTTTCTATTATATTATTCTACACATAGGTTGTGAAAAAAGTCTTTAAAAATAATCTTGACTGAAATCTATAAATTTAAACACGAGTTCTACTTTGAAGTATACAATTCGTTCTAATTTTATTTTCGATAAAACTTAAATGTGTATATCAACATTTATATATCTATGTTTATTGTTCGTTTATAGACCGTCTATCCAGAATATAGTTATATATTAACACCTTTGGGTTTTGTCGAGGGATTGTCTGCTGAAGTAGTTAGTAAGCCTTTCACAGGCAGACGTTGCTCTAGACACGCTATCGTAATGTCTCGACGTATGCAAATAATTCATAATCTACTTATCTCTTTATTGAAGCGTCCGAAAGATCTAAGCTCATGTATTTCATTCCTGTTTACTACAATAGTGGGATATTGAGAACTGATTTACATGATACACGTATACGATAAGTAGTTTGATCCTACTTTTTACACACTAAGCATTTGGCGCTATTTTGTGCGTGTGCAGAATTTATGTCGTTTCGTAAAACTACAAAACATCTACAGTTGCAATTTTTTAGTATTTAATTTCTTTAGCAATGAAATAGTTATTTTATTCATTACATATACATTGCGAATAGTAAGTATAAATTAAAATAAAGAACATTAATTATTAGTTTAAACCGATTTAGCGAAACAATCTGATAATTGTGGAACCATTCACATGTAATGACTTTTTTCCACGAAACTACTAGACGTATAGGTTATTATTAAATATTTAAAAGTAACTAATTGACAAAAGATAACGAAAAGAAGTAAGTGCGGCAGAATTTGGAAAATTCAGCGCAATTGAATCAAGATAAATTTAACTGGTCTGAAGCAGGAGGGAAATTTATACCATAAAGCGTATTAAAAAAGGGAGGGAAAGAGATAGTGTCGTAGTAAAAACGTCTAAATTAAGTGCACTTTTAACGATCAGAGCAGCCGCGCCGCGTGCGTGACACTCACACAGAGCGACGATCAAACCCACATGAAGGTCTCGCGGTCCTGCGTTGACAGGGGTGCGGAGCGGGCGTCGGTACAGCGGGGGTAGAGGCAGGGACAAGCGGCGGCTTGGCGGCGGCACGTAGCCCGGTTGCGCAGGCAGAGCGAAAAAGAAAAATCGAGGCGCCCTGGAAGGGGAGGAAAGCCGTACGAATTTCGCTGGGGACGGAATAAAAGTAATTACAGGCGTTCGTGTCCTCCTGTAATTACCCTGTGTGTGCAGTGCGGCGCAACGGGGTTGCGGGGGCGGCGGGGGCTGCCAGGGGCGTCGGAGGGCCAGGTGGGGGCGGGGGTGGGCGCCGCGCTAACCCGGCGACTAATGCGATTCCCGGCGACAGCAGCTCGTCCAATTTCATGCCGCAGTATCGCCTCGGTATCCGATTTATGCGTCTCGTGGCACACGAAAGCGCTGGCGCTAGGGCCGCTCAAAGAAACAGCCAACTTTGTCCCGGGTGCCTCCAACTGGCGCACAACTCCTTTATCCATTATCGTGTCTCGGTAACTTTGTTAGGCAGCACGCACGCATGTGCTTGCACAATTGCCGAGTCTCCGGCCGCGCTCACCTTTCATTCTACTGGTCACAACGGCCCGGGCGACGAGTGGCGATTTCTGTTGCCTCAGCTGCGACTTAATTTACCGCGACGATAGCAACGGCGAAACGGGCTGAACACTCGACTCGAGAACCTGCATTGCCCGTTCTGTTTTTCTTTCCCTCCGAGGACTCGCCGTCCCCGTGCCACATGAATCGACCAATTGTTTTACTAAACTTCTTCTTTGCTCGTCTAATTGCTCAGGGGGCATTTTCCGCGTTGTATAACGCGGCATCTCTTTCAAAGCCAAAGGGCATGGCGCCCGCGCTGCCACGGCCCATTATTTCATGCGTACTTTGAATTTTGCAAGAGCCGGGAGAATGCTTAATTAGCGTCCGCACGCCTGTGTCTATCAATCGGGAAAAATGGACGAAGGCTGCTTTAAATCAATACTCTTTTAGCAGCAGCTGAACAAATGACGTCAAATTTGTCATTGGTGCAGGCTTTCATGCACTTGTCATCACCCCGAGTCTGCATACAACGGGATTAAAGTAATCCAGGCAGGAACGCGAGCCGAACAGTCGCGAAAAAGTGTACAACAGTATATCGCTCCGCTCGCAAGCTGGTTGAGCGGCGCGAGTAAAAGGGCAATTGTAGGTTAGCCGCGGAGGAAAAAGCGGGTCGCGTGGTCTCGAAAAAGGGAGATGGCCGCTTATCGGGTGGTATTGCGCGCCGCCGAAAAAAGCCGTGTCTGCCCACGCTCGCCGGCCCATTAAAAGTTGCCTTGGCAAAACGATCGACTCGTGGTGCAGCTTGCGCAGCGCGGCAAATTTATGCGCATTCACGTATCCGAATTTAACGCTGCAGCGCAGCCAGCGCCGAGGCCATTACAACTTGCCGACCCTTTGGGTTTTGCACGCCCGCGCCCTCGGCTCTGTTTGCCTTGTTGGTACTCGCGCTCCCTCTCCTTCCGACCTGTCTTTGCATACCGGAAACGCGTAAAACCCGTTCCCCCGGACCCTCGTCTCGCCCGCTTATCGATTGCGTCAGTTGTAACTTTCTTAAAATATAAATACACCGGGCGACTAGGAAAAAAATCCTCGGCCTCTCACCGCCTCTCCATGGCTCTGCGTCGTTCACACGATTACGCTTTTTCACCCAGCGGCTGTCTGAGCCGCGACTTTCTTGCCAAAAAAGCCTATTTCGGCCCTCTTAATGAGCTATGTGAGAGTTTAAAGACTGCGCGCCATTACGCATTGTGAATAATGTACAAGCGACCTTAAGAACATGGTTATTGGCACTCAGTTAATTGACAGACCGCGCTGATCCCTGGCCTACATTAGCAAAGTGAACGAAGTTACTATATCGTTACTTATTAACGCAAGGTTTCATCTTGCATTCGACCATTTAGATTCATCAAGGCCCATGTTGAGTGCTTGCATTTGGACTGGGCTTTAAGAAAAAAGCACAAGCCGGGAAACTTGCAAAGTCCGCAGAAAGATTTTTTTAAGATTTTCTTTTTTTCTGTGTAAAAACTGAACCAAACTTGCAAATATTTAGTCTCTGCGAATTAATGACCATATTCGTGCAATGGACAAAACATAAATTGCACATTCGCTTTCAAATAAATGTGGTCAAACAGCTCATAATGCATTTACTGTCGAAGAAACTTTTGAAGATTTCATAACAAAGTTTCGGTGGGAAGGGGAAGGGGCGATAGATGGAGCATGGAACGAGGCTCGGGGTGGGAGCTGGGGCGAATAAGCAAGGAGAAAAAGGCGCAGGCGTTTGAATCTTTACACACTCCGTGGCAGGGCTGGGAGAACATCTGTCAGGCGGAGCTGAGTTTAAAGTGACTTCGAACGAAACGGATTGTTTCAATACTCCCGCGAAAGCGACGAAACGCCGACATTATATGTACGAGAGCACACAGAAAAACAATGCCTCCTTTGAACCATCTGCGGGTGGGACAAGCCGGCCGCCGCTTCACTTTGCCCGGATAAACAAAGTCGGTGAAGCGCCGGATCCCCGGCGAGCGGAGCGTGATTTAAGCCGCCGCGTCGAAGGAATTGGCCGTATCGAGTTAACCCGGGATCAGCGCCTTCCCGATCGCCCCGTACTCGCGCCCAAACCTCCCACCCGATCCGATTCATTAACCCTTTGCCCGGCAAATTCCCCGCACGCCTGCTTCTAATTCATGCTTGCTGGTGCAAATCTGAAGGTGCTTTTAGCCACCTTATCAGGGAGATGTATTCACTGCGTTGCTTTTTTCTGCTACATTCTGCGCGAATCGAATTGCGGTTACATATTTGCCAGCTAATTTGTTATTATTTATTTATTCATAAGGCTCTACTAAATTAATGCTTTAACTAGGAAATCTACTTAATATGATTTAATAAAAAATGCATATTGTTAACTTTTTTAAATTACAAAAGTTATGTACAATGCCGCTTTACAAATAAGGCCTTTCAACTCGACTCTCTTTGTTTTCTTTTTTGTGCGGTTGACTGTATAAAGGGATTTTCTTCAAAGGGCTAAATAAGCGCGTCTAGCAGTCAGTTAAAGAGATAGATATGTATATACGTAAGGAAAGCGTAATAAAACATTTAAGCGAATATGAGATGTAAGAAAAAGTGAACGAATCATAAGAATGTAATAAGATTTGTTATTACGTAATTTGAATTTCACGTGTTTGAAGAGCATTAGCCTCGCTGGACATATACTGATTGTATGAATACATTAAATGTTATGAATAGACTATTTTAAATTGCAAGGAACAGAAAATTTATAAAATCTAGAATCTCACCACGTCATGGAAAGTGAATAAAATTACGCGTGAAATTGCTGTACCAAATAAAACGGGCGGAGGGGAAAAAAGGCGCAGAGCCGCTTAGTGCACGAGTCTCGACTGCAGGTAGGAATATACGAGCGGGGGAAGGCAAAATGGAGCAAGAATCTCGAGCACCTGGACAGTGGTCAAAAGTACGCGAGCCACAAAGTACTTGACTCTGGCGCTCCTTGCCGCGTTTCCCCTCTATCCGTAAGTTCTCCGCTCGACCCTCGCCTAACTTTCTTCAATTTCGCTCGTTTTCCTCGCTATCTCGGCCTCTTTCTCTCGCCACCGATTTATGGATCCGCGTGGGCACGACTCCTCGTATGAATTTGGAATTAGCTTCGGAGGAGCCGGCGCTCCTGTCCCGCGGCCCGCAACTCGAGATCCCGAGTAAGTTTCGAGCTGAATCCCGATGAAAGAGCCTGAGACCTTCGACTCGGCTCTCCACTTGTACCTTCTCCCGGGCGATGCTTGACAGGCGTTTGAATCACTAAGCGCCGTGGCTTCTTTACGAGGGTGTGGAGACTTTTGACATCGGGTGCCGGGAGAATTTTTGTTGTGCTCGCTGTTCCGGGGAAGTGGCCGGGACGTTGATTGCCCGAAGATTAAGGAGCCTGTCGGTAAAATGTCGCCCTGTAAGTTTTTACTGCAAAAAAGTTTTACTACAATTGCTCCAGCTTCGGCAACTGCAATTACTCTTTACTGCTGTTTGTTGTGACTTTCATGATGATAATTGCTTCTATCCTCTAGTTGCAATTAGCAATATTATAGTTCGTTTCACATCTTTTCCACGACTGCTTATTTATAGTCTTGATTAACTCGGAAATACATTTTTCTCAAATTCTCCTCTACCGCGGCTGTTTCTTCAATACGTTTAATGGGCACTTTACCCAAAGTTTCAAACCTTATATGTACATGTGTATGTATATATATATATATATATATGTATATACTGTATGTATATATATATATATATATGTATATATATGTGTGTGTGTATATATATATATATATATATATATATATATATAATGTATGTATTTCGCAACTTTCAAACTGGTCTATTCGGATATTATAGTATATACTTGTAGGCAGTTAGAAAATAAATTTATACTGATTCTGCAATCTACAAAAAAGTGCATAAAAGCAACATATGAATGTATTATATTATTTATTATTGCACATATTAATCTAGATCTCTCATTTAAATTTAATGTATAATCCCTTATCATCATGGGTGTAATAATTTCGAGTGGTAGTTTTATCGCTCTCGTCAAATTTGGTACAGAGTCAGATAAGGAGTTGGTATAATCACATTAAAGCTGACGTCGATGATAATGAAAAATAAGGTCTATGCGGGTTTTGATTTCTGTATGGCATAATAAAAATATTCCAAGCGAACATTAAAATCAGTGGTAACGTGCAAGTATGCGAGGGAAATACTTCAGTAGATAATAACATGTACAAGTCGGTTATTGTCGGAGGACGGCTTTAGTGGAACCCGAAATGCTTTGGGCGATAAAGATAGACAGGTAGAAAGAGAAAGGCAGGGCGGGGCAGGATGAGTCTCGGGGGGTCGAGTTGTGGGAGTTGGGCGAGTTTGAAAGGGACGACAGGTGGAGAGGTCGGGAAAAGGGGTAATAGATAGGAAGAGCGGCGTAGGTGGTCCGCAGAATACGAGATGAGACCGGCCTCGAGAGCTCGAGACCACCTTTAATATCCGCCCCCAGGCGCCTCTCGGACTCATCTACCCGCGGATCCAAAAGCCAAGACGGGGCCACGCGAGGAAAATTCGCAGCCGCGACTGGGCGCTTGTCACAGCCGTCCAATTCCGCTGCGTGCACCTGACTTGATTCCTCGGGGACAGCGGTACACCTCCTCTCCTCGCTACTCTCGCTGCAGCAGCCACTAACACCCATCGACTAGGGTTAAGTCGCGCAATGAGGGCTTATAGGGCCAAATTCCACATCGATCACGCGATAAATGGACCATCTTTCAATGCGCAGCACTCGATCAATCCAATCGGGGCCGTTGTAAATGAAAGAATCGCAAAATCATTCGCGGGGAGTCACCTCTACACGAGTATTTTAGTGAAATTCGAGGCGGATCAAGTATCTGGGTGATTTCCAATCTATCAATGGGGAGCAACTGACGTCGAGAGCCCGAGAGATGTCGGTTGGCCCGGCACGAAGCCGCCGTGCAACAAATCGCCGAGCGGGCCAATCATTCCGGCGCCTTGAGATGCGGTCCCGGTCTCCTAATCAACATCTCCCCGCTGGATAAACAGACAGCCGCGCGCCGGGGCCTCGATCACCATTCGACGCACCGCAACGCTCGTGGCCCGACTGCCGCATCGCCGCGGAAAAAGATGGCCGGCCAATTCTTCACCCGCTAATCTCTTCGGCTACCGCGACCTTGGCACCATTTTTCCGAGGCGTCACGAGGAAACGGTAAAGTAGGTCTATAGCGCCCGGATCTATCGGCGCCCGCAAAAATCAACCGGGACTTCCTCGACTTCTTTCCCCGCGGTTACTCTACTCCTCTTTCCTCGGCTCTACCTAATGCCCCCTATATGATCTCTCTTCTTTTGCTTCCAGATCACTCGCTCAGTCGACTTTTAAATCCATTTTATATATACTTATTACGCTATATTTACTCCCATTACTATTCAAAGCCTCGTTTATTTTTTCTTTAATTTATTTGTGTCAGTGCAAAACCATCGAGTGCTTATTATTAGTTTTTTATATTATAGACTATATTATAGACTATATATTTTGTATTGTTAACTGCGTTAACGACTGTACTCTTTTGTAATATTTGATTCACTAAAAGTGAAAAGATGTATTTTTATAAGGAAATTCTACAATGCGTACATGGAAATAATCCTCTTACATAAAAAACGAAGTTCCAAGAATATCTCAATGCGCTAATATGAAGATTAAGAACTAATAAAAATTTTTCAGGGCAAAATAACCTTTACCTTCTGTGCACTTATTTAGTTGCTCTTATTCAAAGTTTTTTCTTCAAATAATAGATATTATGTCTGATCACACGTATGGTTAAATCACTGCATTTATGGTGACGTAAAATTCAATACAAAAAGCTTAATAAATCACCAATGGCGTAATTCAGACGTGAAAACCATACTGTACTTAAAGTAAAAATGAGATTTAATGAAATATTTATGCAATAATTTAATATGGATAATGCTGCGCATTATTTAGAACACAAAATAGGTGTGCCTATACTATATACCGTCCATTATATCAATACATCAGTATTAAGGATTAAAACAAAAAAATGACTGCCAATGTTTTGTTGTTACCTGCAAACATTTTCATGAAAACGTACAAATGCAGTCACATATAATAATAAAAAAATCTCCGGTTATTAATCATTTGTCAGGGACTGTACGAGTACATTTTTCACAGAAGTCTCACTCGTAGGTATTAATTCAACTGTCACTTTGTTCACTTTCATTTGATGCGCGTACATAAAAGTAGGATGCATGTGCGCTTGAAAAATACGGCATTATGTGCATAGAAGCGCGAGTGACTAAAAGGCGATTTCGGTCAAATGGGACAGAAAATATTTGGCCCACAAATATCGACTAGTGCTCGTGGAATGGGGAAAAAACGGATGGTAGGAAGCAAGTGACGCTTGCATTGAAGGGTGATCCGTTAGGCGGAGGCGGAAAGGGGTAAGGGTATCCTGATTGAATTACAAGTTTCTTAGGCTCGTCATTGAAATCGGCGAGAACTCCATTATTCGGTACTCGATGGAGAAAAAGTAGAAAGCTAGGACGGAATGGGCCGTGGGAATAGACAAACGGCGGGAGCGAAAACCGCGGAGCAACACGCATACGTAGGAGGACGCGTGCAGGCTGCATGGGGGGCGTCCATGTCTGCCCGCGTCGGCCGAGAAAGCCTTCGACCAAAGTTGAATCGAGTCGAGCCACGAGGGAAAATGTTGGGGCCGCAGGGTTTGGCCGTAAGAAAAGTCAAAGTGGGAAAGAGAGCTGGCTCGGCGAATAAAGTGCCGGTGCCTCAATGGAAGGATCGTAGGTAAAGTACGTGACTCGCCTGCGAGGCGGCGCGGGACATCTTGGCTCAGGCTCCCGCGCCCCGAGAAATTACGCCGTCGCGGGCCGGGGGAAATTTCGATGGATTGACCCGATCTAGCTTGCGCCCCTGCCCCCTTGTTTATTATTCCACCCGCGCCTATGCGGCCCGATGTATGTCCCTTGTTTTTCGGTAGGCGCCAAAGCTACCCCTTCCTTCGAATAATTCCCGCGAATATCCCTGCATTCCTTCGACTCGTGGATACTTCCGCTTGACTCAGTCTTGTGCTCTTCTTTTGTTTCAGGTGAGTACTCCAGCGACTTTTCTAGTCCCGTAAGTTGACGTTCTCTACCTTCAGTTCCGCATGGGATGCTTTACCTAGTTAATGACTCGCGATTAAAATTAATACTCTGGTGATTATGTAAATTTGCGTCATTAATGAATTTAATAACTACGCGTAATAATCATTAATTAATCTCTGTTTACGAATTTTTTAACGCACTCTAGTAAGCGCGAGTTCAATTAGAGATAGTTTAGAATTCAAAATTTAACCTTACAATTTCATTAACTTGTATTTCACGTTCTAATTTAATTTCGAGTAAATTAGCGGGTTATTCAGTATTGAATCAACGTTACGAGAAGTTTACAGTTTACAGCATTTCGATTACTCAGCCATTGCATATAAACAGAGTAAGACCAATGAATTAGTAACACTTGAACTGAATCCCTAATAATTACCTGAAACGTTGTATAAATAGTTGATAGTTGTTAGAATGAAAAGTATTAGTGCAATCGGTAATTAACTAGTATACAATGTCATCTTTAATTAGTCGGTGGGCGAATAGTCAACAAAGAAAATCAAACAAATGAACGGTTACGAACGGTTCTGAATAAATGAATTGACAAGGAGTTAAATGAGTAAACGCGGGGGCAAAGGTGTCGCCCGACTGCCGGAAGTTTTACCTTTAAGAGCGAAAATGGTTCTCGCATCTGCTGCGATATCCACTGAGCCGAACGATTTACTTGCCCGAGACATTATTCTCAGTTAAAACAAGGGCGTCGGGCGACTGGGAGAAGGTTGCGCATAATAAATGGATCGACCAATATTGGTGAGGGTTTTGGTAAGCAATCAAACAAGCACCGGCCCGACAAACTCAGGGCGGCCGCGGTGTCCTAACTCAGGTGTGTGTCATTTCTGTTAGCGGTACCGGTGATTGTCTGGGCGCGAGGCTCGCCGACGTGCACCTGCGTGCCTCCAGGCACTTGTTTACTTGGCCAAAAGTGTCCAGGCCCCCACGCGCTCCGTCTCCGCGACCATTCCCCAAAGGATTGCCACCGCGGAGAATTAGCTGGAACAAGTGGTCGCGCCCCCAGATAAGAATCGCGGCAAGTTTTGGCTCAGGCGCAGTCAGGTGCGCCTGGGCGGCGTGGCCCATTCGCTTGCGTGATTTATGCAGCCCCGATTCACTGCCTTCCAATGGATACAAATGTGAACGCATAATGGCCAGCCTTAGGTGTAGTCGAATAAAGTTATGTCCTTAGTTTACCCTACATAGCTTCCGGTGAAAGCGAGACACTAAAATGCGCGGAAATTTCGAGCAGCTCCCGCGCTCTAGCGAGCTGCAATTTTTCGCTTTTTGCCCTAATTGCCATTTATCACCGTCGTCCGCTATCCGATTCGCATTGGAATTAATTGGACTAATGATGAGAGTGGGGTAATTATTACGCGAACTAAATCTATGAATCATATAAGCAATTACTCAACTGAATGTTGGAAACTACTACTCGGCAATCCATTGGGCTGTTTTGCTCAATTGTTCAAAGCATTAGTTAGTCGCGGTTTACATAACAATAAATAATACAACAAGACGGCCCGCCGGAGCATTACGTGGAAGAGATCTATGTTATCTGCGTTGTCTAACGTAATTGCGTTATCTGCAGCAGGACTCGTTCAAGCGGTGATTTCACTTAAAATGGATAATTTACGATGGCCCAGGCCGGGGTGTATTGCAAAAGCGCCGGAGCCGAGTCAAAATTAGCCCGCGAGAACAGCGCGGCGAGTTCATGTCCTATTTGTACGCTCGCCCGGAGTATTAGAGATGGCTGGCAGACTTGTCGCTTAATTAGATGCTTCTCCCCTAGGTGAATGGATGCTGGGCTCGCGGGGCCAGTGGGAGGCGGGTTTTGGGAGGAGGAGACGATCGCCTTAGGGGTGGGTAGGAGCGGGGCCGCATCGCGAGTGGCGCGCTTACCCTGGAAAATAAAGCAGAGGCGCAATTGCGCGCGCTCGAATGGTCCCAAAGAGCCGCGGGGGGCATAAATCGCACGGAGCGACGACTTCTGCAGAACGGCTCGGCGGCGGGGGAGAAAAGCTCGGTAGATATGATAGCCCTCCCGCTTTGCGTATTAATGCCGGTAACGAAGGCCGCCACCGCTGTCGCCACCGTGCATCTGACCCACATCCAACTAATTCTCGGATAATTAATATTTTGCTGGTGGCTTCGATACATCCGGGCTCATTTCGATTTGGTGACGTGTCAGGGGCCCGGCCAGCCGTCCGTTTCGTGAGAAGTGTCTATTTTATTCTGGGCCCGTGGATGTTACGGACGTCAGAAAAGCGAGGAACCAGGGCCCGGAGGAGACGCCCGGTGTGCGCGCCCGAACGTAACAGTCGAAGGATTAGGGGTGGGCGCGCTAATTACTTTTGATAATTCATGAGGCAGCTCGGGCCGACAGGCTTTCCGCCTGTTGCAGCTTGATTTGTCTGCCCTAAGTTTCACAGGCGTCCGGCGATTGACTGCGCGCGGCCTGTCGCGACGGACGGGAGGAACGGCTTAAGAATCCTCTCAGCTTCAAGGGGTCTTTGATGCATTACGCAGGCAGTCGGTGGCTGGACAGCTAGCACTTCCGGAATCTTTGATAGCATTAGCGCGAGTCAAGATTAAAAGCGCCTCTCGATTCTTTCTCCGTGGGACGTTTATTGCCCGTTAATTAAAAGATTCATTGTTAATCGTTACAACGCCCGACTTAAACGCACCCAATCCCGTTTTTCCCGAGCTTTGAACCTAAGTATCTGCGCACATATATACAATGAATTAATTATCTTAGATAAAACATTGGGTTTACTTTTACGGGGCAACAATGCAGTTACTTTTTCCCCTGTCTAATAGGAGCATCGAGAACAAATTCTTATTTACACACGATTGAAAACAGAGCACTTTGACACAATTTTCACGCATTAGATAAATATCAACTCCTCTGATAAATTTGCGCTAATTACATATCTTTGACATAGTTTCGAAACTTAGTATTCTGGCATATAGTTTGAAATAAATAATCTAAATTAAAAAACTATTTATAGAATATATAACTAATTGATATAATTCTACTTAAAGTAACTCTTGTTAACCCTCGATAATAATTTCACTCACATTTCTTCTAATTTTAATAATTTTCGTTGAAAATTGGGATGAAATTCGAATCAAATTTTGTACGTACAACGATTTGAAAATTAACGAGTAATTTAAAAGAATCATGATATAACTGATTAGTTATTATGTATATTCTTTGTGCTTTAACCAAAAAATTCTTGTAATACACCTTACTGAATCATTTACCTCTTATACATTCATGTACTCATTTACCCGTATAATCTAGTTATATTCGTTTTACCCTACCTTTCATACCAGGTCTGTCTATTGAACTCGTGATTAAAGCTTTGCAGAGAAGCAGACGCTACCGTAGAAGCCTCGGTTAAAGCATTAATGCTATAATATTGATCACACACAAAGATTTTATAATAATGTTCTGCTGGCGCACAAATAATTTATAATAAACTGTTGCGCGTAAACAACACAATAAACTATTTATCCGTCGGTTAATTTGTTGGCATAGCCTAAAGATCTCAACTGCTACATCTCGTCCCTGCCTGTTTCGTTGGGACTTCTCGGATCCAACCACGGGTCCAACGCTATTCTAGGGTATTGAAAGCTATCTTAAGTAATGTATGAACACACTCCACTATACTATTCCCTGTGTACTCTTACCTATTAGTATTGCCCAAACGTCAGATTCCTAGAATTCTCTCTAGTGCATTCGTTTACCTTCTAGGACTTTCTGACATCAGCGTTCGTAATCAAAGTCCGTAACATTGTGTACGTATTTCAGTTGTAAATGACTATTAAATCAGAAAAACTATAACAAGAATTGATTTTTCATTTGATTTTGAATTAAATTTATTAATTAAAATTCACTTGGTGTTCAAATCTATATTCGAATTTATTTCACAAGCTATTTGTTGACATCTGAATGAAATCTCCATTTATTCATTTAAATGAGTACCTTTTATCAATTGTTTTAATTAAATAAAATTTTTTATATAATTCTAATACTACAATCACATCAACTAAAATTAAAACAATAAATCAGGTTAAATCTAGGTAAAAGCTCATTAGAAATCGTGTGAAATGGACAAACACTACGAGGAGTAAGGATGTCGGTAAAAGAGGTTTAGAATAATTTAAATTAAATAAATATTTGTTCTTTATATGCAAGCGTCTACCAGTGCTTCGGCATGCATATAAAAAATAGTTTTTGGCAGCGCTTTCTCTCTCACCCCCCTTTTTCTGCATCGAGCGCGACTCTCCCTTCGAGGCCTCTCGTGAGCCTTCGGAGGTCCCGAAGTCGCGGCTGCAATTCCTGAAACGGCGTTCCTCGCACCTCGTAGCCTTCGATTCGCGGAAAACCGTCGACCGAATTTTAAAATAAATTCAATAAAAAGATTAAATTTCGAAATTCAAAACAATTTGCGGAAGAAATTTGCTGATCTTCCTGAAAACTGTCACGTGACCTCGAGACCTAGACGGCCAAGTACACACCGACTTCATGATCCAGGAGACTTGCAAGCAAGCTCCCTACGAGTCAAAAGGCGGTTTTGTTTCGACACAATGGTCTCTACAAAACACGCACGGCAACGTGGACATAGAACCTTTCCAGGCTCTGCTCAAACCAGGTCGGCCGCAGTGCAAATCCCGCCGACATTTAATTTTTAATCTTAAAAGACATAATTTTTAAATATGGTAAATACAAACCCCTTTCCTAAATGTATAAATTAAATATAAAATAAACACATAGACTCTACGTTGTGTATTAATAAATTGTATCACCGCACCAGCAACATTGGATTTGCTCATTTATTTATTAACAATTTTACATATTGATCGTGACACATATTATTTTCACCTACACGTTTTTCGGAGTAGCTGCACTAGGCGCTTTATTTACAAATTGAGCTGTCGTGGCCTTGAGCTCAGCAGTTCGGTCTACGCCTGATTCCCCTATGTCGTCGGCTCTACGCAGCATGGAGGCACACAGTATTAAAAACAAAAATATTGCGCTCGGACTTTTAAATACCGAATGTATATCGCTCCGCTTTTATTTATATTTTAACATCACTTATCTTACGAAAAGAAGACAGAATTAAAACTATTTTATTATACATAAATTGTATTCATAACATCGTAGAAAGTATAATTGGCGAAAAAATCAAGAGAAAAAAAGCGATTAAGGTGAAAAATAGTGAAAGATGCCGTTAGTACAAGAATAGTGTAAAAGAGATATGGAACAGGCAAGAAGAACTGGAAAAGATTATTACGTTTGTGACTTAATGAATAATTAGTCTTTTGACAAATCAAGGTGACGCTGGCAAGCGTGTCTGGAAACAGGAGCAAAGGAAGATCGAGAACTGAATATTTCGCGGCTCGTTTGCCAACCTCCTCTCTTTCTCGCTTCCCTTTTTTCTCCTTCGAAGCTGGTCGTCGCTACTTTGACGGAAGGACAAGCCGAATTTTATCTTCGAATTTCTCACGTTTGTTAACTTCGCATCACGGAACTTTCGTAATTACGGCCAAATTAGGAGATGAAAAATGCGACGTGCGCGGGCAAAGCTGTGGCAGTGCGCTGGTAATTTACTGGCCAGGTTAAAAAATAAAACTTGTAACGTTAATATTTGTGGGTCGCGTACGGCGGATCTTTTTTTCACGGGGGCATGTTATTAGCGGCGTTCACGTAACGACGCCGAGAAAATTCCTCGGAATATTTACTACTTTGAAGCGTTACCAAGTTAGCTACTGCCTAGATGAGAAGTAATGTTGCGTAATTTTTTGTAACCTTCCTGCTTAATACTCATGAATTTATCGTTGGTGAAAAGGAGCCGCGCTAAAAGTGCCAGGGTTATAGGTCCACCTTTTACGTAATTCGCCTTTTTTGGTTTTTCTATTAAAGATATACAGGCATTTGGTGAAAAAAGGTTAATCTTCTAAGGAATCTTTATTCAATCATTACGAAACGCTTAATTAAATATCTACCATTAGTACTCCTTTCATTCTGCTAAAGGTAATAGATCCTTAACCAACTTCCTACCATTTTTTTTAAAAGTTTTATATCATTCATCTATAAATACTTTTTTATATTTTTTAACATTCATTATATTCATAGATTTATAAGAATTTAGAAATTGTCAAATATAAAACTGCTATTCAGACATTGTTGATTAATATGAAACTTGCAATTTTTTGTTAATCAAACTATTTACTATAAAATAATATTTTCAATTATGTTTATTTTCATTTTCCTGCCTTCAAGTAGAATTTGTTTTGCAAGTTGATGAAAAAATAAAAAAAAAACAGTAAAAATAATAATTTTTAGTGTTCCACAAATTTTAAGATTATCTTTTAAATTGATAATATATTATACGAATGCATTTACCTCTTAAAATCAAAAACAGATATTTTACTTCGTGGTTTATTTAATAAGAAAAATAGATTTCCAATTAGAAACAGTAATTGGAAAAATGATCGATTTAGAAGAAATTCGATGCAATTGGACAGCAATTTATTTCAATGATTTGATATTAAATTCTCAAAAGAAAATAATAGATTATGAGAGTTATTATTACTTAATAAGATAGCTAAATTTATTAAAAATTCTGTTTAACTAATTAAAAACATAACACTTGGATCAAATGAAGCATTTAGACATTATAGTGTCGCTCTGATTCAATCTCAGTTTAATGTTACTTGATACGTCACCAACTAGTTTCTAAATAATTGAATGTTAATAAAAAATTAAATGAAATTGACGAATCCTTTGCTTACACTTAGATACGACGCATTTATCGCTAAGGCTCTTCCCTTAACAAGTAACGATATAATTGAGCACCCTCTTCCTCTACATAATGTCGTAATCGCTAATTCATGATCCGTTTGAGGAATTCTGTCGTCCTCTTCGCCTCTTCCTTTGATTACCATTGCTGACGATACTACTAGTCATATATAGGTTAATCATGATTGCATATAGACTGCAAAGTAAACATTATAAATCTAACTCTACTCTATTACGCCTGATGTGCTGCATGAATATTTATTAAACTATTAATATGCTGCATTCAACTAACGCCGTAAATAAAACAAGCACTGTATATATAATTTAAATTAATTATAATTTTAGTATAAGCTGAAATGGAAAGATTATAGTGATTCAGCTATTAGTTTTTACGACTGAGAAAGTAAAATGTTTTTGTGGAAAGTAAATTTTTAAAAGCACGAGCTTGGAAATCTCCATCTTGGGGCCATGAAAAAGTCGCTTCCAATTTTAATTCCTGACTAAAAACAAAAGTCGACGGAAGCAGACTGTGGAGTGCTTTGCTCTCGTTTACGCGGGGCGCTAGTCCGAATTTTCCCCGTCAAGTTGCAGTGGGCCGTGGGAGTTTTTAAAAACCTTACGGTCCGGGCGCTTGCGCCTGACCTCGTAAAGGCGTAGGCAAGCCTCGCGCTCATTGCAGTTCGGCAACTGGAAGTGCGACGTTTGCCGCACGAGCACGGGGCCCGACTTAATCACCACTGCTTCTGATACACGAACCTCTCGCCTCCTTTTTTCCAGTGGAGATGAGCTGAATTTCACGTCACATTTACTCGGCATTTGCTTTAATGGTAATTTCATGCAAGGCTGTGCTTTGTGGTTATTGCAGTCTAATTGGTTTTTAACAACTTCATCCTTTTGATAATTCTACATTAACGAATATTAATCGTATAATAAGTGCTATTATATCATTCACGTTCATTAATCAGATATTGTGTAAATAAGCAACGCATTCAGTCATTAGTGTTATATTATTTATAATATAAACTACTCCACGTTATTCTCTAAATATTGTGTGTGTGTGTGTGTGTGTGTGTGTGTGTATGTACAAAGATTTATAATTTTAAAAAGCCAACTAGAATAGATGGGTTAAACTTATGCATCTAGTTGGAATGTACGCTCAAAATTTATAGGGAAAAGGGAAAAGTATTTTATGGAAGTTGGCTGATGCAGACAAATATCAAATTTGAATATTTGAATTTCGAAATTTCCAAATTTTCGTTTCCCCTAGAATTGTTGAAACAATTTTTCATCAACTTATTACGAATAATACCAGGAGGGTGATGAAAAATTCATACCGCAACCGAGTGTTCCAAATTTAGGAAAGAAACAATTACAAGTTATCGGTGCACGTAGCGCGGTAAATCAAGGGGAAGAAGTAGCTTGTCGGTGCAACAGTGCGAGATACAGCCAAGATAGATTAATTATCGATTGAAAAGGGACAGGTTGATGTAGGTGGTGGGGGCGGGCGTAACGCAAGTCGCGAAATCCCTGGGTCCTCGTCACTCGGCGCCTCGGCCCAGCCTCCCTCATTTCAGTTTCGATTTCTCCGGTGCGCTGCGGCGTCTTTCGCTCCCCCGGGGATAATGTCTTTTTCGACGCCCTGAAATATTCCGCACAGAATCGCATTCTCGGCGCTTCGCAGAGGCGCGGATTTGGAGTCGCGTACAGCCGGCCCCGGGAATTCGGGGCGTCTTCGTCCCGGGCGGAAATGGCGGACGTTTCCGAGCTCTCGGGATTTAACTGCGCCGCCGCGGCGACTTTTGCGAAAATTTGGCCCCGGCTAATTGAGCGTCCTGGCGATCGTGCCAGGATTAATTTTTTCCGCAGATTAACGCGGGTGCGGCCTCGCGACCGAGTATTAAAAGCGCGCAGCAGCCGGTCGATATTAAAAAATGGAACTTTGTAGCCCCGGGTAATTGGGCGGATGGCCCGGCCACATTGATTAAACTATTCCCGCGCAAGGCCGAGCCATAAATTATACAACGATTTAGGGACTTTGTCGCGGCCCGCGTAACTGCTCAAAAACTTGCCCCGCCCGCAAGCCGCCCAACTGACATAAGACAGTTACAGCTCATAAACCCATAACCCGCTATCCGGTGGTACCTACGCTTGAGTTTCGCCACGAGTGCCCTCAACTCCGCTCGCAGCCTCAGCGTCCTTCCACATCTCTACTCTTCTCCTTCTCCTTTACTCCTCAATGAAGCGCGTTAGCCTTTTTTGCGCGGACCTGGCGCTTCCGCTGAATAATCCGCCAACTTGGAGAGGAGAAGGGGCGGGGATCCAGCTGTCACAGGCGCTCGCGCGGCTAAGGGAACAGTCGCTCGCGTCGACCAGTCGCTAGATATCCTTTCCGATGTGCATGATGCGATTGTACACTCGTATCTTGACAGTGCGTGAGTTTCTTCTTAATCAATAATAACGATATTAGAATAGGAATAGTATTATTTAAAAAACTGTTTACATATTTTTTTAATACACAAGCTTTGCATTACTTTAATTTAACATAAAAATACTTATACATAAAATAAACATTAGTATAAACATTCTGAACAGTTTTAATAAAATTGAAAATATTAAAATGATAGAAATTGTACTATAGTTGATTAAATTATTTTTAGCTCATATAAATATAAAATCTGGTTTAATCATTAAATATTTTATTTTAAAAAGCATTCTAGAAAATCTTTATAAATATACGTAATAAGCAGTTAATATAACCATCTAAATACATAGTATATTCTACAAAAATTGCTACTTTTTTCACAGTAGTTTATTCAAGATAAGAGTCATAAATTATTTTTTAAATGTGTGCGTGAGTAAGCTTCATAAACCATCAAATTCATAACAAATGAAATTTTGAAAAAAATTTATAACGAGTCGGTAAATATCACGAATGCAACTTATTGCGCTGCATAGCACTTCCTAGTGGAAGTATTTGTAAATTAATTTTTATTCGCATTTACATAAAAGCGGTCTTACAAAAGATAAGCTTTAAAACTTATTTAATTCAGACAATATTGTAGCGAAGCCGTAAAAAAGAAAAATACTTCTCGTTGGACTGCATTTCGATCTTCTGCACAAATTTTTTTTCAGGATCCGACCAGAAATACGCGGAAGCCCAAATAATTTGAAATCGACCGAAGCAGAAGTTTATAGCGAGCATTGACGAACGAGCCAGTTAGACAGATGGCTTTATACAGCCTATATGTTGAGCAAAGAAAAATAGAATTTGCAAGCTACATGTGCATAACTGTGTAAATGCTTGGCAGCTTGGCACATTGAGACGCGCGCAGAGTCGATTCTCGGCGAGCGGAAGCCGCATCCAATAAGGCTTATGAGTGCAGGGTAACGACACATGTCGGTGTCGCAGTCGTAACAAGGGGTACTTGATCCGCCCGGCCTAACTCGCCGCACGTACCCGCAAGGGCCCGCATTATGCAACCGCTCGAGCCGCGGCGCTCGTCCCAGCGCGAATGCATAATGCAGAGCAGCGCATCCTCTTTGTGCATTGACATCACATATCAGAGTAACGATACCAACGATATTTCCGGGAAATTTGAATCGGGCCTGGGGCGACGCCTCGAGCTCGCCGATTTTCGAATGCGGCGCTGGCTGCGGGCTGCGGCCACCCCGCCTACCACCCTCGCCCATCTACCGCCCCTACTCTGCACACCGCCCACCGCTCGCAGTTCGCTTTTAAGTGGAAAACTTTTTTCGATTTTTATGCACGCCGAGCGGGCGTCGCAAATCGGTTCAGCAACGAGGATGCGTCGCGTCTGCTCGCTCGAATTATCGATTTTTTTATTCTCTGGATTCCGCCATTGGTTATACGCGCGGGCGAAATGCGCCCTTTAATGCGACCTTCCCGATGATTGAACTTTTTCGCTGGCTTTTTTCGAATTTTGCCCACTCGGTCTCTTTTACTGTGAGTGCCACGCGATCGGTATTCGGCGCCGATTTTATCGTCCGGTCGTCGGCGCGACCGGGGGAAAACGCCTCCATAAGCCATTGCGTAATTGATTAGAGAACTTTATGAGACGCGTGGGAAGCCACGCGATATCTTCCGCAACAAAGGAGGCTGCGTGGCAGCCCGGCGGAGATAGGGGACTGCGCAGGCGGTTGTTTTGAAATTTAGTGTCCAATCCAGGGTCCAATCTGCACGGCGCACAGCTCGCTAAACGCGATACTCGATAGATAAATAGAGGGCCTCGCGTCGAGGGGCCGCGACCTGGAATCTCTTAACATACCGTCGCTTCCTACATTGTTTCCCGTTTGCTTTTTTTCCTCGGCGGCCCTTTGCTCGACGACCGCCGCCGCCGCCGCCGTCTGGCTTACGTGCCCGGCGTATCTTGGGGCGTGTGTGCCTGCCGCCCCGCGGGGGGGGGGGCATCTCGATCTCCGGGGCGCTCGCCAATGTTTGCCCTCGTCTTCCGGGCTTTTGAGGGCAGCCGAGCGCTCGCCGGGGCCGCAAAAACCGAGAGGCAGAATTACGGAAGGGAGATAAAAAGGCCCGGGGCCACGGCGAAATAAAACGAAAGACAGATTGTGCAAGACAAGGTGGGACTCGGTTGCACCCGCGTAACAAGGATCGGGGATACGACCTACAGCGCGGAGCAGCTCCTAGCTTCACAGTCGCCTACCTGCCTCGCCCGTTCCTGGAAAAATCCTGAAATTCGATCGTGATTTTTCTTCGGCTCAGATCCTTATCTCGCTCATTTAATATAGGTTTCCATTACGCGCCTTGCATCCAATGTCGGAATCACAACAGCTTGAATTCTTCAACTTCAAATAAATATCAAAGCCCTTAAAGTTTCAAATGATTCAATAAACTGAAAAAGAAAACATCAGATAATCGGAATATTTGTATATTTTCTTCTAAATCCGTGCCCTCATTTTATCCTTCTCGATGACTTGAAATCTATTAGTAATCGACTAAAAGTTAATTATTATAAAGTAAATATATCTCAACGGTAACTAGTGACATTTGTGTAGTATACGATAATGTAACTTTAGTGCATTTAATTTTTTCAAATCGCAGACTTTGTTCATTGTTTTAAACATGCTTTCTCAATGTTAAATAGTTTAACTATCGCAATTGAATCATTCAATTAAAATGGTTGTATGAAAAGGAGTAGGTTCTTATGAAGCTTTCAAATAAAATTTTGAATCAATTCTTAAAGAAGCACATCCTCTTCAAACGTAAATATCTGAAAAGAGGAAGTCGATACCTTAGAAATTCTTTGCAATTTTCCGCCGGCTACAAGTTTTGTATCAAAAGTGACGTAAAAAATATTATTCCTCAAACCATTTAGTATAAAGTTACAGATCGTTTATCAGAGAAACATTAAAGAACGATAAAAAGATGATCACCCTTTACATATTTTAGATAGCCAAGTAAAGGGATCATTGACATAGTATGTAAATTTGCACATAATGAAGGAGCTAAGCAGTCTTAATTAATGGCAAACTGAAGGCAAGAAGCCGGTGGTCCGATTTTCCAGGACGTAAAAAGCCAGGTGGCGCAGCTATGCGAGAAAGGCAGCGTGACAAGGGGGAAGCATACATCGGAGCTATATCAATAATCTTATTTACCCGGAAGACGAAAAAATGGAGCAGCTAAGGAATTACCGCGTCAAGCTCAATCGGCTGGCGCAGTCATCACGCGGTCCAGTCCGAAAGGTTTCTCCTGGGAAGCACTCCCAAGCTCCCGCCCCCGGCTATCATCTTCCTCGAATGCGCAAAGATATCCAAGCGGCGCAAGTTAGTCTGATTTGTGCAAACTTGGGCCGGGGCCGCTGTCCACGATTTCGTATTCATCGACTTACAGTTAATTACAGTATTGCCTCGGGGCTTTGATGACCCAGCTCTCGGGCTTCCTCGCTCGTGTTTGCCTTTTCAGCCCTCGTCTTTTAATCTTCTATCTGAGCTCCTGATCTGGCTGCCAGGATTTTCACGTCGCGTGTTGAATCACTGATCGTACTGCGTTGCCTCTAGGTTATACATATTGTTCATGCCTTCAGGTAGAGTTAAGAACTACCTTAGTAAATAAACCTTCCTTGCCTTCCTTCTATCGACTTGTCTATACAAACAGATTCACAATATTTAGGTCTTTAACTCATCATTCGTTCAATTATATTATAAAGATACCAAATGGACAATTTGGCTTTCAAACTATAATGGAAGTTAGTTTAGAATATTTTATCTTTGTCAAATTATGATCGGCGTTCATCCTCTTTTTTTAGATGGATTATGAATCCGAAGAGAAAGCTTTTTTCCGAACGTTAAAAGGCGCTCAGGAAGTTATAGACTTTGTTTGCCCGATTAACTTTCTCGACTTTGACTTTAAGGTTCAGCACTTTTTTAAAACTTTTAAATGATGGCGCGCGTACTAAGCCTGATTCTCATTAATTATCAGTTCGTTAATCACGTTCTTCAACCCGTATCTGTAATTGCACAAGCTAAATTTATGACATTAGGTAGATGTCAACGTGCAATCTAAACTGGTAATCGCTATAGCAATAATAAACGTAATATTTATATTTCTTTTATTATATGATTTTTTTTAAATTTAGTTTCGATTTATTTAAAAGCTGTAAAAAAGGATTATTTTTAATTAACCACATGCAAATTTATTTAAATCTATGTTTTCCTAAATTTAGCTCTTATTTTCCACAATTAATACTTTTTAGTTCAAAAATAAAAAATTGTATAGTGAGAATTGATGCATGCTTTGCAAATAGTAATTGTTTAATATTGAAGTATTGATCGCTAGGTATATTTACGCTTTTCTCTTCTTTTTTAAGGTGGTTTTAGCCTCACTTAAGCTGTACTTTATTAATAAATAATGCAAACGGCTTTTAGAAACTATGGCTTTATGTTTACAAAAACAACAGTAATTTTAGGTAAGTGGTGCCTTCCAAGCTTTTAAACCACTTGCATGCATTGTTTACTTCATTTTTTGTCGATAGCGTTAGGACTATACTCTAGAGACTGTTAAAGAATTCAAGTCCGGTGACATGATTGAAAAAGTCCCGGGAGAAGAAAAATTTTCGAAAATGCGCTTTTTCCAGCGGCATTTGAAATTCTTTTAAAGATCAACTTCTGCCTACTTTGGAGGACAAATTCTTATTGCGTTCTAACTGGGGCGAATGACGCGGAGAAATTACTCTTGCTCAGACGATAAAGAAAATTTGAGGAGTACGCGCGCATCAATAACCAGCGCGATTAAATAAAAGCGCAGTCTGTGCGCGGCCTACAAATTGAAAACTGGGAGTAGTCGGGGCAAAAAAGGCGGAGCACTACAGTGGTGAGCGGGATGCTAGGCAGCAGAAGACAACGCCGCAAGGGGGAGACGAGCGAATAATAATTTCGCACACCTCAGCCGATGGAAAGAGAGAGAGAGAGAGAAAGAGAGATTATCCGGGAGGCAGGGAACAAAAGCCCGTTCCCGGAACAATGTATATTTTTCGCACGCGGGGGAATACTTGCGGTCGCGGCGCCAGGAGGAAAAAAATCGTTAAGGAAAAATGGTGCTTGCGCGCGCGCTTTGTTTTGCAAATTCAAGCGCAACGCGCGCATTCAGGGCCGAACAATAAATACAGGCGCCTCCCGCGAGGCGTCGAACAATCGGCCACAGCCTCCGCGCTCTCTCCCTCCTCTTCCATCTCTCCTATATCTCTCTCTCCCTCGTGCTTTAGTCAGGCGATTTTTCCTCCGTCCTCCTGGCGCTCGTCGCCCGCTCGCGTCGCTGCATAAATACGAGGCGTGCCTGCACGAGCGATATCGCGCATGTGTACCCGTCGAGTGGATGATTTTCGAGTTTGTCGAGGGAGTAGGGCTTTCCTTTTACAGCGACCATTCACGTCTCGAACAGGTATTTGGGAACTATGTTCGATTCGATTACTCATCTACTTTGTTTAATGGAAGTAACTATAAAACTCGGATTGCATATATCTGTAATCCAACAATGATTTTAAAAATGAAATTACCTTCAAACTATATAAGTTAATTTATGTTTTATCGAATGAGATAAGATCATCGAAGACTGCGATAAAATATTAAAATATAAGATAAAAAATGTGCCTGCATTTATTTTTCTTGTTTCAAAGTTTTATTTAATTATTAATCAGTATTATTATAAAAAACTGATTTGGATTAGAAATTTGATCGTTTTTGTCTTTATTAAAGCTACTATTAACATTAAGCAGTGTTTGTCTGCGACGGCTCGATCAAAATAAACGTTGCTCTAAAGTAAATTTGAACATGTATTGATGCTGAGTAACCTGGCAGGAGGAATCAATAAAGCGGGCAGGTGAACAAGATCGAGTCGTCCCGGTAGCTCGCTCATCAAGTGGGTACATCTTCGTACGATAAGCCAATTAGGCACGATAGAAACAAAGAAAGAAAACCGGTATTTATGTAGCTAGGGCCAAGCAGGAAGCCTTGGGTTAAAGCTGGGCCGCCTCTGCCTCCGGCGCAGAAGGCGGGGCAAAAAAAGTTGTAAATCAACGCGGCCCCGTTAATTAAAAGCGACACCGCCGCCGCGCGTTCCGATCGCGACTCGTCGCACGGAACTTTGCCATTCTGCGAGGCAGATTCTTTTTGCTTTTTTGGGCGGTCTCGCGGACGGCGCGTTCCTCGGTTCTCCAGTTGCACGCGCGCGATCGGCCCGAAAATGTATAGACAGGGGAGCAGGCCGCAGCTGCCGGGGAAAAAGCGCGAGCCAAGCAGACATTTAAATTCAGTAGCACGTAGCGCGTGCGCGACGACCTCGGTGCTACTCAGATTTTCCTCCGAGTCCTTTTTATCCGTGGCCGCCGCTTCTCCATCGGCGCGACGCGCTCGTGAATCCTGGAGAAATTGTCGAGATGGCGGGGTATAGGCGCAGGCAACAATCGATACGGCTTTCTTTGCGGGCGGAATCGGGCAGAGGCCGCCGTGACGCATCGCTGCCGCCTGCTATATTCCCCGTGATTCGCCGGCGATCAATTATAACACCTCACCTGCATGTGCACCGTGACAGTAAGTCCGCCTCTCGCTGATTTGGTCGGGATCTTTGTTGATGAAAGCTTGTTCGTCCTTGCATTTGAGTTTCGTGCGCGAGAAGAATTTTCGATAATTCTTATAGGATATTGATTCCATTCCAGTTACCTCAGCTGTCCCTAATTTCGATAAAAAATTATAGCGAGAGAGCTTGCGTTCCAACTATATTACTTCTAACTGTATGAGATATGTATGGATGAAATTCTTCGTTAGTTCCTACATACAATAAACGAGTCTTTGCTTTTATGAGGCTAATTCAAAGCGAGTGTATCAAAACCAATCAGTTGATGCTTTTGTTAATCATACAAAGTTGTACAAAAATTGTCAGCGCCGTGATAAAAAATGGACTGTAATGAACTTTTATAAAACACATAGCTAAATCTATAAAATCAACGCGTAAATTCGATAAAAATTACATAAGACCGAGATTTAGTAAAAACTTGTATGTAAATCATAAATCACTGCCATCAACTGACCAGAAACCGGTTTCAATAGTCCAGTACAGATTGTTGGTGTAAGAGCATTAGTATCAATCATTCGGAGTGATAATTTTTCGCAAATAACAGAGTATGCGATGTTAGCTGGATGTTATTCAGATTCGACGATAATCGATAGGACAAAGAGCGTTTTTCCTGTTGATTGCGTGGAAAAAAGAGTAAAAAGGCGAACGATTCGGAAAAATCGAAAGGAGGACTCTGAGCGGGTTTAATCAAAAATAATCGGGGGGCATTGGCAAAGCAAAAGAGCGGTTCGTTCATTGAGGGCACAAGTACTCTCGCGGGTACAGGGAGGCGCGGGCGTCGTGGGCGGCCCCCAAAGGAATAACGGCTCAAGCTGCGGCAAAATGAAAAATCTACGAGTCGCACTCAGGCCCGTAAAAGCCCCGACGCGCAAATCAAAAAATCCCAAAGAGCCCGGCGCGCGCAGCCTCGGCGGCACGTGTTTACGGGGTCGGGCGGCCGCGTATAACTTTTTCGCACAACAACGCGCGCGCGGAGGCGGGTGGGCGCACGAAAAAAAAATAAAACGGCGAATAACTCGTCTGGAGGCGCTTGCGCCCGCCGTAAAAGCGAGAAATCCATTAGGAGATTCATGAGAGGGGAGATGGCCGTGCGGCGCGCGCCCTTCGATTCGAGGAGTGGGGCGCCCTGAAATTAAGCCATCGCGCGCGCGCAATGAAAAGGGAAGCTGTAAAGTCGCGAAGAAATGCGAGCTGGAGCGGGGAAAAAGGGCAAGAGGTATGCCGAGCCCGAGAGCTGTAAAGTAGATGGGTGCCGCCGGCGGCGCTCGAGCCGTCGCCAAGTAATCTCAACCCAGGGCGGACGTACGCGTCGGCCCCCGGCAAAACGCGAATTCCTAATTCATTGCAAGGCTAATGCGCCCCCGACAATGGGCTCCTCGTTAACGGCCGCTTGGGGTCTCGTCAACCTTACTTTATTCCGCCGCTGCCCGGTCCCCGCCGAGGCCCCGTCTCCACCCTCCGGCCCGTCTCTAATTAGAATACTCAACTGCCGTTGCCGCTGCCGCTGCTGCCGCTGCTGCTGCAAAAAAAATGTCAGCGACGTCCGAGGGGAGCTAGCGGAGAGGAAAGGCAAATTAAGTGCGAATCGATTCCCGTAGCTCCGCTAGATCGAACGCTGGTGGGGGGAATAAAGGAGAAAAGGAGAAAACGGAGCTGGAGAGAAAGGGGCGCGGGCCTCGGATCCAGACAAATTCAAGGCACACAGGTAAATGGAGATCCCAGGAGAAGAAAAGCCAAGCGAGAGCGTGTGAGGAGGAGACGCTCGCATCGGGTGTCTGGCTCCTCCGTAAGCGCCGAGGAAATCGACGTGACCGGGCCAGGGAGATAGGGCGGGGCCCACCGGACTTATTTGTCGCGAGGCAAATTTATTTTCGTCGCGAAAAAGCGGACCTGTGCCGAGGAAAAAAGCTCCGGCGCCAAGAGCTTATCGCGCTTTATTCCCCTCAGTTGCATTTTCGTGCCCGGTAAGAAAGCCTTTGTTCTGCTGTTGACGATTAACGCCTGGTTGTGAGCTTTTTCGAAAACTGGCTACTACTTTCTTCACAATAAGCGTCTTGTTAAAAAAAAGATCCGCGTGGCCCGGTTGAGCAACTAACTCGCCGCAGAAAACGGGGGAGGAGCGGGCGAGATCTTCGGGCCGCATATTGGGGTGGCGGCATAAAGGCGCCGAAAAGAAGGAGCCTGGCGACGCTGGCGCAGTGGCGCCGCCCGCGGCCTAATGCCCGCCTATTAATCTCGACGGGCAGACGGGACGTGAGCTGATAGGGGCCGGCGGAAGAGAAAGAGCTGGCCCGAGGAGCCGTCGCGCCCGATTAGACGATTGTCCGCGTCGAACGGCCGCGCGTCGCTCTTCCTCGCGCCGGCGAGGCCGCCCGCGTGACTTTCTCATTTGTCGGCGCCACTTAAAACGCCTCAGATTGCTAGCCGGCAAGAAAGTCCATTTTACATGGAACCTGATTTGTCGAGGACAGGGGCCTCGAATGAAAGATCAATTCCACAGATTGGGATTTTTGTCGCGCGCGGTTTTTTATGGCCCCCGTGGCGCCATGGAGACTCGCGCCCCATCCAGCCTCGCTCCTTCCTTCTCCTTTCTGAATTTTTAAATCCAATCCCTAGCGCGCAGCTCGAGAATAAACTTTCGACTCGGTTCGGGCTTCATCTCGGCCCACTTTCGGACCCATTGTCCATTAGGGCCTCAGATTAAACGTATTAATTTTATGAATCACTATTCATTTTGGATCCTACAAGACTATTTGACGAGTTAACCAATAATTACTTTTACTTTCTCATGAAAACCGATAAATCGTAATCAATCAATTTCTCACTAAAATTAAAAGTTTAAGTAATATTCTCTAATTTTACATTAGCTTTTAATTTAACATCAGGTAGGAAATTTTAAACCATACATTGGATAACATTACCGATTTATCTGAAAGTTTACTAAATAGTAGCTAATAATCCCTTGTGTGACGCTCAAGGGATAACATGCATAAATATAGATATACTAGATGATGTAGTTCAAGAAAGCACATCGTTTTACTTGTACGTGTACGAATTTAGTTTAGAACAGAGATAATAAAACGAGCTTAAAGTATAAATTAATAACGATAATATAATGTAAAAATAATACATTTAAAAAATAAAAAAACTTTGAAAAAATTATTTAGAACATAACATCTACCTAAAAACTGATCAGAAATCGGTTTTAATTTTTATTATATAATATTCCATGATAGCATATTAAAACTTTTTTCTCGTGTATTTACCAAAGTTATAGACCATCATAATTATATTATAAACTATGTATATATTTTCTTGTCTAGAAACTTTTGTCTAGTGCCAGAAAACGAGTTCATCGATCTATATGTAGTCTGCATTTTCTATACATAATGATCCTTAAATTAATATCTCAATTTGGTGCAGAAAATTTATAACAATTGTATACTAATAGTTTACTTTGAAGTATCTAATATTATACAAAAGCATACATCGTTGATTTTGCCCGTATACTGGATGCGATGTATGTACAACCGAAGAGAATTATATATGAGAGAAAAGAAGCGGCTTAATCGGGGCGGGAGGCCGAGCCGTCGATCCCGTCCTCCGAGGCCCCGGATTCCCGGTCGAAGAGGCGGGTGCATTTTAATTGGGAGCGCGGGCGGCTCACATGGGCGTCCGTGGTGATTCGGCGCCAAGGCCGCAAATTGGGGCCAATCGGCCGGCGACTCGGGCGCTGGCGGGATGCGGCCGCAAAAAAGCCGAGGGGCTGGGCGAGGGCTCGAGCGGGTTAATAAGGGGATTACGGTGTCGGCGGCGGAGCGGGGCTAAATTTAACGCGATTAGCCGGGGAATAAAGTCGAGCGTCGGGGGCGGCGATCGATGCCCCCCGCGGAATGCCCGGTCGCGGAGGAATGCGCCGGGTCGCCGCCGCCGTGGCTCCCGGCGTGCCGCCGCTTCTTTCCCCGCGCATTCCGGGCGCCTTGGGCTTTTTCGCGCCCGCCGCTCGAGCCGGGGGAATGCGTCCGCGATAAGAGCGCCCGGGAATTGCGCGGCGCTTTTCGGCTGCGGGCCGCCGACGCCCGCCGCTTTCGGAGAAACTTTTGAATTAAACCCGCTGCGTCGGCTTGATTAAGTAGAAAGCTGCCCTGTCGATCCTCGTGAATAGGTGATATTTTTACACTGTCACCCGCACTCGATGCGCGCTTCCGCCAATGGAAGAAATATCGAATCGGATTTGATTTGTTCATTGCGGCCGCGCGGTAGAAAAACTTGCCTTACCTGCAGATAAATTAACAATTGAATTCAAAGCCTTCCCTCGATAAATTTAATCCGCTTCGGTGGCAGTGCCCCCGACGTGTTACATTGGTAAAAAGATTCATTCCCCCGGGCCAACCCACATTGGCTTTATCAAAAAAGGGACGAATTAAAACTTCTTCCTGTCCAAGGATCGAATCTTACCTCTACAAGATATACAGTTATATAAGCTCCCCGCGCTTCAGCCTCAGTCCTAAATATTCAAAAGCTTTATCTAGGAAGATCGACTTTAAATAAATTGCTTTCAAAGAAACGAATTCGTCATGTTTATACGGCTATACTGTGAGGGAACAAATTGAGGTGAGGTGAGGTGAGGTGAGGTGTAAATAATTTTCTATTTGTATTTGTTGGTGAAAAAATGGCTCTATAAGTTTTTAAATTTTATTTGTACAATTCTAGTTGCGCTCGCTCGAGAAGTAACAAGAGTAATGCCCGTAGAGAATCCGTAATCCCCGGTCTCATGGCCGAACAGCCATAGACCTCCTAAAATGTCTATGCTGCGGGCGGCCTACGACATATAGAACACACTTAGCAAGCCTATATGCCGGGCCCAAAATTATCACGGAGAGAGTCCGCAGACACCCCCGAACCGAGGGTGGGGATCGCTCTTCCCTGGTAACTATGTTCCGTCCAAAACCTGACTTGCTCCTTCCTCCCGCTCGCTCGGCGCGTCTCCGAACGCGTAACCGAAACGCTCGCGATTTTGCCCTCCGATCGGGCCGGACCGACGAATTGACTACAACGAACTCGCTTCGTACAAATCAATTGCCCTCTTATAGGTTAGGCCACGTCCCCCACTATCGCTTTTCGCGCGCAAATTTTACAGAGGGCTCCCTTTTGGAATTCGCAAACAATTGAAGCGCGCAGGCTTCTCCGAAGTCAATAAATGATTTCGCATTTTTCTACGTTCACCACTCATTCGAGACTGTCTACGCGGACATACGACCGTCGGGGTAGAGCGCGTTCCTCTACATACTCGTATATCATATGCCATTACATGACTCGAAATATAAAAATTATTTGAAACCAATTATTCATCAAACGTCTCCTATTTCATAAAGAGTTGAATTCGTTATATCTTATGCATATATAGAATGTAGCGATTGCTGCAACAAATACACGTCGATCGATCCGATTGAGTTAAGACCCGAATATTGATGGATTGAGCAAAGAATATTTTTTCAAAGTTAATTTAAGTGTCGGTATAGGAGAAGCGCCCTGCACAATTACTACTGTTGTCAATTATCTTCTCTACTCCGTTTGTCGAAAAAGCACCATAAAAAGAAAATCGGAACATGGTAGAATTCTTGTACAAATATTTAATATTTGTAATCTAAATCAGTCAGTTTACTTTACCATTTCTAATTAAATATAAATTTTAGGTCTACAAAAGCGTGCCAGTTTTGGTTAGCTTAAGATTTTTCTCGCATTTACAGGTAAATTTTATGGACATCAGTTCATTTCAAGCTCCATTTAATGAATACATTGAACATAAAAACTGAATATTTTTATAGTAGGAAGGGTATGCAAAGGCTGTATAGTAAGCGATATGAGTGTGAGGAATACAGCCGCACGAGTCACTTTATAAATGTGCATGAATTCCACAACAGTCGAATGAAATATTTTTTTTGACAGAGCTGTATATTTACAAATATAGAAATTCAAAACTTTTTATAAATTTATTAAAAAATACAGACGCAAAGCTGCACTCTACCAATATTAATCAATCCCATGAATTCCGACTTGTATGATACTTTTACGTACGCATGCTATTGATTTCTGTTAAAATGCTCGTAGTCTGTAGTAGTTAAAACCTCGAAAATGTAACTATTCATAATAAATTTACACAAAAAATAAGTATATAAAATATCAAAAAGAACAGCTAACGCATGATTATTATATGACGATACGAGACTAAACAATGTTTATCAATTATTTATATATAATTCAAAAGGGCATCAACGTCATTTTAACATAAGAAGTACTTTGTACGAACGCACGAATTTTTTATTTATAAACGCGTCAGTTAAATTCTTCTTTGCTAATTTTACAACACAATTTTAAAAAACTGTTATAAGGTCGTACTTGTCGATAAATACTCGCACTGTTAAACGGTGTTTACTGTATTTAGGGGTTATAGTTGAATTATTTAAGTCCCATTTCGTTAATACATTAACTTCAAAAGCCAGTTAATATTCTATTAGACTTTTCAGCATTTTATTAAAAACTCTAATGGAATACTCGGAAGTGCAAGTACGGCAGTTATAAATAAATTTGTCATCGTATTAGAAAGATACGAAACATTATTTGCCACATATCCATTGTGTATTCGCGCGGTTAAATGCGTAAATTTTAATTAAACTCTTAGGAAGGCAGCCCGCGCGATATCCCATTAGCCGACGTAGGATGCGCGCAAATGCGCATACCTCGCGGCAAGCTGAGCGCGTGGATGAAAAAGGGGCGTCAATTGCGTCTTGCGCGAGGCCGACGCAAGGGCTCGCGTGCGCTCGGGCATTAAGTGGCCGGGGCGCGCTCCTAGCCCTCGAGCTTGTCTGCATGGACATTAGGCTAATCGACTGTTTCCTACGAGCCGAAGGATAGGCGCCGCGGGAGCCGCTCGGACGCCGCCGATCGATGATAAGGGCGCCCCGATAAATAGTCTTTGCGCTAAGGCCGAGGCCCGCTCGCAGCGCCGCGTGTCCGCCAGTTTGAGCTTGCGCCGATTGCTGTTAGTCGTCGTGACCCCCCGTGACGTTCCGCGCCGCTCTCTGCACCGCGTTTCTCCTCGCGGGAGGTTAATGAAAGCTTAGCCCACCCGCGTCGAGGCCCCGCCAGCCCGAGATTTGAAAGCGCGCGTCAACAGCTTACTTGATCAGTTAATTGATCTACAGAGTGGCAATCCTAGTCGATTACGCAGCTTGTAAACCATGCGGCATTCAAAATATCCTTTGCCCTCTCATTGATTTTTAAAGGCCATCGCCCGATAAGCATAGGCCTCCCTAGCGCTACCTTGATCCAAGCGTATAACAAACTACATTACAAGAACATTCCGAAATTTTGCAAAAATTGTAATATACTTTTTTAACATCATTTTTTTCAAGTAATATGTATTAAACAAGTGTTATAAACTTGTATGTGTATTTATTAATGATTACTTTTAATTCAATTTTTGTGAAATATTATTGTGCAATGCAAATATAAATTTTAATTGAAAGTGAAAATATTTTATCATATAAATAGTCTTCATTTATGTACATAGATAAACGTATCTAGAATATTTACTGGAATATTTACTTTATTTTAAAAAATTATTAAATTGTTTGTAGAATTAGTAGTAAAAAAATTTCGTTGCCGCATTATCGAATATTTTAATTTTACTTTAAAGTATTTTTCCAAACGCCAGAGATATTTTGATACAGATTACAGTGGTGAAAAAGTCTTGTAAAACATATTGTTCAGGTAGGAGGTGTAGAATATCTTTGGAGAAGGTGGGGATTTGATCCTAGGTGCAGAACCATATATAGTCATTTAGTCATTCTTATCCGTTCATTACAACTTATCCTATCGTATAATTAATGCCCTCAAATTCAAAGCCAGGGTACAGGAGAGTAGAGGAGTCGGGGGAAAAGGAGGCCTCCTAGCGGTTCAGCAGCAAAAGCCGCAATAAAAGAAACGAGGGGAAAAGAAAGCGTTATCCCGTCCGTGGGTCGCGAAGACAAAGAGCGGAGGTAGAGAAAGGGGAGAAAATAGAGAAAGAGGTAGGCAGGCAAGAAGGAGGGAAACGTGTCGTCGCTCTTGCCGCTCTCCTCTCGCTACCGTTACATAATGTAATTACATTTTTGTTAATAATTCACAGAGTGCGGGCCCGCCGAGTGTTTTAGGTGTGCATTAAATTAATTTATCTCTCCGGCGGATGGAAGAAGCGTTAATAAAGGCGGAGGGGGCAGGAACCGCGGTGGGGCTCGGGCCTGGTGCCCTAAGTCGGCTTTTCTCCCCGCTTTGTTCGCGGCGCACGTGCCGAGCTCGGATGTGCATTTGAATAATGAAGGTAAACACGCCCTGCATCGCGGATATGTATCGGCGCGGGTGGCTAGTGGCCGAGGCGCACTTGTTTGGCCTCAGGTGGGTGGTGGGGCTGATTTTTTTAAAAGGGCCGCCGAGCGGTTCGGTCTCGCCCGAAAACCGCAATCGACAGCCGGCGGTCGGTGCTCCGCATTATCTACTTACGACTCGAAAACGTGTTGCCCCGGTATACACTCGTCCCGGAAATGAGCCAAGCGTTCGCATGGGTCTGGTCACAAGGGCAAAATTAAAAGTTAGCAGGAAAATCAGTGCCGAGCGCGGAGAATTAACCTAGTCCTCGATAAAGCAGGTTATCGGCAGGAAATAAGTGGCTCGCCAAACAAGGTTTATTATGCGGTAGTTACATATGTTGCGCGAAGGTCGGGCCTTTGAAAAATGAAGAGAGGGAGAGCTTTTGCAAGACGACAGAGTATCGCAGCTCAGATCGCTTATTCTCAGTAACATCTATCAAATTTTTGCAGAGCAAGGCATGTAGGTCAGAAGCCGTTACGGATCGAATGGCCGTTGATTTGAAAATTGGCGGTAAATCGAGCGATTAGAGAAAGAAGAAGCTAGTTAGTTACAGCCGATGGGCAATCGGGCGCACGGCTCAGTTATCTCGCCGTCGTAAATTATAAGCATTGTTAGAAGGAAAGGAAGGATAAGGCGCGCGCGATACATTTTTGGGGTGAGAGTCGCTTTGTCCGAGGCATCGGTGCGTGTCTCCGGACGAGGGAGGCACTCGTCGCCGATCCCCCGGGTGCTGACCCTTGGGTTTTTCACCCGGCATTGTTTCACCGAGGTCTTCGGAGGTTGGCGCGGGTCTTTGGCCTCTCGGGGACGACTTTCGGCGGCGGGATCGATCCGCCGAGTTTTCCGCGAAAGCGTCGCGTCGGCGTCCAAGCGGCGGGCGCTAGGTAACGAGGGGCCGAGCGAACGCCTCCAGCGCCGGCGTAACTGATTTACCCGGCGATTACGCGCTTCGCAGGAGCGTCGGATAGCCACGGTCATCAGACCACGGGGCGAGTCGAATAAGGGAAGATGTTAATCGGCCCATGCGAGGAATCAATTCCAGGGCGGCCGGGGCTTTATCGCCGAGGTGGCCCGGCGACTCCTTATCCCGCGCGGATGTGCGCCCGGGAGATCCGGCCCGATGTACTTTCAATTAGACAACCTTCGGAAAAAGGGGGCTGAAAAAGCACCGTGCGGCTGCGCAGGCTGGATTGTTGCCTATTTGCAGGTCGGCGCGTGCGCAAATATGTGCGGGTGTTCGTGAGGCCGGCATACAGGGCCGATCGTCGGGCCAGCGGCGCACGTCCGCCAAAAGGGACAGCAGCACCTGTATAACTCGCTGAGGTTCTCGGGGCGGCCCGACAGACACAGCCGGCAGTTAGGGGCACGTGAGCCGCATCCCCGATGGCACCGCGTATTCTAACCAACCGAGAAACCTACACCCCGTGTACCTGCGGCCCCGCCCGCTTTTATTTCCCTCCCGCCCTCTCTGCCGAGGGTCCGCCTGTTTCCTTCACTTACGCGTTCGCGCAGCGCAGCCCGCCGCTCATCCAGTTTCATCTACTCTGCTTTTTTTCCCCCTGGCCTCTGTCCTTTTATGCCGCCCGTGCTGCTCGCATGCGCTCAGGGGCTTTTTTTAGAGCCGCTACTCGGCTACTTTTCCCCACGCTCTTGTATCCATTAAATATTAACTGTGGATACAGAGCGCACATTAAAATGTTATCGAGTACACTCGATATTCGACGGGGACTATTCCCCCGGCCTTTTTCCCGACCTTTTGGGCTTGGCAGCCTCGAATCCGCCGAGGGCACTTCCATTTGCCGTTATTTAGACGTCCTCCTGCATTTTCGATCATGATTTGTAAAACTTTTCCACTCGATCTTTCCTTCCACTACGTACCCTCTACTTGCATGTCAAATTATTTGTTTTCCTCTTCCAATTTCATTTTGTAAACATCGGTAGTTTTCACTCTCATGTGTAAACAGCTATGGGAATACAATACCGCAGCCTCTGTACCCTCCGTAGAAATAGGTTCGGTAACGCATATTGAATTTCTATGTAACCTACACTTTGATTACTACCAGAAATTTGAATGTTTCGCTGTTTTGAATGTGCGATTTCAAAATAAACGTCCAACAACCAGTTCGAATTTCTTTATTGCTTTGAACTCGCAACTGTACATGTCGATACTAATTGTGATTTTTAATTCCATTTTCTCGTTTAATAGCTTTTTATACAGATACATAATCGAATTTTAATTATAATTAAATATTTCAAGTTCCCAGGTAACTCTAGATAAATAATATGCCCTACTCCTGTCGACGAATGGAATTATCAAAATAAATTACTAAAGATTTATATCCAGATGCATTGTATTAGTTTCCATACAAATCTGTCGATATCAATAAAACAAATGTTTGCATAGGGTACAGTTTCCTATTTGAAGTATTTAACCAACTGTTTTTAACTTTTAATTAAAAACTGTGCAGTCTAAATATATTCCAATAGTAAAAGCCGTTGGAGCTATGCATTTAATTTGAATATTTTATCAAATTAAAACAATCTGCTGTCATAACCGCGCCGTTTTTCTCATTACCATATATAAATTAAGAAAAATGTCCCGTAAAAAGTTAAATTTCTAGCATTTCAAAGTTGAAACTATTTCATCCATGTACAATTCTTTCCATCTCTCGTTTTTTTACTTCTAATACTTTTTCTTTTGACATCCTAACTTTCTCATTTATTTCCCCTAGTGCTCCTTTTCCCCTTTTGCTCGCCTTCGTGTCTTCTATATTTTTTTTATCTCGTAGCACATGTTTCCCCATGACCCCATCCAGCTCTTTTTCTTGCTCTTTCACTTTACCCCGCTACTCCTCTCGCTTTTCCTACTATTTGATCTTTATTATTTTTACCTCGCATGATTAAATTTATCTATCAAGCGAATTCAATAGATTTTTTCCCTTTAATTTAATATTGCTTAATTCGACGACGTCATCGCAAAAAATTCCAATGGTTGAGAAACAGCAATCACAATTTTCGTGACAAAATACCCAGCAGCAAAAACACATGGTATATTGAACTTCAAACAACCCATAGCATCAAGCCATGTGCTTCTTATACAATATAATAGCTTTAATACTACACACGTAGATTATCACGGAAAATTATCAGACTGGAAATCTAAACTATAATTTAGTTTCTTTTTGTTGGAAGTTAAATGGAATCGTTGAAGCTGTTTATTAATTGCATTACCACTCTTAATTTATTATAATTATAATTTTTTCAAGAGAATAATTTAATATATCATATCATAATTCGCATATATCTGAGAATTTCTTACTCTACAGTACTCCCTGTTCTTTGATCAAGTATTGTAGAAAAAGACGAAGATGTATCCGCGTAGAATGTATGTTCGGCAAAGAAATTACCGGCCGTTGGCGCACCACAAATGGGCAAAGTGGAAGTAAAAAATTGTGTCAAAAGTAGGGAACGTTGCTTTTTCCCGCGTCTCCTCCGTAGGCTTTTGTTCGCCCGCTCCGCGGTGCTCGCACTTTCATCCGGCTCGACCGCAAAAAATAAGAGGGAGCGTGCGCCGAATTCCCGGATTGGATTTGCGCGAAACAACCAGATCGAAATGAAGCCCGGCGTCGGCTCCTTCTTCCAACCCGAACACTGCCGCCTCGGGGAGCCGCCCCGAGAGCGCCACAGCCCGCAAATCCAAAGCTCCAGGCTACGGAGGAGCGTTAATTAAGGCCACGGCGGGGCGCGACGCGCAATCATCGCCCCGGCGCTGCTTGTTTTTCGGCTGTTGTCAGGTATAGAGTGAAATTTTAATGGAAGCCCCTCGCGAGCGCCGCGATCTGCCCGACCAACTCCCACGACGCCCGCTCTAATTAGGAAAGGTGCAATTAGCAATCGCGGAAGTCCCGCGCGCGCCGCGTCGATCTCAGTAAACGATTTTTCAGCGCGGCTTTTCGAGAGTCGCGAGTCGGAGCCGCTTTCTACCCCACACCGTCGTGCCCCCTGCTGCAGTCGGAATTTGATTTCATTCGTAGTCATTAATTTGACGGGGGCCGATGGTACTCGGTCATTTTTAGCGTGTTTGACCTTGGGAATTTATAGGTTTCTAGCAGTAAACACAAATTAATTAGATTCTCAGAGGAATTATTCCAATTTAGTGCGACATTTGTGTTCCGATTGGCAACTCCACTAATTTATTATAAAAGAAAGTGCTGATTGTAGGCGCTACAGTGTAACGCCCTCGTGTCGGTGTCCCGGGGCATAATATCACGTTGAAAATGTGCCGATCGAAAATAATTAATGTAGATAATCGGCTTAGGTTATCGGTAATTTAACCGACCGCGACGCTTTGACGCTTTTGTCCCCCGCCTCTGTTCTAGTTTGTTGAGTTACACAGTTTCCCGCCTTGTCAATTAGAATTATACCTCAAAGCTTCTTTCGGGCCCGCATAACATCGATTCGTACGATTAATTCCCTTTGGCAGGAATCTATAAAAGAAACGACGAGGAGGTCGGATATTTACCAAGGAAATAATGCACACAGCTGCGGGTCGCATTGTATAATTAAGAACCAAACAGAGTGGCGCGGGTGGTTCCGTTAATTAACAATTCCCCGGAGCTCGCGAAGTTGGGCCAAAGCAAACGTCCAAACTATAAATTGTCCGGGCTATTAAAATTTAATTGTCCCGATCCAAAGAATAAACGCCCGGTTATTATATCACGGAGAAGTTATAAAAGTAGATTTGAAGAGGCGGAATGAGCGAAGCGCCGGCCCTAATTACGTCGCATCGGAGAAGTGGCAAAGAGACCCGGCTCGCATCATCCGATTAAAAATTTCCCCCTCCCCCTGCGGTGAAGCCGGGGCAAGCGCTTCTCGCCAGTCACGCCCCAACTATTTATTTGTTTCGTGAGAATAAAACGGATCGATAGAGCACGCGCCGCGGCTAGTATGCGCGAGCCTCCCAGGAATATTTCATTGTTTTCGGTTATCGATCGCTTAATTGAGGCAAAAAGTTAACAATGGAACGACGGCAGCGGCCGCGAGCATCCCGGTGATAAATTAAACCGCAGCGGGCGCGCGGCGCTTTTTTCCCTGAACTTTTCCTAGGCGTTAATCGTGGCCGCGGATCCCCGGGCGCAAGCAATCGATCGAGCGCAAGACGGGTCCCAAATCAAACACAAGTATTAATTGGGAGATTGCGGACCGATCGAGCCCCAGATTTTCGAGCGCTTGTTTATTCCCGCGAGCCTTCGCCCGCGGCGCAAACACTCGTAATCGCGAAAAAGGGGGGCGGGAAAGGCGCGGGCCGTAAGTAAAGCGTAAAGATTGGATGGAGCGCGGCAGAGCAGAGGCGATTCCCGGGGATAATTCACCGGGGCGCGGGAGTGTTTAACCGCAAATAAACACGGGATTGGGGTGGGGGGTAGGGGCGCGGACCGAGGCCGCGGAGAGCTGCGGGCGAATAATGCGCCGCGCCCCTCTGTGTACGCGCACAAAGAGGATGATACGGTAATCCTTGGCTGATGCCCGGGCGCCCCATCGAACACGGCTTTCGGAGCCCCTGGAATCCCCAGCCCCCGCGCGCCTATCTCCTTCCGACGATCTCGCACTTGTTCGGCGAAACAACCTCGGCCGTCGCGTTCGTCAGGGACCGCGCGCCCGAATAATTATTGCGCCGATTGAAACTTGATGAGAATGCAGTTTATGATTCATAACTGGAAAGCGTAATTAAGCGGGGAGAGCTTGGGACAAAGAGCTGCATGAAAACAAAGCTCCGACGTCCCATCTTGGGGAAAAAGCCCAACTGGCCGATCTGAGGAGCCTACGTAGCGCTGCGAATGCCCTAATTAAATATCCCAGACGATGTAAGTCGGGAGCGCACGTAGTCGTTTACGTGCAACGAGTCCCGCGTGCCCCAGGTAGATATAACACGCGGGCCGAGGTTCCTTAGGTGCACACAGCCGCTCTCGAGAGGCTAGCCAGCCTCGCTGGGTGACGGGTAACTCTATTAGCGGAGCCGCCGGCCGCGCGTACACCTTTGATTTTCTGCGGGCGGTGAGAGGAGGCCCTCGATCGTTACCCCCAATTAATCTATAATTAAATAAATGCCGACCGCGATGTGTGCGCGTCAGGCGGCGCTTCAGCGATCAGCCCGGCAAGCAGCTGGGGAGGAAACGGTGCCAGTAGTATGCACTCGATCGAAGTTACCGAGAGAGTCAATAACGGCGCCGTCGGTCTCCCCGAGATTTCTGATGAATGTGCGATCGCTTCTTGTTAAGATTCGGCCGCTCTCTCACCCAACCAATTGCTTCCTTTTTTACCCATTCAGCGCACTTCTGTTTTCCCCGCTTTGTTTCCCCCGGGTATGAATTTGCGGATTATATTCAGTTATTGGCCATCGGCGGAGTCTTTTGTAAAGACGCTGTAGTTGACCGATACGGTCCAACTGTAGCCCGTTAAAAAATTTATCCCACGTCGCATGCTAAATCACGCGCGCAATTAACCTTTGCAAGTGCATCGAAAAGGGATAATTCGTTCTCTGGGACCTCCTGCAGCCTGTGAAAAAGGGAGTCGTGGCGTTGGAGAGAGGGAAGGCTGCATAGCGGGCACAACTGTTGAAAAGCCGCGGCATTTTCTCCGACCAAATCCATCAATTTAGAATGCTGGGGTTCAGCGGGCGTGGTAGGGGCGGCAAGGGCCCCCGGCCGCTCGTCTCCCTGCCGGACGCGACGCGCAGAATCGAGGGCCGGGATTGGGACTCCCCCCCCCCACCCACTATAGAATGCATTGAATCGTTCCACAATAAAAACAGCCCTTTGAATGTTTTATCGGGTGGGAGAGGCTCAGGTCCGGTGGGTGACCCCTCGCAGGAGTGGAGACCGCAGGAAGATGAAAAGGCCGAGCGGGGCTGGAGCCGGGGACCGTTTGGGCCCCGAACCCCTAAAAAATACCCATGAAACAGCCGGGCTTTACCCGCAGCGCTTTTTTCTACTTCGCTGGATTAATTTATGGGTCGGCGTTTTAATTTCTGAGCCCAGTCCCTGCATGATTAATGCCCATGCAATTTTGAAAAATCGTAATGCATCGAGCGCACAGCACTCGTTAGACTGGGCGTGAATTGAATCACGCTCAGCACTCGTCAACGTCCTTTTTTTGAACTCTGCTGGCTTTTCATCGTCGATTTTCATGCAGTGAAACAAACTCCCGTCACAGGGAGAGTAACGGGCGAGAAAGCGTGCGCAGGCCCCGCTAAACTCGAGCCAATAACTCGAAAGGCTAAAAAACGTCTTTGAAGGGGGGCGAGGTTAACTCAGCCGCGCGAGGAAACCGGCGCCGCGCAAACAAAAGGTTTGGCAAAGGGCGCGTTGCGAAAGGGGGCCACGTAGGCGCTCCAACGGAGCCCCAAAGTCCCGCGAAAAAAAGCCGACCCATGAAAGAGGAATGCGCGGAAAAAGAGCCCACGACCGCCCAGGAAAGTCGGCCCGGCGGCAAAGGCCGCCCAAAAAGGGCCGCGACTGAAAGCCTCGGTGACGAGCGCCCAAAGACAATCGGGGCCCGCCCGTGCCCACACCTCCCTCCCTCCCCCCCCCCCCCCCCCCCCGCAGTGGTAAAAGCGCGACTTATTAAGCCGAGCTCGATTCTTGCATTCACCGAGGCGCCCGCAACGCCCTCTTTCGTCTAAGGAGCCTGGGGAAAAAAGCCTCTCCAGCTTTCCTCGACCCCTGTTTATGCCCTATCCTCAGCTAAGCGGCCGCCCATCTCCTCGGCGAGTATCGACCCTTTTTTTACAATCCGAGTCCCTCCAACTAACCAAGTTTCTCTTTTTCGCCTCGCGGACAATGTAACTCGTTCCCTTATTAAAGCCGATCCTCCCGGAATCCCTTTCTTTTATACCCTTGGCTCGCCGTTTGAATTATTTTGAATTAATTATCCTCCTTGTAAAGCAGTCTCCGATGCTCCATTTGCCCAATCTATTTTATGCGCATCCTTCCTTTTTCCTAACCTATATCTTCCGCTCTCTACGGCTGTTCGGAAGATAAATTACTGCAGAGCCTCTCACAATGTATTGTAATGTTGATCGGGCCAGATATTAAAATAAAACAAATGTCGACCTCAAGCGATATTTATTCTTCTTCCTTGTTTTCTCAATAATTAATCCCTGTTATGGCCACTTTTAAAGTTATAATTTACATTTAAAAAATTTTTGAAGGGATTGCAACCACGTAATGTACACATCTCAAAAGTACGTGCACTATAATTTTTATTTAATATTTGAAGAATGCCAATATGCGATGTTTATCGTAAGAAACGGTACAAAATTACCCAGTAGTTAAAAGCTGGTATGCGTTGGGTTTTAGCGCGGCGTCGCTCAGGCGACACGGCTTGGCATTGTTCGAGCAAGAGCTAAAAGGAAAGAGCCTTTATAAAACAAGTTCGAAGTAACTAAATATTAAAGAATAATTTATTACGCATGCATACAATGCACCCACTATTATTCTCCAAGCTCCGAAATAACTCATTCACCTACTTCCCGGGCCGAAATATAAGTAGAATCGTATTACGTTTTATTATGGCAGACACGAGAATCAATTTCGATTTGAAAAGAACATCACCCGTAAGGAATACATAACACAGGACTGATTGGAAAACTAACTTGACTCCCGCCTAATGCCGCGAACAAAGACCGCGAAAAATGTCGGTGTTGCGGGTCAGTGCATTTACGGCTCATGCGCGAAACTCTTCATTTTAGAAACAATGGGGCGTAGCCATGGCGCACGTAGTCGGGAGGCACGTGCACTACGGCGATACTTTCCGATTTTCCAGGGGTATTAATTGTTCGACTTTTAGTCGGCGTTTCGGCATCGGCGCCCGGTTAACACGCTCGGAAAATCTGGGATGCACATCCGAGCGCCCCGACGAATTGACGAATATTTTCCCTTTTTTACGTCGAGTGCACCAAAATAGCTCTGTATGCGCGCGCGGTAAATAGAAGTATGTAAATGAACAATCGAGAGAGCGAGTTGCATGGTCATGCGTCAATGAACGCCCGCGGCTGCTAAAAAACTAGAGAGCACGCGACAGAATGTGAAAAGGGCGAGTGTTCGGAGGACGGGTGATCCATTCAGCGGCCGCGCAGAAACCGAAAAACAAGATACTTCACACGAAGGGAGCAGAGTTGCGAACCGGCAGAGTGTCCTAGTATATCCTTTTGCGAGACTCGGTTAAAAAATGGCAAAGTAATGTCGCGGTCGGTCGGTCGGAAGCGGCTCCCTCTTAAATTAGTAAACAACCCCCTCCCCTCTTTCCCACTTTTTTCATTAGAAAAACTTAGATTCTTTCAAAACTCAAAATTGGCTTGCATAATGCAGTGTGGACCGAGCGCTTCACAAGTATTTTTCGCGGGGAAGGCGGGCGTAACCGAGATTCCGGGCCCGTGACTTCAAGGGAGAACCTTACTTGGAAGTGGCATCGGGGCGTAGTTAAGAAAAACGAATCGATGCGACTCTGGGCCGATCGCGTGTCCCCGAGTAATTAAGCAGGGAAAAGCCGCGGATGCAAATGAGAAAAGCAAAGAGCGCGCGGCCGGGTGAGCGGGAGAAATTAGCGGTCCTCGCAGTCTACCCGGGCATTTAAACTTGTATTATTTACTTTAAATTTCATTCGGGGCGGAAAGTTGGTGCAGGCGGGAAACTGCGCGAGTGGACACCTTTCCGCTCGCGACTACCGCGATAACGAGTCGGCCTCTAAAGCCGTTACGCCCCGAGCCCGCGTGCCCTTTTCAATAATAAATTCGCCCAGCCGCTGCGGTCGTTGTGACGGCCGCCGCCGGCGGGCCGATACTCGCTTTTTGCCCCTTTCGCTGCTTTTCAGGATTACCGGGGATTCGAGAAACTTGTTTTTCCAAGCGCCCTCCTGCCCTCTTGCCCTCGGCTCTTTAGTCGCCTTGACGGATTTTCATAATTCACTTCCCTTTGTTGGCCCTTTATTACCTTGATTTTCCGCTTAATCCCCGTCCTACATGCTGACTGCGGATTGCCACTTTTCCGCCGTGTGCCAAATAAATATTTCAAAGGCAATCCCATTGCAAACGTCACGGTGCACGCGTAGATAAAAGTTCGCACTGCTACTCGGGCAAAAGCAGTTTATCAATATTTGTAATTCCATTATTCCGTCAAACGTATAATAATTCCTTTATATACATCCGCGGTACAAATGTCGCTTTATTATCGATCCGACCGGATTTGCCGCATTAAAGCCAACCGTATTTTTGATTAATCTAACGATAATTATAGATTATTATTTCATACAATGTTATGTATTTTGTAATTTATTAACGAATATCCTAGAATAGAAATCTAAAAATAAACTGGAAATGCGAAGCTGGAAAAATTGCAATACTGCGAGTAAAATTATAGTAGGAAAATTTAAAGTAAAACAAGTATAGAGGTGCTCGACTCGCGGAGAACCATGAGGAGCAAGTAAGATCAATCATATGTGCCTCACGTCTATTTAACATTGCGCCGAGTATCCGGTGCTCACAGAAGCACCGCGTACTTTTTCGCCCCAGTCTATGCAATAAGTCAGTTCACTACACTGCCTCATTCTACAGCTCTTGCGCCCGTATCGAGATACGCGTACCTTTCTTATATATAATATGTTCATAATGCAGTTGAATTTTTTCTTCGCGAATATCAGATCTCAGCCTTAATCGTATTGGAAAAAAACTCAAGCGTCACTGTGACCTCCATATGCGACTCATTTTCGTAGACTTTCAAATTTTAAATAAACAACATTGATCCAATGAAATATTCCACTCTTTCAACTATTAACATGATATTTGTATATAACGCGGAATTTGCTTAATATAATTTGCCTGCTCCTGTTTAATATATATTTAAAAGTGGATCTTTGGTACTTTACGTGTGTAGGATATTATCGATTAATGTATATCACTGGAAGCCAACTTTGAAATAATCACTATGTGAGTTACTTTTAAACCTATATATATAAGTAATAGCTGCGGTACTGCTATTCACTTGCGTGTTGTATGATAATCTATATTTAATTTAGTTCACGTATGTAAGTGAAAAATATAAATTCCTCGTATGCTTACATTGTATGTGTTGTTGCTTACTGTGTTTAATAAAATGAAACCATAAAACCTAAACCGTCGGTAAGCGTTATTTACACTTGTATACGTGTATATATTACTCCTACATTATTCATACAAAGAGGCTAATTTTAGTTATAATAGATACATTATGCATTTGTTCAGGATTGTCCCTGTAACGTAATAAAAAAACTAGCAGATGAATCTATTTATGAAATTTTTATAACAGGAAAATTCATTTCATACGCACCCTAAAATGCATGTATACTTGCTAAAACATCTCAATATATTTATACTGATACTTTTGAATACTTTTCTATCTCTTCTGTTGTCTATATTGCAACATATTTTATCAGTAATACAATTGCTTCCGAGAAATTCATTGCAGAACAAGTGACTAAGAAGAACAAATGATAGGCAATCCGCAGGGAATAAATAAAGTCAATTTTCTAAGATGTAGAAACTTTTAATATCATAATAAATCGAAAACTTGAATCTACAACAATGATCAGTAAAAAGCCTCGCAGAGCATTCAGCCGAACAATGTCATAACTTCTTTATCGCCGCAAGCATTTGTTATCCCCCGCGCGTTTTCCGGCCGGTGGGAAAACTAGAAAACGGCGCTTCGTGGGACTCTGCTCGCGCTCCCCACTTTTGCGCCTACTCCGCTCGATAGGAAAGCTCCTTCGCGAGCTTGAAGAGATTCTACGGCGCACGCACTCACACTGGTACGTTTTTGAGTCTCTGAATTATAGAATAGGCATATTTTCCTGTTCTTATCCCTGAGCCAAGATGATTTAGAGGTATTTGAAAAGGTCACTTCTTGTATATGAGGTATACACGATTGACAGCAAGTCTTCGCGAGATCAAAAGAGCTTAAATAAATTAACTTACGCTCGCTCCACAGCTGCAAAATAAATATAAATAATATGCATTACAACGCATATGCGGGTCACTATATTAATTTAATAGTATGAGTTGCTTGCACTCATAATCAACATTTTACTCTTTTATTTTTCATAGATTAACTAACAAATCAATACCTATAAGTGGATATGCATCATCAGACGAAATAGAATCGTTAATAATCCACTAATATTTCCAATGAATTTAGATGTATGAACTCGCAATCTAATAAATAATAATTATCAATATGTATGAGCAGGAATTATTAATCACTTGAATTAGATCAAAACACAATGCGACAGTCTTTTATTTTAAAATACATGCAATGCACCATTACGCAATTACCTAATGCACACACTCTTACGAGTTGCATTAATTGCCTACAGGTTGAAATAATTAGCGGACGAGCGCCAAGTTTTATTTTCTTCTCTTTTCTCTTATTTTCTCTTTATCATTCCCTATAGTCATAAAAGAAAGAGCCAAGGCACGATGTGAGCGTTTACTCCTGCTTTTCTCATTTCTGTACAGAAACATAAACTCGCCCGTCCAAAGCATAAATTTTCATGTCAAGTGTTCGTGTTAATGATCTTAATGGCGGGATTTGCATTTTACTCTCAAACAAAATTCTAGGGAGTGACGTAATACTCATATTTTTTCTAGCCGTTCATTTGCTGCTGGCTCACATAATGCACTATTTTCTAGAGTGTTAAACCAATGATTTTATCAAAACCATATTCTCATTGTATACACATTACATTGAAAATAATGTTTGTTAAGACATATTTTCTTAATGATATGACTATTCACTTTTAGTGCCATTTATAACTTCTGAGAAATTTGTTATGCTTAATTCTAACACTTAACGTTATAACTTTAATTAAATTAAATTCTTTTGATTTGGTTTATTTAATCAAATATTTTAATCAACCATGTTTTAAAAGTATTAGTCAAAATATCGTAAAGATGCATCCGAAAAAAAAAAATTTTTTGAATGTAAATAAATGTTTGAAAATGCTGGAAGTATAACTAATCCATCAAGATATTAAAAAATGTTATTGAAATATCACAAAAATTTCAAGGGCATAGTATTCATAAAAATATGGAAATTTAGAACTATAATTTAAAGTTCCTATACAAATGTTAAATTTACTTTTGCATAAAAAATTTTTGAATTCACCATATTTTACAGAATCAGGCCTTACTATTTTTACAATTGGTGTTTAATCATAAAGTCAGTAGAGCACTGCAAGTTCTTGAAGTAACTTTGACACTTCGTTAAAACTTGATAATGCAAGATAACTAAGTGCAATATCACTCAATATGAATTTTCGTTTACCCTTTACATATTTATTTAATCAAACTAATTAAACTTTAATATGTCTATTTGTTCTTAACGAAAACGCCATGTCAATTTTAGTTACTATTGGACATTACTTGAGAAATTTATAATCAAAGCCAATACAATATTTAGCAGTAAATACATCTAGTACATAAATAATTTTGAAAGTGACTCTGGAGTAAGGGGATTTAAGCTTATCGGAAAAAAATAAAATGTTAATTGATTATTATGAATTAAATACCGTTTACAGCTAAGTCAAGAAAGATAAATGATCAATACTGATGTTTACATATACTGATAGACTATGATTTCGACGGTTTCGTGGTAGTAAGTTTTTGGAATGTAAATAAATGCACAGAAAAAATTACAAGAATCAAACGATGGGGCAATAACTAAAGGTAAAGTACACTGGCAGTATAAAGTGGAAGTTAAGTATTTATTTAAAAGGAACGCATTTTTACACATGTTAGAGTAGCTCTGAGTAGTACCGCAGTCGTATCGGGTCTGATAGGACTGACCGGAGTAAACGAGGGCAAGATATGGAAGTTCTGATCTTCGAGGTGTACTGGCGAGTAATCCAATCATTAAGTAGATTTTGTTATAAATAATTTTCGTAACGCATAGTAAATGTAATAAGATGGCGTGAGTAAATAAATATATGTATATGTAAGCTCTAATTCACCTGACACAGCGACTCACACCATGGTAATATTCAAAATAAAACTGGCCTTAATTTTAAACAAAAAGGAAAGGAATTTTAGATAGTAGAATTATCAAATTGAGATCAGATTATAATTGTGAGTTTAATCTTTATTTGCCACAGCACTGATTTTTCCGTTAAATTTTTAAAGACTAAAGCTTTCTCAGACGCTGCGAAATTAAGGCAGAAGATGGGTAAATAATGTCTCGTGAGAGCCTTGTTAATTATTTAGGTATATTCTAGGTAATCTCCTTAGAAGTAGTTGGCGCTTAGGTCTGATAATGTGCCGCTCAGAAGCAAAAATCAAACCCTGCCTCGCAATTAAAAGTTTCACCTGTCGCCGAAAAAGCTGCCGGCTCGGCGCTTTAATACGAGCCGCTTCTGAAATCGGCTGAGCCCGCTCTCCTCCTGGCGCGCATCCTTTGATCTCTCAATTAACGGGCCAGTCGCAATTCCGGCCGTCCCATTATTTAAGATTCGCCGGGACACAATGGCCCGGGACATCGATCCGAAATAGTTTCGACTGGCTGCACGCCACCGACGATAGAGTCGTCTGAAATCTACCTACTCCCACCCGCTTCTCCTGCTATCTCTTTCTTTTTCCCTCTTTATCCCTTCATCGCGCTCTTCCGCTCTCAAACCATAGTCTACTAATTCGTGGCAAACTCGATAACGAGTAATTAGGTTTCTGCATTCGATAATGTTTGGGCCCGGAAAAGTATGTACGTGATCGTTATACCTTTACTAGCGAATGAAATTTTCAAGCGAGTTACGAATACCTGTATTGTAGATACAATTGAGGGGTGTGTTTACCCCTATGCCAATTCCACCAAACAACAGTCTAAAATTTTTAATCAATTGAAACTGTCTTTGATCTCTGAATTCAGAAACCGTAATTAACCTCTATAGTACATTCTAGTCGGTTATCGTGCGTAGACAAAGTATTACTTGCAGAATAAACCAATGCAGAATTAATTTATTAGAAATACAATGTATAAATTAAAAAGTATCTTTAACTTTTAAAAGCTTTAAAAATTAAACAAATAACATATTTTTACTTAAAATTAATACAGGTATTTAATTAAATTAAATTTCTCTCTTTAAAACCATTTACTGTTAACGTAAATTAGAGTTAAGTAAGTATTTAATGTCAGTACGTATACCAAAAAATGTTCGTTTAAATTTTTTTTGTGACTTTAAAGCAATTTCGCAAATCTTATTTATTTATAATTAGATAAAACGGTAATATGTCAAATATAAATTTTTTAATTTAATCGTACTGGAGGTTTATATTTTATTTAATTTCATTAATTTATTATTCATTTTAGCAATTTAAATTAATCTTTTAAGCATCTGTAATAAAAAAAATTATAATAAAGGTGTTTGTGTATTTTGTAATGTTTTCAAAATATAGTATAAAAAGTTTTTAAAAAATTTATTAACCCAGTCTACTTTATATGTACACACACACACACACACACACACGCGCGCGCGCGCGCGCGCGCGCGCACGCACGCACACGCACACACAAATATATGTATAAGCTTAATAAACTGAAAAAGTAAATATCGATAAAAAACATGTGTGCCCAAGTTTGATTCATGGATATATCGAGAGTGCATGGGGGAGACTATTTGTGAAGCGAAGTCTGCGTAGACTCTACGTTTAATTGGACTTTTTAATCCGTTTGGAAACGATGCAATCCCTTGTAAAGCGTTACTAGAGGAACTGGTGAATCTCTCATCCTTCATCGAATCAACAGTAAAAATAATGACAATCTCTAACGAAGACTAGCTGGAGAAATGCATCACCGTAAATCTTCCTAAAATAACGATAAACCAAGCTTAGGCGATAAATTCTGCCTGGCCCGACACTTCGCTCTTCCAACATCGCCCCTCGAATATCCCCGATAAATTCTCGAGGAAAGTGTACAAGAATACGATAAAAACTCCCGAAAAGTAGAAAAAAGCAAATAGGGAACTCGGAAAGGAAATTTTACTACCTCCGCTATAATTCTTACTTTAAAATCATTATAAATTTAGGCAGGTTCATTGCATTGAGAACCGTATCAATATCCAAGAAAATTTTACAATTTTCCGATCTGGAATAAGTAAGACATTTTCCTTTTTAGAGTCAATATTTTAAAAGCAATTTTTGTTTTAAATAATTATTTTTCAATGGCCACAGCATAATTTCAATACATTTAATTTTTAGATTATTCGATTACTGATATGTAGTTATTTATTAAACTAATGGAAAATTAAAAATCTTTATGCCACCAAAAGCACAGAACACGAAATGTTTAAAATTTCAGATTTGATAAGAAGATTGTTTTCTGTTCGGGAACGTTAAAGATTATGAATATTAATTTTATTAGTAATAAAATAAAATAATTGTAAAGTAAAACGTAGGGCGAAACAGTTTAAATTCGAAGCATGCATATCACGCATCGACGAAAAGAGATTCCAAGCGATTCCCGGAAGAGTGGCAGCCGCAAGTTTACATTGCATATCCAAAGGTATTGGAGCGAGATATAGACGGGCAGCGTCTGCTTAACAAGCGGACCGCGTGCATCCCTTACACGCGAGTGGTATCACGCCATTCGAGGGCTCGCCCCTGCAATGACGCTCTCGGCCGATATCAGTGAATGGTGTTTAGGCATCTGCACCCGCGTACCCCATTACCAATATCCGAAATCGAAGCTGAACCGCGAAAACGACGCCGCTACCTCGTCGTTATAGCCGTGACTGCGGTCGCGCGGGCTTTCATTAGTCGATATTCTCACCAGGACTGGTCCGGCATTGGATTCTACTGACCCGTTAGAATAACTATTAGCTTGGTTATATAATTAGCCCTTTTTCCTGATAAACAAATATATGTTGGTTTTTATAAAATCCCCGTTAAAAGAGAAAGAACTGCTAAAAGATACAATAAAATAAACTGTTTAAATTTGATTACATTAGCATAGAACGAGGTTAATATACATTCTTTAAAAATTAACCAATGAAAATCCAGTAGAAATTACCTAATTTGTCACTAAGATTTGATGAATTTTCACTGATTCATTTTTAGAGAGTAACTTGATAATATGAACAAGTGAAGACGAAATGAGATGATATTAGTCGAAGAAAAGTTAAAAATATTAAATTTAAGAAAACATTAATACTTGGAGGCTTGGTAATAAAGAAGTACCATAAATATTAAAACAACAATTTACTGAAGACTGGGGCAAATTATTTAAAGCATATATTGAGAAGAAATGGAGGTTGTATCGAAAATGGGATTCTTTCCACGTAGAAAATTATTTTAAAAAGTTTTACAAGACACAACAAGTCGGGAAGTGGGTAAATTTGAAGCAAAGTTAGCCTTCCGTTCAATGGAAATAAATAGCTCGAAGTTTCCATGTCTTTTTAAAAGGGTTGAAATCGCGAAGCGGTAAATAAGTGCATCGGGTCCCGGCCTGGCGAAGGTCTCGGCAGTAGGGCGCAACCTTGCGGCGAGGATCAAAATGAAATCGAGGGGCGGCCCCTGGGGGGTAGTTTTGGCGGAAGTGACGAGTCGGGTCGAGTAGGCCGACTCGGATCTCTATATACAAGTTTTTGTAATGACAGTTTCATAGTCGATGATTCATCGTCGGCCCCTCGGAACTAAATTCCTCGGCGCGCTCCTCCTCGGAATATCTCCCTCCAGGGCGCTTGGTCCGCTTGTCGTCCGAAGCCGTTTCCCTCGGCCCGGAGGTTAGTTTTCGGATATGGGCGTAATAGTAATTCGTTTCAGTTTCGCCGGTCGACTAGCCGAGCCGGGCCGAGCCGGGCCGAGCCGGGTTCCTAAATCATCAGATAATTACTTTGGTAATTAATTACAACTCCGCTGGGCCATGAGCCACTAGCGCCTCCGCGTTGGAATGCGCGCGCGGCTGGCTCCACCCGCCGGCGGCGCGCCACTCCCGCCGCGCCCGGTTCACTAACGAAGGGGCGCGGAAGGGCGACGAGCGCGCGCGGGCCGCTTTGGGGACGCCGCTGCCGCCACCACCGCTCCCCTTCTTTTCGCCCCCATGATGCCTCTCCCCCGCACGTGGCACGCCCGCGTGAATTGGAGCTCGCCGTTGCACAAATTTAATAAGGATATAGTTGGCGCGCGGGAAATGTAAGGGTATCAGATTTCCCTCCTCTCGCGCGCCCGGGGAATGATGGAGGACGCCCTCATAAATTCTCCCCGGATAAAGGTACGCCTAGATACGGCTAATGCTGTATTTTAATGTGCGGTCCCGCCTCGTTAGAGATTCGCCTCGCGCCCCTGTTTTCATTTCGCCCCGCAAAAGTACAGGCCCGGAACGCCGCGACTGCTTCCCGCGGCTCGCATTTTTAAAAGGGCTCGATATGCCACCTCAAATATTTACTGCTATTTCGCCCGGATATGTCTCGCGAGCTTCCTTTTGCCGGTTCAGAGCTCCTTTCTATTATTCATATCGCTCGAGCTGCGCCGATCAGCTACATCTATTAATCAAGCTGAAGATTATGGAGACGCGGTTAGTTGTTAAGCCCGGCATTTTTCGCGGCGGACCCGAGCATTGTTAAACATTAAACGCCGAGTATAGAATCTCGTTCAAAATTTGACGAACGTGGATAAATGGAGCGGCCTCGCTATAACGGAGACGGCTCTACTTCGCGAGAGATGGAGGCGAACGAGGAAGAGGCCCAGGGATGGGGGCTCACTAACAAACGAGCTCGTCGTCTGCTACCGAGCCACGAAAGCCTCGCTCGCGAAGCCCCCCTAGCCTCACCCCTTGTCTGTCGCTCCTCCCTCCCTCCGCCACGCTGCCTGACACTCTTTTTCCCCTTCTCCGACCAACCGCCCGACCATCCCGCCACCCCCTTTATCACTCCCTCTCTCTCTGTTTACCTCGTTCTTTTTACTCTCGCTTTCCCCGCCCTCTTTATTCCGCGGCCTTTCTCTTTCCAGCGCGTGGCCTCTCCCCGGCCCCGCTCGCCCCCCTTTTTACTCCACTTTTCAATCAATCTTTCTGGTTTACCCGAGTTCGCCCCTTCTCGGAACTATCTGTCTTCTCTCGTTCCCCGTCCCGCCGTCTCGGCCGCTGCACTACTGCTGCTCCCGTTCTTCGATTGTCCAAATCAATGTTCCATTTTACGAAACCTCGCGGCCCAGGCCAAAGCTTCGCGGCATCGCAGCATCGCCCTTTCGGATTAGGTCGCGGCAGAATTTCCGCGGGGACGAGTCTCGATGAGCGGAGCCGCCTCGTCCCTGTTGACCTCATCCCGAATCCCGAGGCGGCCGCGAACCGTGATTCCCGAGCAAATATCACCGTTGGATTTATGGTAATTGTGGGGCTCCTGCCAAGTTTGCCCAAAGTAATGTCGCCCATGCGAAAAATTATGAAATTTCTTACGAATCTTTACAATGACTCATGATAATTACTTACAGTTTTCACGATTCCCATTGAATTTATGGTCATTTTGCTGAAAATTTTCACCCTACTCTCTTACCCACTTCCAATAAAACTAAAATCTTTCGTTTTAACAGCTTTAATAGTCACGTTAAATTTACCGTTCTAGTATAACTAGCAGTTGGTAACTACATCAACTTTATATCATATCCATATTAGTTTTTGTGCATTTGGATAGAATTATTGCCAAAATTAGCTAAAAAGTTCTTGTGATTCTCTTATCGCTTACTCGTTACTTATTGAAATCAGAGAAAAACCTATTGTAAAATAATTGATAGATTTTTTACACTTACACTTACTTTCAAGTTTGTCAAATATTAACCAAATTAATATTTAATATTAAAATTAAAAATTAATGATTTGAGTAATTAATTTACATCAGAATAAGACATACCGAGAGTCTGGGTACATTATTTCTATTATAATTCACTATTTTTTACATAAAGCGAAACATGGCCTTGTAATTGAATGACACTGTATTGTCGATATCACGTGTATTTTACAGAGCGTGTATATAGTTCAATAACCTGGGCGCTTTATTTATTTGTCACCTAAGATAAAGATCGAGTATTTTTTTAACAATGACAATTTATTACAAATTTAATTTACAAATTAATTCTATGAATATTCTTATTTTACGTCTATTGTTCAAGATACCTTTTTAATACTATTTTTATAGATACAATATCTTTAAAAATGCAGTCACCTGTAATAAACTAGGGTAATTTATTACACATTAGGTGTGCGACTCTTTTTTTAAGTTTCTCACGTCACGAGAATCACTTAGTATTATTAGCTTTAAAGCCGATCATTTATCATGGGCCTCGCGAGCTTTCTCGAAAATTGGATAGGCCACTGTTCAGTTCTTCCTCGTTAATTTCTGTCACCGAAGGTCGCGAGACCGACTGATTTGTATCGGAGTTCTTCGAAAAGGAAAGATTTCCACATCCACGCTATACAAAGAAAATCCAATCCTCTGGAATGAAATGTCGAATTCGCGAAAAATCAAGATAATAGGTAATACGTATTCGACAGACAGTGGGTATTCGACATTCGATCGTATCAATGCCAAAGAATAATGTTTCAATTTAAATAAAACGAATACCCTAATTTTAAATATTAGAGAAGTACTTATGGATTATTTAATAAAGTGTAATCCTCTTGAATAATTTTTGTATATAATGATATCTTCCATCAGTAATACGTATTGACATTAGCAAGTTTAAATTCTAACTTTTTAAAAGTGTTATTACTACATTAGGCATAGTTACAATTAAATTAAAAGTTAAAGCAGTTAAGTTAATGTAGCAGTTCGCAAGTATTTCAAATGTTCTAAAACGTGTGACTACTGGCGATTGTTTAATTTGTTAGATATTACTTTGCAAGTGATGATTTAATATGCGCCAACTTTAGCATTATACCATTAAAATTACATTATAAACTACATTACATAATGTTCTACAATATTTATACCATGTCTCATGAAATATTTAATATTTTTAAAGTATTACCTGACTGAACGTACATCTAAATTGTAATCGGCTTAACCAAACGCAGTTGAGGATATTGCAGATCATAACCGAAAGCCCGTAATACGCTAATTTTTAGTGTTTATATCGTAGAAATATGTGCAGTGCATATCGAGGCTTGTTTAGTTGGTTTATATTTTGCATATTTTTGACATGAATTAGATATAAGAAGGCACTTTAAGATAAAAATTTAATCTTGGAGGTGGAGCTACAAGGTTGAATTGAAATAAAAAAGGCGAGTTTGTAAGCACATCCATCTGCTCGTCTTGCCGACACATGGTGCGAACTGAAAAATTTCCCTTGAGTACGGGCATTTTGCAAAACCGAGCTGCTCCCCCCACTGCTTTCCAATATTAAACCGTCCGGTAGTGTCGGAAGGCAGGCAAAGACTGAGGAAAGAAAGAAAAAAGACGACGAACGAGTTTGGCATGCGTAATCTCGCGCGGCCCTCTTTCATAATCCAGTGGAGTAATCAAATTTCGTTCGATCTTCTTATCTCCCCGCTATCCTTTCCCGCACCTAAGATTCGCTGATTGCGGGGCGCGGGCCGGGCGAAATTCGAGACACGTCCACGTACATTCACCCGCCGCCGCCGACGCGGCGAACTTTCGCCTCGCACTTGTGTGCCGGGGAAACTCCCGAGGCGGCCGTCTAGCGTCTACCCGCGCGGCACCGTCACCCCGTATGTGTGTGCGTGTGTCTGGGCTTCTCGGACGTCCATTAGTCGAGGGCGGCTTGGCGGGATCGGCGTTGACGTACCTATTGCCGCTGTCGATTAAGATCCCCGAGGCCCGCGGGACTCCGTCCTCGAAAAAATACCGGCATTGTTTGATTTATCCGCGCGGCACGCACGAACGTATCCCTGTACTTTATTACTTTGAACGTGATCGCATACTGCTTCCGTGCGTCCTTAATTCGGTTATTTATGGCGATAATAATTTACCGCTTATATTCTTTATTTTTCCTAATCGGTTCGCCAGACTATGCCGCGCGCTTATGCGTCCATCGATTTATTTTTAAATTCCACAACTTTTACCCATCGCTTAGCGATTCAGGCTAATTTTCCCGCGTACGATTTGTGTAATGTTTTCCGAAACGTTGCCCAATCGCTTTATACCCGCATTTCGAGTATCCTGGATATTATATGGAGCGCGACTCTTACCTTACAGCGATGTCTAAAATGTACGACTGCGTTACTTGACAATCGTGCCACTACTCACAGCTACCGTTACATACCCAGTGACTCTTTCTGCGTATATACAATAAAATAGTAAAGCTACTCCGACTGCACTAACAGCCCGAGTTCTTTCTTGACTTCTCAATAGGCGTCCGCCTGCAAGTTGTATATTTCAGTTTAAGCGCCGGGAAAAGGCTGGGGAGCACGGGAAGGGGAAGGAGTTCAAGCGTGGATCAAGTTGGTTCGCTCCCTCCGAGGAAACTGGCGCTAATTCCTCGGGCGTCCGCATCATATTAAAATATTCCGATTAAAAGAGCCGGACGCGGCTCCGATATAGCACTCGGGGCGCGCGGACGACATATTTTTAATGAGTATTGAGCCGTCAAACGGAAATAATTCCCATCGGCTGGGCGAGCCGTGGAAAAAAGTGGATTTGCCTTGGCGGACAGTTCTATCGCGAGCATCGGCGACATGACGAGAGGCCGTCGCTCTGGTTGGCTGCACGCGCACAGAGGGGAGAAAAACAAAGCGGGAGGCTCTTCCTTGCTGCGCGCGGCGCGATTGATTTATACGCGACGCGCGCGCGCGAGCAAGTTATTCGCGCGATTAATTCATCGAGCGACGCGCCGGAGAAAGCGCGCGCAACAATGGAAGTGAAAAGACCGACAGACAAAAGGAGGAGAGAAAGGGGGACATGAAAAATCGGCCGAGGTCCGAGTTCCCCGATGGTACGACACCGTATCGCCTACCTCCCCCAAGCCCAACCCCCCCCCCCCCTCCTCCGCGAGAGAGCGTCTTCTCTGTATATACAAGCAGCCGTTGGATGGAGGAGGGAGGCGCAAGCGCCTCCCCTCCGCGACCTGTTATCCCTTTACCCGCCGCTCGATGCAGAACGGGCGAGGGCCAAGTTTGACAACCTCTACAAGCCCGACGCTGATCAATGCAAGCAATCAGTCTTGTCGGAGGTACCCTGACATGACAGTCCGCTTCGACTGCCTCCCATCCCAACTGCTACCGCTGCAGCTTTGCACTTTCTGCGCGGTTTCACCCCTCCCACTGTCTCCAAGCCAACCTCTTACCCCCTTTCTCCTCCTTCTCTTTGATTAGAATCATTTTTGTTACCGACTTTGTGATTGATGCTCCACCCCATTGTTCTCCTCTATATACCTTTGTTCTTGGCAAACACTTGACATTTTGTTTATCCAGATTAAGCACTTATCGATGATAAACATTAAATCCGAATCCTATTGAAAGATGATATCCAATAAATGTGCATTATCCAAATATTCTGTTCTTAGTTACTTTTTAATTTATATCTAGAGTTGTACACGATCTTAAGTTTTACAATATGCTGTAGATCGAAACCGCAACGGGAACATCATAAGCTGACGGTCGTTTTACTCTCTAGAATACAATTTCAAATTCATTTAACTTTCCGAATTATTTTGATATATTCTTTTTTTCGATATTGTATATAATATTGTATATTCTATTAAATCTATGATAACTAATACAGGTTATTTACGTAATGTCAATTCTCAGTCCAATTTAGTTAAAATCGGTTTTCAAGTTGAAGAATTAACATTGAAGATTACAGAACACGCGTATTCATTAGCTCATATTTCAGTTACGCAATAATTTTATTGATTTAATCATCCAGTTGATTCAAACGTTGATCACGTATATCGATCAATTTTGTAGAAAGATCTAAAACATACAAACTATTACAATATGTATTAGTATAAAGAAGCGACATAGACTCCTGTAGTACCGTCGATTTCTTCAGTGGTAAAGTGTTTGTCTTTCCTAGAGAAGAGAGCCGATTTGAGTTTCAATGTCGGAATTGATTTTACAACTGCTCTGAAAAAGGCCATTAACTATTCAATCTCGGAACGCGCAGCAACACGAACGTTGGAAACATCCCACAAGTTAATATATTGTACGAAGACAATTTTTTAAGGTATCGTTTTAAAAACAATAGTCACAACTGGCGAACTATGGTACAAGAGGACTTAGCAGAAACTTAATTAAGCCTGGTAATTTTCAGTAAAAAGAAAGTGAAATTAAAATCAAACAATTACTCTCATTCATAAGAAGTTTGCAAGACAGCAGGAGCAGCGGCGGCAGCAGCAGGCACAGCTTGGCTTACAATAATTAACATTATTTTGTGCGAAATTCGATAAAACAATTTCCGGGGAAGTTTTGAAAAGTTCTCAAAATATTTAATCTTGTTCTATGAAGCTTCGCGTGCAATATCTATCCTTGCCTGTTCCCACTTTCTCCTTCAATTTCCATCACGGGCAAGATCCAGGTCTGTTTACCTTGGTAGCCTTACCGCGCTAACGCTTTATCCAAACATTCATTATTTTAAGAAATCATCGAATAACAACCTAGATGTTCCACAATCCAACGGATACATTATTTTCACTATCTTGAATGATGTGTGTCTTAAGAAAGCGAGCTCGAAAGTACAATGTCCAAGATTGCCCGTGACACGATAAAAAAAGTTTGCGATTGGTTGGTTCGCGTGAGGGACAATCATTGTTGATAATACTCGAAATAATATTTTTTAGCAATTTATCTTACATTTTTATTCAATATTTTTATATGATTTCATGTTAGGATATTTTTCTGGAGAATTGGACATTTTGGAAGAATTTTATTTATGAGAGTTTTGAAATAATAAAATTGTATTCCTTACAAATCTTGAAATATTCAAAAAACTCAAATGCTTTACAAGCTATTCGCAAGCAGTGATTTAAAGGAATTTTAGCTCCTATTTTTATTACGATTGTTGATAAAATTCCAATAAATAGTTCAAATAAACTTGGACATGAATTAGCGGTGTACTTTAGAAACAAATCAGTAGGTGAAAAAAGTAGGTCTTAAATCCGTGTAACGGTAGAATACGGCATTGTCGATGGTCGACAGGTCGATAGGGGGAAAAGATAAGGAAAGCAGGTGGGGTGCTGGTAGGACGCAGCCAATAAATAGATAAACAGTCGATCGGAAGATTAGCGGAATGATTCAGGCGAACATCGCCGAGCGACTTGTCGATAAAAAGCGGAAGGAAGGAAGGAAGGAAGGAAGGAAGACAGGGGTGGGGTTGGATCCTCCTTACGAGCCTTACAAGCAGTTAAAGCGGATAGTAAAAATTCCTTGGGCGAGTCTCATCGGATAAAAGCGCGGCCGCGGTCCCGAGGCCGGTTGTTTGCCCTTGCGCCAGGGCGCAAGGGAGTTGCGGGCTCCGAGCGTCGATGCGCGTCGGGAGCTGCTCGCCGGAGGCGTAAGCCGGCCGCGCGACGGAGAAAGTAATGGGCCAGACGGGGCAGAGTTAAGGCGTCTGGGACGCCGCCGTGGCCGGAGAGAAAAGGCCGAGTGACGTCTTCTCCGGGGCGATAATGTTGCAAATTTATATTCCGCAGGCGGCGCCGGGGCTGCTGAATGCGCACTCCGAAGCGCGGCGGGCGGCCTCCCCGAGGTAATGCACTCGGCCCGGCCCCTCGTTCCCTTCTTTATTTGCCGGGACGCTCGGGCCGGCGCCCGAGTGCCCGAGTGTGTCGGTGTGTTTTATTAAAAATTAACGCCGCGGGGTCGAGGGCTAAGCCCAGGCTCCCGAAGTCCCTACCCTGCTCGCCCGAGTCTGCTCTACTGCCCCTCCCGAGGGCTCGTTCTAATGGATGGCTTGACGGAAATCTCGCTCGTTGACTCGATGCCGCGACGCGAATAGCCTATTAGAAAGTAGGGATCATTAATGAGGGAGGATAGCTTAAAGTATGTCAGGGTCCATCACACCTCGGGTCGGAAGCTGCTGCGCTCCCAGCGATTGTCTCGACGCGCAACCTCTCGGCGCACCCCACGGCTGGTCCCGCGTGCCCGCGCATCCGGGCGCTCGGATTAAGCCCCTCGATTGCCGAGTGACAGGCAATTTTTCAGGGGCGCATGTAGCTCGTAGCTCCAAGAAGCCGACGTCTCGCGTACCGCTCGATAAGGACGCCCGGAAGGATTCAATCGAGTCCATTATTCCCGAGTCCATTCTCTCTCCTGACACCCTACTTACCTCGAGGAGTTCACCCGTGACCCACCGACTCCAGGTGATCAGCCGATGTGCAGGAGGTCCAGCACTCGGTCGATCGACTTAAAAAGCCGCCCAGGCCGCTTTGAGGGCATTAATTTGGCGGAAGTAACAAGGCCGAGCGGGGTGCGACCACGGCGACTCCGTCGGTAAAGGGCTCCCAAGCGCTTAATGTGCGCCGGATCGCTGCTCGATCGATTGGCCGGTCCGGGTAGCCCCTCCGCCTCCGCGCTTCTGCCCCATTTATCCCGGCTTCTTTCCCACCGCCGCCGGAAATTCCCCTCTTGCCCCGGACCCCGACCAACGACTGCACCGTAAGGCCAAATTGTCGCTTAGTCGCACGGAGTCTTCCCACCGTCTCCCTCCGTCCGGATTACGCCGCCCGGTAATTGAAATGTGAAAATTGAAAAATGTGTACTTCCGCGCGTCGCCCCAACAGCGATTCTCCCAGTCCCTCGGCTTCGAGAGATTCCTCCAGCCTTCGAGAAGATCTATTTTAGTCTCCGCCCGCTCACCAGAATTTTTCTCCTATCCTACCTAAATACTCCCCCGCCAGAATTATTAGCTCGTCGTTAACTGTTTTGCCCCACTTGCTTAGAGTAGACTAATTTCAAGAAAGAATGATGTATTCATAGCGTTGAAAATGACAATGATCAACTCATAAAAGAATCTATAAACAATAAACCCATAAAATACCTGCAAAATAATATATTCATTTTTTCATTTATTTGCTCTACCAATAATCGTTAATCTCCCCGAGTTTGCCAAATAGAAAAATAGGATTCTTAGCTCGGAATAAACATGTCTGTCTAAGACTGCGCTACTTTTAGAGCTTTTAATGCTATAAGCACTTCGGAGTTCAGCTGCAGTGTGTAGCTGTTTTAACGGATCCTGCGCTAAAAATACTTAACCTTTAGCTAGAACATTTAGATATGGCTGAAGTATTTTATTCACTTATAATCTCTGTAATTTTCGACCAGAATGAAACATAAATTTCACTTATATTAATGTCGGTATTATAATAAAGAAATTATATAAGAATCGCTTAATTTTCTTCTTGAGTCTGGAAATTCTTTTCCTTTCATCAAAATAAATCCGTGATTTGTCCAATGCTTCGAGCTAATAGGAATTAGGTTAATCCTCGCTTGCACTAAGAAAATGTTCAAGACTGCAAGACTGTAGCAGAACCACCTTCGTACAAGATTACGCCCAACCATGATAAATCATCCTATATTCTCCGTGCGTTAGATTAGAAATGTATTTAGATCTTTTAAATTTTTTATTTTCGGTTAAAATAGAGTTGTTAATTATCAGTAGAACTAATAAGTTAAACAAGTTATTGGCCTATTATTTCCAATTCAAAAAATAATTTTAAGCAAACAAACATTTACGAGCATTAAGTAACTTTAAATACATGAAGGCTATAGTTGGTAAAGCTAGTAGTTAATCTAGCTAAGCTGGTTAATTTCCTACCATGAATTATGTAAATATCTAGATCTGATGGTCATTTTGAATGCATACCTAAAATCTTAAATGACCCTTTCCTTAGTTTAATCTTGCAAATATGTCTAAAGAAACTCGCAAGAGATGGATACGTTACACGAGGTATTCACCGTGATTGTCATAGGCCCTTTCTTAAAATCGGGCTGGTTGATACGCTCGCGTGATTAATGGCCCATTATGTTAATACCTCACGAAGCGCCAGTTCGCGCCGAGGGAAAGGGAGAAGGGGCAAAAAGCTACCCCGTAAACGACGCGTCGGGGATACTTTCTTGCCACGGATGCGTCGTAATTAATAACACCCGCGGCGTGTATCTATGCGACACTGCCTTGCCTTTAATTAATGAGCCGGAAAATGAGATCCGATTACAACCCTAATTTTTTGTTTTTTGCGGGATTCGAGACTCTTTTTCTAGCTCGATGCTCCAATCAATGTGATAGCCCACGTGTGAACGGCGTATTGCGATATTAACGCTTTTCAAAAGCCACCAATTTGATTGACTGCTCGACGTATCAAGTTTTTTAATCATCGTCTTATGCTTTTTATTATTCTACTCTTATAATAAAATTGATCAAAAAATAGACTTAGTGTAGGCAGTGTTTTTATGTTAAAATCTTCGAGACGTCGGAAGTCTACCAATGTACAGCTTCCAAAGTTTAAAACTATCACTTCATGTATTAGTAACGTAAACATTTAATAATAAAGTATAGTTAATTCAAAACAGAAATTCAATATCTTATAACTTGATTATGTGTCTGTTGCATAATAACAATTTTAGTTTTGTATGCTATATGCATTGCACTTGAATTAATTATAAAGTAATAAATTTAATTATTTATCAAGTATAAGTCCAGGTTTATCATATTAAACTCAATATATAACACTTGTCTTATATATTTATACCATCTTTATGTATGGCATATCCGATAGTCCCGTCGAGAGAATCGATCCAGTTTTTATTTATGTGCGAGCGCTGCTGCTATAATTTAAGTTAAATCCCTGTTTCACGAGAGGAAACGGAACGAGATTTGTTCAGTCATTCGTTGCTGCTCATGTTTGTGTATTGTACGATTATTCGAGACGTTGACTAATTGAAGCTATTAATGAGTTTCGGGAATCATTGTGAATATTAGAGTCGTAGCTTTGGTAAATTCTATCCTTATATAGAGGAATATTTCAGCATGCCGCAGTTTTGACGCATTCCTCGCAATGACGGTCATTCAGTTACGGTAATTGCTAATTACTAATGAGATTTCAATTATTTCAACTTGTATATAATTTAATCTTGTTACCCGTAGCTACAGTTTCGTTATTGTTAACAATCCTGTAATGTATTGACTATTTTTATTATCGCTTAAATCTTTTTTATTTGCAGAAAATTGCGACTTTTATCTTTTAATTAAAATCTCTACTTGCACTATGGATTAATAAACTTAATAACGATTTCATTTCCTCAAATATATATGTTTTTAAACTAGTATAATGGCAGTTTATAGAAGGCCATCGGAGGCGGTATTATTAAACACAAATTAGCACTTTTATTTGACGCTTGGTTCAAATGCAAGCTATTAATTATTTTAATATGTTCGTTCGCGCTCCTCATCGAGAGCAAGCGCAAAAACAATCTACTTAAAAACACAATCCAATCAGATACGTTGCCGCATACTTTGAAGCCGCTATGCATCTGTCCATGAAATGATGAAAACGATTGATGCAGTGCGTGACACTGCATCGCGCGTACTGTTCTGTCGACTACACCGCAAGATAGATTAATGGATTACTACGGACGGGCTTTGCATTTTACTTTAATTCAATGTCGCGCTCGATGTCGCGAGTAAAAACAAACTTTGTATCGACGCCTTGTGCGGCATCTGTTAACGGAAACTACTGCGGGTGAAGAGGAGCATTCGGTCATCAAAGATCGAGATGGCAGTATGGCTTTGACTGGACCGCCCGCGCAAAGAAGCCACTGCTCAAAGCAGCTTCTCAAGCTGCTGTTGCTCTTTTCGTTCACGAAAAGGCGTCTAGAATCCACGCTTCCTTTTCCCTCGGCGACGGTGGGCTAGATCGATATAAGCGGGCGGTCGCTCTCGGGTCAGGTCTCTCCTTGAAGGAGTTTTCCTCGAGGATATTCGAGTGGGAGTGAATGTTTCGTCTGTTAGCTCTTTGAGAATTTTTTTTAATACACTGGATCCGAAGCCGCTATTCGAATATTTCTACTTTTTAGCTTATCCTCAGTGACAACGATTTCGATTTTCCGGACTCCAGTACAACTCTCGTGCCGCTCTATTATCGAATTGCTAGAAATTGGAAATGGAGATTAAATGGCGTCCACTAAGTTAATATAATGTCGTTATATTTAAAAAAGAATTTCTTAATAAACGATACATTGAAATTAAAAACTGATTTTATTTGATAAATGACCGGGATATTTTATAGTAACGATTGTGACAATAATTTATATAATTGATACAATATTTATAACATAATTTTATAGAATATTGCAGATTTATAAAGCCATTGAATATCATTGATGTATAAATTTGAGTTGCTTTAGTACGTAACCAATGTAAATAAGATAATTAAATTTCTGTATAAATGTGCAAAATGTTATGACAACAATTTCAGATTATAATTCAAAAAATTTGAACATGGTTGATACAACGGTATAAAGTGTTATATATATTAACCGTATGAAGTAGTGATTATTATGCTTTGAAATTTAAAGAAACAACAAGTTTGCTCCATTCTGTTGAAGATGGTATATATCAAACTCAAAACTAGTATTTGAAATAGCAAAGAATTAGACATAGTCTTCAGATAACTTACATTAAAAAACCATAAATCGTATATTTAATTATTTATAATAATATTATTTCTATAATTATAATACTAGTCATTTTAAATTGTTGATACTGTTTGACAACGATAAAAAAATTAAAAATTGTAATGAACTGCACAGTTTAATTTAATATCTGTTATTCTAAAATAAATGATAATTGGTTTTCAATATGCGCGAGGAACAAAATTATACATCGTAATGTTATTTATTTATTTTGGAACACATCATTAATTTATAGTTGGTATTTCGCAAACATTGAAATACAATACTTTAATGTATTGTTATAGAATAGTATAATATTCAGAAGTCAGACCATTGTTCCACTGCAAATTACGCGTTCAAAATCAATATAAACTTACAAAAGCATGTAGAAAGAAACGTTATATTTTCCAAGATATATTATTCGGAAAAAGTATGGCATTTTGGTAAAATACAAACCAAATCGATCGGTATAAAAGAGAGATGACACAGAAAGAGAGAGAGAGAGAGAGAGAGAGAGAGAGAGAGAGACAGAAAAAGGAAATAAAGAGACGGAGCGGTAGGTGTGAGAGGTGCGAGGAAAGCTTCGTAATAAAGAGTTGAAGGGTAGTCGGGTGGATGGGCACGGAGGGTCGATTGCGGAGACGCCGGACGCACTTTGTGCTGCATCGACGTGAATTTGTATCTATCGAACGATAAGGAGGCAAGGAGGTGGCAGATAAGAGAGAAAAGGCAGGGGACCGAGCTCACCTTGGCCGGTGCTCGAGCCTTTCTCTTATCTTCCAAGCGGCTCTCGGGCTCTCAGACTCTGGACTCTCCTCCTCGTACAAGTTTGCTCCAGGCGCGCAGTCGGTCACTCGAAGTACCACAATCGGCAAGCGCAATCTCGCTTCGATTTCGGCGGGACCCTTGCTTACCAATCTGCAGGATTCACGAAGGGGTGAGCTAGGTAAAAATCGGCCGGGGGCTATAAGGCAAACATCCCGCGGGCGGCGGTTCAGCCGTTAATTGTTTGATCAGCCGAGCGGGCCGGTAAAAAGTGCCCGTAAAGGGAAAAATGGAGAAAAGAAAGAAGGAGGACGCATATTTAAAATGCCCGGGCAGCGGTCGTCGGGTACGCCGTATAAAAGCGATAAAGGCGATATTGCGGCGGGCGGCTTGGGCACTGCGCTGCTGGCTGCGGCCGCGTAAAATCGGTAATTAGCGGGGGCCTGCGAGAGAAAAAGCGGGGCTAAGCAGCCGGCGCTAGGGGGGAGCCTGCGGCGTGGGAGGGGGAGTCGTCGATAGCGCCGCAGCGGCGCGGGGGCGGCACGGCGGCGGCTCGGCCCGTAAATCCCGGTGATTTAGAGCCTGACCGACATATTGCCGCGCTTCGGGGCTCGAGGGCGCGACAGGTATACGAAGGCCGTTACTCTGTCCGCCGAGCCCCCGGGACTCACAGTCTGCCCTCCCCCCGGTTTGGGCACCGCGCCCGTCCGCGACTTCCTTGGCCCACGTGCATCCGGAGTATGGGACTCCATGAAGAGCGATGGAAAACCGGCCGCTAGTCCGCCTGATCATTGGCAGATGTAAAAGTTTACTCGGCCGATACTCTTTATTGCGTATACCTTTACTACGGCGGCTGGGACAAGCGGGCTTTGAGGGGGGTAGCTTCCATCAGGCCGCGCGCAGCCCCGGGTCCGCCCCGGCCCATCGTTTTTTATCGGCAGCGCCGCCGAGTAATTTTACACGCTAAAGATGCGAGATTGAACGCGAAAAAAACGTGCCTGCGCTTTTTGTGCGCCCCGGTGCACTTGAGATTCGATAGAAGCCCAGTTGTTAAGCAGATTGCAGCATTCAAACCGCCGCCGTGGCCAATCGGCTAAAAGCCGAGTCCTCGGGATTTTTGCGCGGGCGTCGCGTAACGATTCTCCAAAACTATCCTCGTATAACTCGGCGCGGCGCCGCGGCCTAAATTCCGATAGGAGTTAACGCGGGGGCGGGCCAAGGGCCCAATAAAAGTCTCGGGAGTAATGAGATGTCGATGGCTCCATAATCGCGTCGTACGGCCGCTCGCCCAGGCCCAAATGGAGCAGGGCGCGGTTACGGCCACTTGGGCCGACCCGAGCCATTTATGATCTCGCACCCGGCCCGCGGCGAATTAGTGCGCCTCGTGCGACGCCCCTATCTTAACGGCGCGCCCGCCTGGTCCAAGTGCCTCCGTCCCGAGGAGAGTTTCTGGGACACCGATCGGCCTGATCGCGAGACTAGCCTCCGAGGCTGTTCTAATCGCCGGATCCGAGCGCTCGGGACGTGTTTGCCGACGTGGCCAGCTCGCCGCAAAGCCCGTCGCCACAGAGACCCGGCTTCCCGACTTCTTAACAGGTGCAGCTACTCATTGTTTCCTGCAATTGACACTTCTCCTCAAAGGATCCCTTTCACTTAGCCACCGCTTTTGCTTGCTTTCGCCTTTCATTTGCGCACTGCATATATATGTATACCCGCTTGTTTGGACTTCATTTGTCCCATTGTTGATATATCATTGATGGCTTTCGTGCATTCAATGTCCGACACTATTCGGCAGTCGCTTTGGAACGTCTATACCTGAATCATTTTCTCTCTCTCATTAAACACCCTAAACAAAGTATTTAAATAATACTTTAAGAAAATTAATCATTTTTTCAATAGTCAATAATTAATCAGGTGAAATTTTAACCGTATAAAATGAACCTACATAGATACAATAAAAATCATCGAAGACCGTAATAATATATTGAAACTTCAACTACCGAATGCATGTACATAATTGTACGAGAAAAATGTGTATTTACTATTAAATAGGAAGCTAGAATTCAATTTAGATTAAAAAATGGCCATTATATAATAAGAAACTGGTTTAAATTTCTACTTTATAATTTTGGTATTCCATCACAATTTAAATCAACAAGACAGCTGTAATTTTTCTATACACATTATGCGTTAATGCAATTTATTATGTTGTACACACAGGAAAAGAATTTACTAGAATAGTTCCATTATGTAGAGTATAATAGAGATAACCAACCTTTATTACTAGCTATAATATAATATTGTTATATAGCAAATTTCATCATTAAGTAAGTCAATATCTTTATTAAAACAGTAGCAAAGTATATTTAGTCGTTAGCACTTTATATTAATTTCCATAAGCATTAATATGAAGTAAACACTGTTACACTAGACGCATTGATTATGTTTTCACATTAGAATTAAAGGTACACGTATCTACAGAGATCCGTACAAGACAGATGAATTAGGAAAACGAAAGCGAGTGAGAGACGGCGGGAGAAAGCTTTAGAAAGAGTAGAATAAAAGGGAGCGAGGAAGAAAGCAGGACGCAGGGTCTGCGGAAGAAGAGAGAGATAGGAGGGGCGGTCGAGGCAGACAGGGAGAGGGAGAGAGACGGGGGCGGCGGGGGCGCATTATACGAGGAGCGCCGTAATCGGGGTTAGTGCGGCGATAAAACGAGGCTCCGTCGCGCGGGCGACGTGGACAAGAGGGGCCCTGATAAGTTATCGGGCGGCCGTGCGACTCCGGCTTGGCGGGGCGGCGGCGTCTCAAGGATCTCGCGATCCCTTCCCCGCGGGCTCAATATCTCCGGGCGAGGCACCCTCATGCACCGGAGGTGCCTTTCTAGGCTTCAATTTCAAATCCGGCTCGGTGCGCACCTGACGACTCCGTGCGCCTCGCCTTCTTTCTCCAATTATGCGGACGTCGCCGGCGTCCGCCCTCTCGAAAGCCCGGATTAACGGCTCTATTAGGCGTGAGTCACAATTTGACTTCATCAAGGAAGATTGGCCCATCCGCCGCCTGTCTAACAACGTCGTTCTCCAAAGGAGGCATAACCCGGTAATCACGACCCATCCCTGAACTCAAGGCAAATGTAAATAATAAACAATCATGGGGGGCACGTGTTTCTCGCGGCGGCCAATGGAATCTCAATGACAGTTTTATCGCGCGCGCACCGGGATTAGAAGGGGATTATTCCCAAAGAGCAAATAAATAACCCCGCTAATCTAATCAAATATATCTCTGTTTCAACCCGTTTAATGAATTCTCTTTCATCACAAAAGGCATATTTCTCATTTATCTCCTTTAATCCTGCGGCAGTCTCTTTTCTCCGCGCTCCACCTTTCACTTTTTCCGTCTGGGATTCTCTTTAAGGGGTCCACCGATAGCGCGCTTTTTCATCATTCTCAGGGAATTTTGGATTAATTTCATTTATGCAGGGGCTGCGTATTCCTTGTGAGGTCGCGCGCCGCGATTGTATCCCACCTCCGCGGTTCATGCCCTGACATTAAGAATTACTGTTCGAGCTTAAATGATTATACCTATGTTTAATGCAGCGGGCAACTCTGAAAGCCAGTGCCTCGTGTCGTATTAAATATACAGCTGCCGGGGACATTTCTAAAACAACATCAACACTAATTGTTACACCGCTTACCAACTGCTCTTTCTCCGCGGCACTTTGGTGGTTCGTTCAGGCCTGAGGACCGAGCGAACCGATCACTTAGTCATTCACTGACTGATTCTCTAATTGCCTCTCCTCATTCTAATTAACGCTCTCGTTAGCATATGCCTTGTTGGGCGATTTATTTGTCTTCCCTTTTCCTTCCAATTGGAACTTATCGATACCTCCTTTAACCGACGCAGCGGTAGGACATTGCGCGGCTTTTAGTTAGTCCGGCGACAATTAGTGCGTATCCGCCGCGCTCCGGATCAATATATGCTCCGGACAGGGAAGGACGTGGCACAAAAGCGAGAAATTCGTTTGTGCAGAAGGACAGACATTCTGGTGGTAGGTAAAAGTAAGAGCGCCGCTCGAGCCGGGGCGAAGGATCGAGCGGCCTAATAGCTTTTTTCCTGTTAAAGCCCATTGAGCCATTAGGCGCGGGTTGATTTCTCGCGAGATATTCGGTCGATTGACCACCTTATTACCGAGGCACTTGACATTTTGCAGTGGCTGTCGATCGCAGGGGCGCCTTAGAGCCGGGGGCGTGGCTCTCTCGTAAACGCCGACCCCACCGGGGCTTGCACGGCGGCCCCTTCTGTTTACTCCGTTCTCACCCGCTTGTGCCTGATCTCTCGCCGGCTCCATGCCCCGGAACGGCGAGGCGCGCTAGTGAGAGGGCCGCGGATTGAGGCTTAGAGCAACAGCAAACAGCATCAATTTGGCATCGAGCCACCACGCACGCGGCTGGATACACGCCCGCTCCCCAGGTGCCCGCGCCGCGCCGCACCGCGATACTCCCCGCCGCTCCCCGGTGCCCGCCCCTCCGTAGCCTCCCTTGGCCGCCGGCGGAGGAGCGCAGAGGGACAATCGTCCCGTGAACACGCTTTAATTAAGGCGAATCAATGCGCGGCAGCGCATCCCGCTGGGAGGCCGAGTGGACCCCCGGGCTTTCCTCTTCTTTTCACCGCTCCAAGCCCGAGTTGTTGCAGAAGTAACCATCGGAGGCAGAAAGAGAGAGAGAGAGAGAGAGAGAGAGAGAGAGAGAGAGAGAGAGAGACAGACGGACAGACCGATCGGTAGATACACGGACGAGAAAGATCGAGGCAAGAGGAGCGGAGACCAGTCGAGAGGGCTGTTGGTCTGTTTTCTTTGCCACGCCTCGTTGCCTTGCGATAATGCGTAAGCGTCTTTAAGTACTGTCGCCATTGACTGGGACTTGATGCTTGTTCGATTGGATTTATGTTTGCTGAGGTGTCTTTACCTCGGCCACCTCATCAACCAGCTTCCTTTTAAGCTTTTATAATGAAATAAGTCTTTTTTCGATAATAAACGACATTTGTCTCTTGATATTATTAGCTTTCCAGTACAAAGCTCACAATAAATCTATCTAATAGTTTTTCATTTTCTAAAATTCAATTCTGATAATAATAGTATATTAATTATAATATTAACGGCTATGATGCTTGATCTCGTGTTTTATGATATTTCGCGTAATTGATCTAGATCAATAAATTATGAAATTAGTTTGCTTAGTTCAAATTACATGAATTAGAAGTACAGTTTAATCGCATTCTCGTAACATTTGTTTTAAAAGAAAATTTAGTTTTTTCATTTTTAATCCATTTGTTATACAGTCAAATGCATGCTTCAAAAGTTGCCATAATGGAATATAAATGATAGAGGAAAGTTTAGTTCTTAGTGGAAATTATCGGCCAGTAATTCGTATTTCTTTCAAACACTCTGGAACGCCGGAAGAAAATAAACGAAATCTGAGTCGAAAAGAATTAAAAGTATCGAAGCGCGCGAAAGAAACGCGAATGCGTAAAAAAAGCAAAAATTGCACTCGGGCAAGCGCAAGGGAGAAACAAGGTTAAGGCAGAACGAAGAACTACAGAGAAAGAGAGAGAGTGAATGCAGCGCACTAAATCCGTGTATTGTCGCAGCGCGGCGCGCACATTTGCATCGCTCGGCGCAATCGGACCGCCGAGCTATCGATCGAAACTTTATCTTGGGTGCGATAAAGGTGCGCGCGAGTTCGCCATCCGGGAAGTGATTCGCGTGGCTCACGGACGAAAAGAATTCGGCAATATCGTGGCCGGCCGCCGCATCGGGGTAAACTCGGCCCGACGCTCGATATCGTGTGCGCGTTAGAATGTGATCCGCGCACCTCTCGTATTGTTTCTTTCAGCTGCGTGCACGCTAGAAACCCGCACTCCTCTTTCGATACGTGATCTTCATGAATTTCATCTCTAAATTTATAAGCATTGAACTTAGTATTGCATTCCTCTAATTTAGAAAGTTTGAAGGAACTTTCTTTTGTAATGACGTTTTTTCATTGACTTAAATTAAGATATTATTAAACTCAATATATTCTAATACATAATATTAATTGATTTGTTCGTTAAACTAATGATCTGTGTTTATTTCTGTTCCAGGTGAGTATATCCAAACTGATATGCATTACACACTAAATCGAGGATCCAGTAATGTAAGACAACGTTATTGCTAGTTTCCAATTTCGATCATTTGGCTTATTATTATACGCAGTCTGTAATAGTACGAATTCAGTTATATATTTAGTATTATACCGTTCGTAAAAGTTATATGTGCGATACGATGACACACGGTATTTCGCCATAAAGCTGTCCATCGATATAGTCGATTGGTAGAGGCATGCAGTTTGATCGGATACTTAAGTATCAGTAATAATAACATTGGAATTAAATTAACTTGTTATGGAATGAGTCTTATATAAACTTTATTTAAACTTTATTTTAAATTTGTTGGAATTTTATTCGAATACGATTTGGTTGCGGGTATTAGATTCGTGATAGAATACGTTATAGACATGCGAAAAAGTACGTTGGAGATGGAGGCAAAGTGAAAAATTGCGGGTTAAAAATTCCAATTGTTGGGAATCGCACAGAAGATAACTCGGACAAATTCGAGGAAGCTCGATGGAAGGGAACGGGCGAGTAGTGAGTACTCGGGCTTCGGAAATCAAACGGGGATTGAAGAAGATGCGTATGCGAGAGAAGGAAATCTGCTCCGCCTACGAGCTCCACCGATGTGATCAATGCGCCGACCGCACAATCCTAACAATCGCTGGTAGGCACATGGCGTCCGCCAAAATGACCGGAAAATTAACATATTCGGCCGCAGAGGCCACGGCACGGTAATACAAAGATATTGAATTCCTGAGGGTGAGCCTCCGTTCCGTGGCTCCATATCGTTCGCAGTCACGAGAGCTGCGGAGGCCGGGGAGCGCGAGAGCAAACAGCCAGCTGCGATTTCGGTCGCTGCTGCGCCGCCGAAGCCGCCTGCCCGTATTAATAAAGTTGCCCGAAGAATATCTCCCGAGGCTATCTTCGCCCGAGCCGGGGCATATCGCCTGGCGATTGCTCGGTAAATGTTTGCCGCTGCCCACGGCCGAGGAGGGCTCAAGTGGATTTCGGTCGAGGTGTCGGCTATCGACCGCCTACCCTCCCGCCCCGCCGCACTCCCTCCTCCCACCACCTTTTTGGATCCGCCTCCCCCCCCCCCGGCTCATTCCTTCGGATAACCCTAGCTGCCCACTTTAACAGTTCCTCGGCAATCGCGAGGCTACTTCAAGGCAGAAATCACACCCCCATCTTGAAAATAAGCCCTCGATTGCCCCCCGGCTGCTTCTTCCCCCAACTCGAGACCCAACTATGTTTCAAATCATATTCACATATTAAATATACCGAATACACTTGTATACACTGAAACGAATCGAATAGCTTTTAGTTCATCTGCAATGAAGGTAAACGGTAAAAACTAATGTCTATATTTACGATTTTAAAGGATTCGTGCCAACTAACTCCGAAATGTAAACAAATGCACTAGGCAGAATTCCGAGAATTTTAGAAGCTGAGCAACAGTAAACGTTATCTTCGCGGAATGGTGCCAGTTCACACGCACAGAGTGGTGCCAAATACATAGTATAGGGAAAGTGCCGGTGAATTACTTATCAAAGGCTGAGTGCGTACTCGCATTATTTAGGGTATCTGCAGTACGGCAGTTGTGTTGGACCTGATACGACCCGCCGTAGCAGACATTGCGGACAAAATATGGATTCTACAGAGAATTCTACCTTGAATTCTACATCTCACAGCTCTATTGGTGAATAATGAAGTAAATAAGTAGTTGTTATTGTAAAAAATGTATATACACATGGCATTATGACATTAACGCTTCGCAGAATCTATCCGTGAATGTTTTATTATCTTATATTTCAATAAATAAACTCGGAACTATAAATACAACGTATATAGTTATTTTAGCTGATAACTTCACCAAGTGCTAGTATAAACGTGCAATAATTAATAATAGTTATTCCTTTACTTTTTAAATATAATTAATAAAATTAAGGTTTGTAATATATTGATATTTTTTTAATATTATGAAATACTTATTTTTGAAACAAATACTAATTTTTATGTTTGTATAATTATGTCCCAGTTAATCTAAGAAACCGTAAATATTGCGTGACGCATATCAAAGTAGAACAAATGTTATACCATTTTTAATCAAAATTAATTGACAAATTAAAGTCTAGCATACTTTTATTCTTATGCTACTGTTATACTTTCTTTCATTTGTTTTACTAATGAGTTTATACAAATGTTAATGTTTCTTGATAAAATGTAAGTTCATAGATAAATAATTCTGATTTAACTAAAATTAAAAATCACAACTAAGATTAAAAAATAAGAAATATTAAAAATTCAGTTACGATATATTTAATTACAAATATTTAATTTTAATTTCCAATCCATTATTTTCCAATATTTTTCAGAAAAACTTGCTGTATGATTCTCGATATGATGCTGATACCTTATTCATTTACAAACCATTACATTATAATTAATTAAAATTTCATTACGAGAATCATATTAAACTTAATGGACAATTGACCTCCGCTCTGCATAAAGTTATACTATGTATCAGTCGGACTCCCATATCACCCACCATCACGCAGCAACATCGGTACTGGCGGCAATAAGGTATCCTATATAGAGCACTCGTGCATAGATAGCAACGCGATCGCCAGATGGCGAACAGAGCCATTTCAACGGCGGAAAAGTTTGCAGTACAGTCTAAAGAAGTTCAAGTAAAATTTCTTAAATAAATATTAAATCCCTATGCAGCTTTTCTGGATAAAACACTTAATTGAGTTCGTCTAGTCTTTCATGCTCATTAGCATATCAATCTTCTTACTTTGCAAATCAGATCTGTTATATAACCTCTCTGTGACAAAGCACCCAAACAAATGAAGATAATCTCGGTGCTCCATAAGCAACTTGAGGTGAATGTATCAATGCAGGAGCAATGCTGCGATCCTGCATGTCCTTTAATTTTTACGAAATTTGTAGGTGAAATCGCATTTTTCGATATTAAGAGGATTAGCAGGAGCTGTGCACTACTCTCTATATTTAAGCAGGTTTAATCTCTGACCGAAGTCATTCTGTAAAACAAATATAATTTAAAATCAAGTACATAGTATGTACGTAAGTGATTTTCACGAAGATATTCTATTAATTTGACTCTTTGACACTCATAGTGTATTTATTGACACAGAATATGGTTTAAAAAATTATTTAAAATATTATATTCACATTTTAGATTTTCAAGCATCAATGGCATTCATTCGAATGAGAAATTTATTCTGATTCTGGTTTTTGTTGAATTATGGATTTCTGTTATAATAATATTTAAACTAGTGAGTACTTTTTGCAAGTTTTCATTCTTTGCTTATAAAAAGCTATAATTGATTGCTGATTTTTTAATTATTTGCTCCATATCTGTGAAGAGAACTTTGATTGATTCAGTCAAGGCAAAATGCGCAGCTTCCTTGGCTTATCGATTAGCTATTTCGTTCCCTTGAATTCGAGGGTAAGCGGGTATTTAGTAAAGTGTAATTATATATTTGTTACCTGTTTTTAATGAAATTTTTTAAGTTTATAATTTAAATATACATACATATGTATAGATTTGTTTTAATATTAGTTGTATTATTTTTTAAATTGTTAGAACGCTAAGTTAAGTAAATTTAGAAAATGTATGTATTTTATACTTATAGGCATGAAAATTGGACAAAATCGATTTAGGAAAACATGTGAAAATTCCTGATGAAACGTTTATCAGTTTTTCTAAACCATTTTCCTGTGACAGTTTATCAAACAAATTTTATTATAAATTCTACCGTTCAATATTTTATTAAGTCTTTCCTTGAAAAATAGGCTTCATGTGATACATTACATTAGAATTATTAGTATTAGATTTTTTTATTAGTATAAAATTCTTTAGAATAACGCAATTGTATGCGAATATCATGTTTCTATATATCAAGTACACTTATACATTATTTGCCTTTCGCAATACTCATATTTTATTCAAATTCCATTACATTAAGCATTACAGCACGTTGAGTCGAATCGAAAATCGAATCATAAAATATTTCACTGCGCGCGTGCAGTAAATTATGAGCGCCTAGCAGGGTAGATCGGCATTACCGAGGCGTTGGTGAGGTGACCGGGCGCGAGATCAACCGAGTCAGTATAAGCGAGCAACCGAGTCACGTAGAGCCCGTTAATATGCATGTGTGCACGTTGTAATGCGTATTCAAGAAATTAGCACTTGTCCAAGTACCCCGAAGTTATGTCTAAAGTCTTCCCCATTGGACACTTACCTGATTTTCCGACTTGGATTTGCTGAATAATCGATGGGGCTTTCTAGTCGTTAATGGAGTTAACAGTTGCTAATGCGCTTTCGCTGTCCGCATATCACTTAGATGCCTACATTATAGAATAGTTTTATTTTACGTATAGTATGCGTATATTTTGTTCGATGGACATGAGTTTTTGCATATCGGCCTCAAATGCATGTGCAAAAATATTCATCGTAATCTTTGAAATCAAGCGGGTGATGCGGACAAATGAGATTCAAACGGTCGTATTATTCGGCTGGGGAAATTCATGAGTCACCGAAGAAAGGCAGGAGCGGTGTTGGAACAATCAGGAGGGATCCCTTGATAAACGACAAACAGCAACGTCGCTCATCTTTCTCCGACGAAGACGTCAAGAGCAATTTTCCACTTGCTATTGTGCAACGCTTTGGGCGTTCGCGCTCTTTTCCCCGCTTGACCAACTCGTTTTTTCACCTAGAGACGTGCGAGCGTTCATGCGCGTATCGCCATCTTTGTCACGATGCAAAAACTTAGCAGTATAATTTATACTTTATAAATGACATTTTATCTTTCGTTTTAAGCGTTGATTTATACAGTTGGCCATTTTTAATTCATGATTCGGTTTGTGTTTGATTTAGAATTTTATAGTATAAATTTTCAGAATTATGTTACATTTAATGATTATTTTATTAGCTATTATATTTCGTAGATAATATATATTTTAAAAGTTTCGTTAATGCATGGTTGTAATTTTTATTCTCTTTAATAGAAATTGTACTTGTATATACTTTTCATTTTCAGTTTTACTGTTATGAAAATGAAACTTTTTTTCTTGCATGCTCTCCGCGACTTTATTGTTACATTTTATGTACATTCTAAAATCAATAATCAGTAGGACATTTTCAGGCCCTTTTTACTGCCGTCATGAAATATTACGTCCCCCGTATAATAGCCATGAAACTCGTTCTATTTTCTTCACGGGACAAAAGAAACAATTTTTTCGTATCACATTACGTAAAAAAATATACAAAAATTCATTGTTTTACTTTTAATATATTATATTAATCTGACTATGATAGTTTAGATGTATCATAACTATAGAATACTTAAAATACTTAATTTTTTTTATATAAGGCTTTTATTATACATTATCAAAAAAAATGCAAATTTATTTGGTTGTACATAAAACAAGGGTATAAAATATTGCTTCAAATCTAGAGAATAGAGGACATTGTTCATCATCTAAGCCATATAATATAATTATACAGGTTGCATTGTGGGAGATATTTTTGTCAACGAAGCCCGTAACAATTGTAGCGGGTCGTACGGTGGTGGAGTGATCAGAATGCGTGATTTCCAGGTCCGACCACTGGGATCTTAGGACGTGGCCTATCACCTTTCCATATGTGGTTATCTTTCGGTCGAGCTAGGGAGGATACATTATGTACACAGGTGAAGCGAAAGTCGAAAATACGCGGCGCAAATTCTCTGCGGATGATCGTGACGATTGCAACTATTTCTAATTGAAGAGTGGCGAGGGCAATTTAACTGCGGCGGCCCGCTTCATTCGGCTCCGCGGCCCCGCCCATCTCCAATTCCTGGCGCGTACTCACTGCAGCGCGCGAGCACGCGGGGGCGCGTTTTCCGCCTGATGCAGAAGAGGAGAGGGACGGATGCGGAAATGGAATCAGCAGCCTGCTATTAACCAATGAAAAAATCCACAGCGGCATTAAATCCAGCAAGGGTTTAGCGGGATGAGGTTATCGCTCTCCTCGGTCTTTGATCGGGCCGGGCGCCGACACGCGAGCATTAACACCTCAGCTGCGAAAATTGCTGCGCCTCTCTGATCGATGCATCGAAAGCATCAGGCCGCTAATAATCGAGGGCTGGCTTCGGCCGCGCCCTCTGCGCCCTTTGCGCCCGAGATTCCTGCGGGGCGAGGGCGGCCCGTGGGTGGGAAAGAAAGGGAATTCATCTCGGCGGCGTAATTTCCATAAGTGAGCGCGGCAAAGGAGAACGCGCGTGTCGGGGCTTAATAAGGGAGAGCTGCGAAAATCGAGTATGCATGCACTCGGGGCAAAACTGCGCGAAAGCGGCCGGCGAACGCGAGTGAGCGAGAGAGATGGCTTTAATTTTTCCCTGTCGCCCTAACAAAAGCAGGCATATTCCCGCTCCCCGGTGAAATAACCAATTTGTCACGAAGCGTTTCCATTATGCCCCGTGCAATACACTTTCGATCCTAGGCCATTGTTTCGCGGGTGCATTGCTTCCCCGGCGGAGGCTCGGCCTGCCCGCGCCCGAACCCACCCGCCGAAACATCCACCAGCCCCCGGGCAACCCCTGCAATTCCCCCCACCGCCGCCTTTTCCGCACACGTGCCCTCTCTCTTTTTTCCTCCATCTCCTTTGTAGCATCTGCCGCGCTCGACTTCCGCTGCCGCTTCTCCGCTCTCCGATCACTCGCGCTTCATCTTCCCTCGGCCGGCTCGCTTATAATTATCGGCCGCGCGGCAAAGCGTCTTCGCTTTACTTTTTGTTACCCAACAATTTCCTTTTCAATCGGCTTCCTCTATCCTCCCGGCGTACCCTCACCGTAGCCTTCCCCCATCTCCGCTCTGTTATAATTATCAAGAGTCGGTATTATTAGCGAGTCGGCACTCGAGCGCAGAGCCCAGCTTTTATTTATCGATTCGGATGCCAGTATTTTGTCCATAAAGTGTCGACCCCTTATCATTTGTACTTATCCCTCGGAATTCAGGACGATAACAAGCAACTTGAAAGTCCGCAGACATGTCGGGGTCATTTTTCCTCGGGGCGCTCCGAGCCCGCGGCTGGCTCGCTTTCTCTCTGTTCTTCCCCCAGCAACCTCCCGCCCCTTTCCCGATCGCGATAAATCGGACCTCTCTCCTCTCCATCTTTGTTATTCTTCGGCTCGCCGCGGCCGCGCCCCGTTGACGGCCCAACAAAGAAGCTAATTAACCCGACAGATTGATCATTAGTCGATACGAAAATATTGCTAATTAGCGCCGCGGCCGCTCGATGTGCCAGCTCTTGAGCGATGGAAGATTTATCCTTTGGCGCGGCGGCCCCGACAAGTTAATTGCGCACCGTGAATCGACGCGCGATGATTTCGCGCGAGTCGACGAAAAATTGCCGGCGGGAAAGCGTGGGTGGCGTCAGGGGGGGGCGGTGGAGGGGGGCGGGCTAACGATAATCGAGTCCGTTTCCTTGATTGCCGGCCGCGTGCAAGCGGCGCCGTTCAAGGGGCCGGATCCGAGGCCCTCCGCCCGGGGGCTAATCTGATCGAGCGGACTTTGGTTATTACGACTAGCAAGAGGTCCAATTTGCACGAACGCGCCTTTGAATCGTCTCCACCTAAGAGTGATTAGGCATTTACTACTTGAGCGATGTAACGCTCGAGCCTTGGACAAACTAGAAGCAGGTGAATCTCCCTTTATTCCACAAACCTTACCGCTAAACGGTGAACGATTGTTGAAGGTCATATTCTTTCAACAAATCTAATCTTTCTTAATTACAATGCATCATCAGAGCCGATTCATTATCCTGAAACCGACAACATGGAATAACATACAAGTTTAATTAAACGAATAAATAAATAAATGAATACGTATTTATTTTTAATCTATTGATTGAAGACAGTCTTGAGATTTCCTTTTGATTCAGCTTGTAATGATTGCAGTTGTAATATTACATATATAGTGACTGTACCATCTCCTCTATTATTTATAAATAAAAGCTGGAAGCATGTATTTTGTACACAATTTCCTACAATACTCATAGATCATCCCTGTACAACATTGTTTATCGCTAATTGGATCTTTTATAATTTAATACGACGTAATTTATCTTTGTGAAACTCGGTAATTATTAACCATACAACCAAACAGTATATGTCTTACAAGACCACCAATCAATCTACAACGGATAAATGAAGCACTATTAAATAATTAGATTTTGAGTCGCACAACCGTGAGAAGCAGTGGAACATGCCATGTATAACAAACGCATATTTGAGCGCGAATGTCGCGCGTAGATGGAGTCCACTTGGCCACTTGAAATTTGTGTGCTTTGCACAGATATACATCGGCCCGCGGGTCGTTGAAAACAATTGAGTAGGGGGCTCGACGGGCGATACAGTTGAAATTCCGGAAGCGCCCATCCCCTCAGCAGCGATCTGTCCGCGGTAAGAGGAGTCGCTACCAAGAACCGACAAATCGACCTCTGATTGATTTCTTCGTTTAGGGTGCCGGGCCGCGCCCCGAAATTGAGTCAGCCGCTTTCTTTTCCGTCCCTCTAATTCGCTTTTTCCCCCCACGCGATGTGAATATATCCCTTCCCCGGATTCGCCCGACCTCCCGCAACGTCTTGTTCCACCGATCTACCGAATGCTGGCCGGCATATGCGAGTAATGTCTAGTTTAAGGGTCGGTTTTTAATATGGGAAATGAAAATTACTGGGATTACAATTTCTCTGTATTCAAATATTAACTAATTAAGTAAAATATACACTGAATATATGTAAGTGAACAATTAGCAAACAAAGGGTACGAAACAGGCTATTTTTCTCGTAATTTTGAACATGGTCACGCACTTACATGCATTACATGTACTTGAAAAGTAATTATAATAATTACAAGGCTGAAGTATTTAACCATTAGACAGCTATGCATTCAAACTAGCTTTGAAATGCAAATTATTACTCAAAACCTGCGTAAAAATGTTTTATACGGTATTAAGATGTATATAGTAAAAAGTATTTCGGAAATCGAGTTTCTTCCATTTAATCTATCGTTATGGTTGTCACATTTATCTAGAACAGTATAATATATTTGACTTGATGTTACAAAATGAAAAAGCTCGGGCGCTACGATAGACTGCGCTGCAGTGCAACCCCGTTGTGTAGCCAGGCCGCTTAGCCTGTGGCTAAACGCCCGGTAATTGGATTGCGGAAGAGGAAGCTTGAAAGGTGAAATAAAAGGCTGGAATTGCGCCTATACAAAAGAGAGAATGCGTTTGGCTCTTGAGAGAACTCTAACCCATTCAGTTTGACCATCAAAACATTGTTCTATGCTACCATATTTTCCTCCATAACTATAGAAGCGATATACATATATATTTTATATCTCGTTGATTACAGATTATACAGGATGATAAAACAGAGCGAGATGAACTTATGTTAAGTGGGAGAAAAATCCACCCGCAACGGTAAAGAAAACTCGCCCAAAAATACAATTAAAATCATATGCGATTCCGTGGCGCTGCGTAATGATATTAAACTGACTACTAAGCCCACGTAAATGGCACTTAGGCTCTCATCATACGGTTATTACCATACACGTCGATCTCGACTCGAGAACTTCCTCGGGAAACTAGGGTGCCCGAGTGAGGCGATCTGGTGATCCTCGTCGAGAGCCGACCGGTGTTCGTGCACGGTACCATGCGACATTGTCGACGTGCGAACACACGGCTGGAAACACAAACAGAGACTTGAAGTTACCGAGCGCACGGCAGAGTTACTCTGTCGGACTCTTGGCGCAAAAGAATGCTGTTAAGAAAGAGCAGGACTCCAGCCGTTGAATTGAACGACTTCCCGCTACAATTCACATACCGCTATGAGAAGTCACGCACCTTCCCTCGGCCAATCGCGCGCTTGGCCTGGCTATAAGTCTATTGCGTGCCGCACTCCACTTGCATATGTGGGTAGATATAAGAGGGATGGAATTTACATGTGTACCTTGACTTGTATACATCTGCAGTACAAGTAACATTGTAAAGTGTTAGTACAATAAGAAATATGCAGAATGATAATGCGTAACAAATAGCGAACTCTGGTCGATGTCAGTTCGCGTGCCTGAACGAGTGTGACTTAAAAGGTCCGTACGAGGGTCCGTGCCACATCGAGGTTACCAGCATCGCAACATTTACAATTTCTTTATTTACACAATTCACCTTCTTTCACTCTCATGTGCATACAAGTAGTATAGTGTACTATCAATAGCTATTAAGATAATAAATTATTAATAACAATGTACTTGACAACGTTGAAATAACGTTTGTCATTTGTTTATAATAGAAATATTTGTTCTTTCAAAATTATGATATTGCGAGGTTACGTATAGAATGTACATGAAAAAACATCGAAACTTGTGTTTTTTATTCTTAATCTTTTAGTATATATGTTTCTTTCTATGGCTTATTTTTTATTTGATCTGATACAGATGTTGCAACGTATTGATATTCAGACAATATGTCAAACATTATGCTATGTTTATTAATTTAGTTTAATGCATTAATTTTAGAGAACATTGCAGTAATACAATTTTTTAATTGTCAGAGTGTCCAATGTTTGAGATGAATCTGAGACCTGGGTATATAACACCTTTGGTTCGTTTTATTTTATCAGAGCTGAGATCAGTGAGCTGTGTATGCTTTCAAGCGAATTTTCCCTTGAAAGTACAGTTAGATATTTACTCTGTATATTAAGTTTAACTTTATGTGAAGCCAAGTGAAAATTAAGTTTAATGAAACACAACTCGACTAGATATAAATTTTCACGAATATTCGTTGAATTTTGAATAAAGTAATTTCAACTCAAAGTCAGCAGTCGGATTATTGCATTGATGTTTAAAAAAATACATGGACATATTTGAATGATTAATTGGTGATCGAGAGTTTATTAGCGATATTCTTTGACGCATTAAGTTGTCAATTTATGCTCGTTTATCCGTGCACCAATGAAAGAGTGTTTTACGGAGAATGTCGTTCGACAGAAAGATTGAAACAAGGATCATTATGAAAATTCGTAATTAGCTAGGTAGAAGGTCCGCCTGCTCCAGTATAATTTGGCTCGGCTAAAAACTGCATGCGTAAGACGGTTAGGTTGCGGCCTCTCGAGAACAGTATCTTCTTAGTGCCTTGGGGGGTGAAAGTTTGGGGCGGGGAAGGGTGAGACGGCGACGGAGGCCCAGGATAAGAAAGGGCGCAGTGGGCGGGGGCGAAATAAAGGAACGTTGGGGCGGCTTGGCTACCGGTGAATACAAATGCGCGAATTAGTCGCTGATTGGCCGCAACTCGATCGACTCGGCCTGATTGGCTAGTTAGAGTTTAAACCGAGCCGGGATTGACTCTGAACGGGCGGCTCGCGGCTCCCCTTGTTAGCCTTCCTCTAAGCCATTCGCGCGGATTTGCCCCAGCCCTGGGTAATATTAATCCCCGGTGTACACTGCCCTTCTCCTCTCTGGGGTTTTTTCCGAGGCTGGCGATCGGGGCTTTGCGTCCGTTTCGTTTTCCGAGGCGCCACGGAGACGCCGCGTACGTATGCGGGAGAGGCCTCGATACTGGGCCGGGCTTGTTTTCCTTAAAATTTTTTCATTTGCCCGGGCGCGTGTCCCCTCCTAAAACTCATGAATAATGCATTCGGAATTTTCCACAACTGTCATGAATACACTATTAGGCGTCCGGGCGTATTTTATTCAGATCCTGGCGCCAGCGCCGCCGCCGCCGCCGCCTATGTTATAATTATGACGCGCGTCATACTTTAATATCATATAAAATTATTATAAATCAGAGACGCGGCGAAGACGATGAGGGTGGGGCAGGCGCATCTCGAGGACGCCTTAGCCGGTAAAAGTCACTATTGAATTGCCGCCCGCGGCCTAGGGCATGTATCGCTTCGCGCAGCGAGCGATTATCGGGCGGGCGCGACACCGCCGCCGGCCCTCGGCACTGATAAGGATCCCGCGCGGGAATTACGATGTCACGGGCGGGGCTACCGCACGGCGCCGCGACGCCGCCGGCTAAACGCGGCCAATTATTCCACGTGTCGAAGAGAGCAGCCGGCCCAGCGGCCCGTGCACGCCATCCGCTGATCTATCAACGGCGCCCCGCAATCTCCCGATCCTTATCGCCGCCTCGCCGCCGCCGGCCGCCCCACCCCCTGTTCGAATCAATAATGCGTGTGCGCTTATCTGCCCCCGCTCCGCCGTCTCCTTGTCTCCGCGGCCGATCGCTCACAGCTGGGCCGAGTGGCTGTGCTGCACCCGGCCTGCTCGACTAAGACCGCACAGATCCCCGTCCCTGGCTGATTGATTCGCCACGGCCCGGGACTTATAAGCGCTCGGGAACTCCTTGCGCCCACAGCTCGCCCAACTTTCTGCCCGTGGACTCTGCTCTTCGCACCGATCTCCAATTGGACCACCCTGTGTGAGAAACTTCGAGGGGAGCCTTTAACGTTACTAAGACTTTCATTCAACACCGGTTTTGAAGGACCGAACAAGGGGATCGAGCGTGATATTATTTAGTCGCTCTCCATTTTTCTTGCATCGCTCGAAGACATCAGAACTCGCCGAGCTTTTCATCAGGCTTCTTTATCACCTTTTGGGGGCGTCGAGCTATTAAAGACAACTCTCAATCTTTGAAAATGGAGTACGTGTGTTGTGTTGTAAACATTGAGCGATTATACTGATGAATTGTTGAATTAACAAGATATCTTTAGGTTTACCTTGAGCGCGCTCGATAGATATGATGTTGATTGCAATAGAGCATCTGCGCGAAAAGCTATCCGTGAATACCGTTAGCCTATGTGTACGGGTAGAAAAATATATCTGGTCTTGAACGAGGAACATCGCGATAAGCGAAAAAAAACAAAACGCAAATAGACGGACAGATGGGAGGAAACCAGAAATCGCACGGGGAAAATTGGAAAAGTTGCTCGTGGCCGCCCTGCCAGCGAAATTAATCCGTCACCTGGACCCTTGGGGCCGTCAAATTTTACACCTCGGGCAAAACGATCTGCTTCCTAGAAGCCAACCAAAGTTCTACTTCATCGTGAACCTTTTTTCTCAATTAAAATTTATTCTAATACTTGACATATTCTTTATTTTTTTGTGAGCAATGGTAGTTATTATTATTATTTACCGTACAGTGGCGACAAAAAACTAGTAAACATATTTAAAAAAATTTGACTATAAAAATTGTATTCACACGCTACGTATTGGGATTGTATTTTTTTAAATAGGATGTTTGCTGTTTGATCATTTTTCCGACTAAACAATTTTCACATAAAAATCGGCTGCCTTGCAACGGGCACAAAATGATCAAAATTCCAGGACAAGATTATTTCACCCTTAAATTGCTGCCGCCCCATCGAGAGCTATAACAATTTTTCCAATTCACCAGCGAAGGCTCTCCCTTGCCCAGACTCCCGTGATCGAAATAAAACGAAAAATTGTGTGCACAAGAGAGATAGAGGGGCAGATCGGGAGAGAAAGAGACAAAACGAGATAGTGAAAGAAGACCGAGCAATCGGCAACCTCAGCACGTTTCTCCCGTACACGAAGGAAAAATTGTCTTTCTTTTTGGCGGCGGGTTCACGCGAGCGCGCGCGTGTGCTTTTCCGAAAACCGCTGCAGGAAAAACGAGCCATAAAAAAGAAAATCGGAGCCTTTTTCCCGGGCCGACGGCCAGTGAAATATCGCTTGTTCGCCTCCTCCTGTGCCTATAGCTCGGCTTAACGCGTATTTCTACACGCAGCCTCCAAACTTGAATGACTGCCGTCACGGTATGTGGACGCAAGAATAATTACTATGGCGTGCTATTACGAATCGCTTGATCGCCGATGACTTTCTCGGGGTGTCGAGCTCCCGCGGCAATCCGCCTAGCAAGTGCCGTGGCGCTCCCCATTAACACAACGAATTGTCTTGTTTACTGTGTCTCTTCACTTACGACCCGGATAATGGAATAAATTATCCTTACGAGGTTGATGTTTCTGTTATATTGTTCCCCCCATCTATACGATGTTTCCCTGTATTTCTTTTCCAGCTGAATTATAGACGTGCCCGCGCGGCTCCTCATTACTATTAATGAATTCCTATCTGTATGCATTTAGTAACTAAATTAAATTTAAGCTTGATCTACGATACATATTTATTCATTCATAGCTTTCAAACTTATCAATGTAATTGATGCATTGTCTAAAAACTAACTGTTTCCGGCCTGAATATACTATCTTTTTGTCAGAATCTTTGTGGTCGGAAATAAAAAATGGGCAGTTTTGTATGTAAATCCGAGATAAAACTGTGTAATTAAAATGCGAAAAACATAACGTTTCAATTTACTTTTTCAAAATATCAACAACGTGCAAGCGAATTTCAGTAAAAATGTTATTGCTTAATTTATTCCCGTTTTTTATTTATTTGAATTTTATGTTTAAATGCTGTATGAACATCGTCTATTTTTGATAAATTAATCCAGCATTTAACGAACTCGAATAAATTTACTAAAAATAATGTTTGCTAGTAAAACATTTAATGACTATGTTTTGAAATATGCAAGAGATAGAATCTCTTTCTCACTCCGATTAAATTGAAGGAATAGCATATTTATTATACGATTAAACAAAAGCTTATTATAATTTGATTATACAAAGAAAGTTACTAAAGTTATACGGGCATTAAAGTAATTTTAAATACACCGCATTAATTACAATTTTCAAAGTGTTTGTTTTAATAATGGATTACATCTATTTCAAACGCTTAATTGTAATTATTATCGTAAGTGGGACTAAAGAAATTTTTCAGTAATAAATATATTCCGTCACCAGAATAACTAGTATTATTAAAAGGTACTTAAAAACATTTGGCTAATATCAGTTGTTAATAGCTTATTTTGTTGGAAAATAATGCGTTTATCGACTATTTTACATTACTACAACTCACTTTATAATCGTAATGCCGAGCATTAAAACGATATTAAAGAGAATTCGTGTTATCAGCTTCTTTAAAAATGTTATTCAATCGGACGAGAGCGGGTTCGTGAATAAAAAAAAAAATTCATGCTCTCCAAGTAGATTGCTTCTTTTTTCTGAAATTCACGCGAGTCTTCCAATCACATTGGCAAAAAAAAATAAACAAAATTCCGTAGTTCATTTCATCGAATCGGTAACCACCGTTCCGTTCGTTAAAACAACAAATTTCGCAGATCGAGTGCAGCCGGGCAGCATCGCGCCCTATGGGATTTTTGCATGAGCCAGTATAACGGGCGGCGCTGCCAGACAACGGGCGGGCGCGTGTTCTCATTACCGGCCGGCGGCACCGGGACGCGCCGACGGCACCGATTTCCCGACCGCCCGTATTATCGTCATTATCATCCTCGCGGGCTTGATGATTATTAGTACGATCGTTGTTATTGGCCTCGTCGGCGGCGGCGGTGACCCCCGACCCCCCGGACAATGGCCTGGGCTTTCGTACGCCTCGCCGGATTTTATCGCGCGTCACGCGCGCCCCACTACTGATTTATGCCGAGTGCCGGGGCTAGAGGCCGCGTTTTTGTCTATGGCTTTGCAGCCGAAGCCAAATTGCCGCGCTGAACACGCGCGAAAACGCGGCGGCTGAGCCTTTTCGAGCCGGGTAGGTTTACGGGAATCGCCACCCCCGCTCGACCCCGATCCCTATTTTTAATGTCCTGTTGCGACATTGATTTTTTATTGGGATTTCTTTCTCGTACAGTCTGCAGGTTTATTTTCATTCGAACATACCTGTTGTGATTTTTCACATTGCTAACTTGTCTCAGTGGAGTTAGATTTCAGTAATGTAGTATCTTGTGAAAAATAATTTTTTACGCACTTTCGACTAGTAATCATTAATATTTGCACGTGGATAATTTACGTTTGTTATTACTATATAATATATAAAATTATTTTTCACGAGATGCATGGATATATATATCAAGATATATGTGTGTGTGTATATCGATACATACATACATACATATACATACACACACATATATTTATGTACATACATAGATACATATGAATAAAGTAATAAAACATTGATATGAATTTACACAACATTTTCGTGAAAATAATTATATTTGTACCTCCATACTCTTATTTTTAAATTTCTCACAAAAGCCTTGTAATGAAAACGCTAATCTTAGAAACGGCTACGATTCAAAAATTATCACTTACCTAAATCACAACTTTAGCTAGTTGTACTGTAAGAAGCATTTACCCAACTTACTTTGGTCAAAGCAAACCTAATCCCACGGTAGAAAATTAACGAGTTCAATTAGGCGCTTCGCTGCTTTTTAGAGGTCCATTGCCTAAAATATAAGCTTTTATTCAATGAAAACTCAGGAAAATCTAGATAAGAGAAAACTACATAATATAATGGAACATACATTTTTTGTAAATATGAATGTGCAATAACAATAAACAAAATATATATTTATTACAAAATAATATTACAAAATAAAATCGACTGATTTTGATACATGATTATTACATTTAATTTTGTTATAGTATGCCATTAAATAACTTTTTCGATTTATCACTTGATCTGAACATTTTTCTAGTAAAATACGGTTTAAATTTAACAAATAATATTCTAATTTTATAAAAAAACTATTAACCATTAAAAATTCTAAAACTATCAAATAAAGGAACCGAATACCAATCAATTACTTCCAACACAAAGTGCGACTTAGTTATGTTCTTTTTATTAAATAAAAATAGAACTAAAAAATATAATTAAATAATTTATTCGGAAACAGTTACATTGTTAAAAAATTATACTAAAGTACACTAATGAAAAAATTATTCTATATAATAATTATCTCTATATTTTAAAAATAGCGAGGAATAGTACAATAGTAATTAATAGAAGCATAAAATACCGAATCGTAGGAGAGTCGGAAAAACATTGAATATTTCATTATTTCGCCAGCGTATTTACCAACTCGAGTGTCCAGCGCTCACGACTCTACCATCGCATCATTTTCTATGAAATTCTACAGATAACACAGCTATAGACCGTGCTGCACTCAACTCTCATGAAATGCCCATGCCTTGTGCTCGAATGGAAATGTGGATCTATTGCCATGATGCAAACACAACGCATCACGGATTTGGAATCGCAAAATACCCTTTGCCAAGACAAATTTGTGCATGTACATTATAAACGTATACATATTATAATGTATGTCGCATCCTTAATAGAAAAATATTCGTGATTATCGGACAGAATACCGCAGAAAGATAATTTGGACTCACCGTAGTTGTACCGTAGCTTCGCGGTTTTTTAAGCCAGGCAGAATCGGAGTTCCTCTGCGGCATATTAAAATAGTTTTAAATAATAAATTTTTAAACTTATATGTAATTATATGTTATTGTTACAATGACATGAGTTACAGTTTACAATCTTAATTTTGTATTTTACCGTAAAACTCTGTAAAACTCCGTACAAAATGAAATTAATTTTGTACTGCCTGTACCCCTAGAAATTTAATTTCTTTATGCATTGAATGCAAGTAACTTATCATTGAAATGTACACCTCTACTATTCTTGTTTGTTTATCCATAATAGGAAATACCCGAAGTATCCTTGTACGTGACGTACAATGGAAAATATAATTCATAAATATATCACATAAATAAATGTAAATGTACATTTTGCACTTTTCTCGATCAATACCGTATGCTGCATGACGCAGTAGAATTGAATTCCTGTATTTTAGCAAATCGAGTTGATTCTCGACGATCAATCAAAATTATAAAAGCAAATTCAGTAAACTTAAATAGATTTAAATTTAATATATATAAAAATAAAGTATATATTATGTCATTTTTAATGTACATAAACATAAATATGTTTGTATATTGAGGTTAATACATGTCACAATCCTGACGAAATGGGGGAATTATGAGGTTATATTTGAATTTCTTCTAACTTGTGCTATATTTTAGATCTTGTTATTTGTAGAGCCGTGTTATACTTATTTATGTTTATATATGCATATTGCATATATGATCGTTCATAATTTATGCAATTCAATTCACATTAAACATTTTATAATGGTAGTCACGTCTTTCTGCAGTTTGTTCCTGGTAGAATTCTTATACTATCCTTAATTATTTCCTCTACGTTAGCTACTATTACGAACTTAAAAAAATGTCAATTAATTTACATGTAAAAAAAAAATAATGATTATAAAAATATTTTTAATAAAATAAAAATAATATAAAATAATAAAAATTGTAACTATAATAATACCTTTATTAAAACAGAAAAATACTGATATTTTACAGGTTTAATATAACTTATCAGACTTCACTCTTAGAAATTTCAAGAAGTTTCTCAACAATTAATGACTCGTATTTATTGCCTTAATCAGGTTTTGCGCTTAGACTTTTAATTAAATAAAAATTGTAGACATACATAAATGCAGACGTTTTATTAACTTAGGTTTTGAAGTATTATCTGAATCTCTTAGAATTTTTATTACAATTACAAACTAATTTTACGGATTTGAAGCTTTATTAAATTAAGGCGTTGAATCTAAAGACGGACTAATTTTTTTTCATCGTTCATTCTGTAATTTCAAAGCTTTTCTTTTTAAATGTCGATTTTAGTTTTTACATTTCCATTTGTAGTTATGACAGTTATATGTTTCTGAGATAGGAAACTAAATATATGTGGCTGTTAGTTGTAATATTTAAGCACCCGTGAAATAGTATGTAGGAGGGGATACAAATAGCGGAAATCAAGGTTCGCGGTGGGAGGACGCCACCTGCAGCGATCCAATAATAATCCAGCTATCACTTTACCGTGCGAGTACAATCGATAAGGGTAAGAGCGGGGTGAGGGGGTGAGGGGGTAAAGGGGTGAGTTTAGGGGGAGAGAAATAGGTGGGTGAGGCTTGGTGTAAGTGCACCGGAATTACATCGGCACTGGCGCCCGCCTTCGCATTGCCTGCCGCAATAATGAATGACGCTCCATTACTCGTGGTTTATCGAAAACCGCAGGATTTTCGCTGCAGGAGTCGGGGGAGTCTCGAGAGTCCAGGATAGCGTCCCATTGGAGTGGGAAAATCAAGGTCTACGCCGATGCCACTTGGTCCGCGGGGCACGGATTGTCCGGGGCCGACTCTATCGGCTAATCGACTTGGCAGCCAGAAGGCGATCACTGAAATTTTGATTGGATCGTTTAGGCCCTTGGCGCTCGCGATATTAGCACTTTGGAAATAGATTCCCATGGGGTGTGCGCGGGGCAATGCGGGCCGACCGATTGACGCCGTTGTACTTTTCTCATAAAAGGAAAGTTTACAAAAGACTCTCCTTATAGGAGCGCGGCTGAATATTTCCGGAGCGATTCATACAGGAGAAGGTATACATTTTTCGATACACGACGGGGAATACAATATCGAATCTTTCTCGATTGCTCGGACATCGGCGGAATTGATTCAGCGCGGCAACTGGCTGTGCGAGCGGTACGCGTGTGCCGCACACACGTACAGGAGGCTGCATGAGCCACATCGCGGCCGACAAAGAAAAAGCTCACGAGTGACAGAAAGAGAAAGTCGGCGATCGGCATTCGGAGCGCGCAGCTCTCGCGCACTTTATGTACAGACGGCGGTAAATAACGCCCGGGAGTCGATAGAGACACGAGAGAGAAAGAGAGAGAAAGCAGGACCAATGCACGTCACCCTCCTGCGACTCTATTGCGCGATGCGCTGCCACTCCGCATCTCATTGTTTCACTTTCATCGCTGAGGATTCGTCTGATGACTTCGATTTTTCCAACAAAATGGCTAATAAATACTTAACGAGCTAATTCCTGGCGACTGGGGTAGACGGACGGCCCATGAGCCCTGGACTCGACCCTCCGCAGGTCGCCGCAGAGTTGGCGCCCGGCTAGATAAACACCCCGAGCTCCCAGACGCCTAATCTCTACGATGCGGTAGAAATGTTTCTACGGAATCTGTTAAATCCATGCTTAACCGGCAATTGGTATTAAAGAGCAGATATAGTTTTACAACAGCAAATGTTTCGTATAGAACAATAACTGCATCTTTTCTTAATTTTTCTCTAGTCTATGTCGGTAAATAGCGAATAATGAAATATACATGAATATGCCGGTTAGGTCTAGTCGAATAAGGTCTAGAGCTCGAGTAATGAAATATACATGAATATGTCGGTGGGGTATTTCATACAAGCTAATGAAGTCAGTGAATCGTCGACTCATAGCACGAGTAAGAGAAAACACAATGAGTCTGGATGGCGGTCCGGGGACAAAAAGCCTATCAACATATTAGCTAGGAGCCGGAGACAGCGCGTCTGTACACGGGTGCGGAGTTGCCGTAGGTCTTTGATGTAAGATTCGTCGCCATTAATCACGCTTCGGGCGAATATCATTAAATGACGAATAAGAAGAACGAGTCAAATGACTCGGAGGCATCGGTGGCGATCGATCGATGTGCGTGTCCCATTATTTCGCGGGGAATTGGAGGGTGGGCCAGGGTCCGCCGGTGAGAATAAAGAATCGGAAATGACGAGACTCCGGCTAATTCGCCGGCGGCCGCATTGGGGATCGGGCGGCGAGACCCATTCTAATCAGACCAAAGGACGCCCAGTTCTGTTTGTCGCTTTTCTTTTCCGCGGATCATTTTGCCGCTGCTGGTGATTCCTCCGTACTTGCTTTTATCGATCGCCAGTTTATACGCTTTTCAAGACTACTGTCTCTGCGCGGGAAAAGCCATTGACCGCTCGTCGATGCATATGGGGCAGAAGTGCGTTTTAAAGTCTATTTCCTTTTCGCGCCCTTCTGAAACAGAAGGAAACAAAGACAATTTCAAAAAAAGAAGAAGATTCCTTTTTAAAAGTACTCCTAACCTACGCTTTGAAGGGAAAGTTTTACTTTCTCTTTTAAAGTAATTGTTACCCGCGAAACAGTAGTCTTGCTACTTTTTTCATTGCGTGTACACGTACATGTCCTGCAGAAGAGTTTTCTTCGGTACTCGATCTAATAGAAGGCAGTAAACGAACAAGTTAGTACTCCTCCAACAAATTCGAAAGCAACCGCATTAGCGAACTCGCGCTTAAAATGTAGATTTAAGCGGGGTCGATAGAGAGGACGAGCAATCACCCGCTCATTAGATAATTCCCGAGAAAAAAAGCTTAAAAAATGAGTCGTCGGAGCCGATATAAAGCAAGGAGAACTGGTAGCGGGGGGAGGACAAACTCCCACTAATAAACCGCCGCCGGAAATTCCCCACTCGAAGCCCTTTCCCATCTTCTTCCTGCTTTTCCCCTCGGCCCCGATAACTCTGTCTCCTGTCTCTGCCCCTTTTTGTCCCATTTGTCCCTCTCAGTTTTACTGCGCGCCGGTCCTCGGTTTTACAGCGAGATCCGCGTATACCAGCTCTCCCCGGCCAACCCCGGCTGCCCCGATTCGATTTTCGGCTGTCCACTTTTGGCCCCGACGACGCTCTCGACTCTCCTTTCGCGACGAGCTCTTGCGGATGCGCCCAAGCCTTCCGCGCTCCCTCGGCACGGAATTTTTCTCGGGAAGGACTCGGCGGTAGATAATAGGGAATGATTGCTCTCAAATAAGGGGGAGGAGAGACCCCGTCTTGGGCCGCGCCAGCTAATGGCTCAAATTATCTTTCCGAGGGCACCTTGTAATTGGTCTTAATGGTGCAAATCGCTCGATAGAAATTAATGTGACCCCTTTCATTACAATTGTTTGCTCGAAAAGTAACCAGTTTATACAATACATTACTTTTCAAATCTTACACTGATAAAAGTATGTTATGAATTTTACAATATTTATATCTGATAGACATATGCTTACACTAAAGCGATTTTTGGATTAGCTTTTAGGAATAATTGTTTATTGAAAATAGTGCTAATTGATCTGCTATTACATTAGAAAAATTAATAAATTAGACAGTTCAGAGCTTGATAAACGCTTTTCATAAAAATCATTATTACGCAGACAGTGTATGCATAGATAAAAATGAATCTTGCATTATTGTACAAGGGATTGTTATAGAGGAGGAATATAACTTAGTTGATAAGAAGCTAGCGAGAACATGTCTATTACGAAGTACAAGATTTTGGCCCAAAGGCATATCGGATAGGGGAAATATTTACCATTGTATATGGCTTAAAAGTTCAAACTTTCACATAAACGGTATATCTAAACATTTTTCGCAAACTTTCTACAAAGTAAGTAATTATTATTTAAAATGCATTATTATGTAAACCTTAAGCCATAGCAAAAGTTGTACAAGTCCCTCATAAGGTAAAAATCTTTTGCGGGAGTTACGGAATTTAAAACATATAATAAAATAATCTCGAAAATAATATGAAATGCAAATACTACCTCCCATATCGAATAATGTATCGATTATGAAATTTTTACAAAGAACCAATTTCTTTATAACAAGACGCAAACTATTTCAATGCAGCCATATATTCAAAAAAGTTTAAATATTTTTTGTAGAAAAAGATAGCAGTAATTTTTTCATCGAACGTTGTAGTTATTGAATTCTTTACATTATTAACTCTATTTTTAAAAAGGATTTTTAAAAAGGAAAAATAAAAAAATTCTATTAGACAACAATGAACATTCGATTATATATTGAAAAAAATTTATTAGTTAGGTTGGCCGTTTTTAAAAATAATTTGGACTTTGTTTACGTGATATGTTAGAAGCAGAAGATCATAGTGAGGAAAGAACGGTGCTCTACTTAAGTGTTTCAACCGAGTGAGCGTGACAGAACGGATCGAAAAGTGACACTTAATTTGTTTTGATCGCTTCGATTATTTAAGGGTATTCGCTGCTTGAATAATATAACAATGTTAAATTCTTATTCTCATACGTCAAACCAGTTAATTTAAAACTTTTGGAAAAGCATTAAATGTAATGGTAATTGAAGGAAAGTCATAAAATAAAGTTAGAAATAGTACGTAAGTGATTTTGAAGCAGCAATACATTAAGGAACTAAGAGGGAGTGGTTCGATAGAGCGAGAAACGTATCGTAAAAGCAATTATGATTGGAACAGAGGTTCCTTATTTTTTCGCTGGTGTACTGTGCGGTCATGGCCTAGAGACTGAGAGCCGCTGTATTTCAGATTGGTGCCGAGGGCTACGAGCAGATTGAACTTGGGACGCGGGGCTGAAAATGAAAAGCGCGACGGTTCGCAGAGCGTCGTATAAACAAAGCCGAGGACTTGTTTACGTGGGCATTTGTCAGAGTGTATACCTTCCTGAAAGATAGTGGAAAACTGAGAGTAAACGTAGGCGAAAGGGCCGGTAGACTGGAGCCCGGGGTGCGTGCTCCAGAAGACGTTTGAACATCGATCGGGGAGGTTGCCTTCAGTTTCGATAGCACCGATCATCGTGCACTCACTCATGCGCTTACAGTAAAGCAGAAGTCGACGCTTCGATGCGTTTACATCCTCAAAATCCACCTAGCTTACTATATAACATGGCCATATTTTGTAAAAGATACATTCTCTACATTCAAGTTGAATATTAAGTACTCTAATTTCTCGATTGAACAAACGGCGATTTAGACGCTTACAGAAGTTCGAGCACATTCTGATTTAATGCTCTAGCATAGCGTAGGATAAGTATTTGGAAAGAGGGTTCGTTGGTCGATACTCGTTCATTGAATATTAGTTGAGGAAGGTGTCGAATTAGTAAGGGTCAGTGGAGTGAGCTATTAGTAGAGGGAAAGGGAAGGTATGGAGGGCGCAATAAAAGCAGTTGACCAATCGCGCGGAAGTAAAGGGGGCGTGGAGTATAAAAAGGTGGAGAGAGGCGCAAAGTCCGGGAAATAAGAGGGCGAGGATTGAAAGTAGTGGTGCAGGAGCGCAACACCCCTCGAAAACCCTCCCACCGCGGAATTTCATTTATTCGAGCGCGGCAACAGCGGCAGAGATTCTCCAGGGCGCCGAGGCGGCGGTTCCCGGCGGAGATGCACTTGTTGAAAACAGAAACATTGGGGGAGCGGCCGAGCTCGAAGCTTCGAGAGGCCGCCGCGACACCCTCGAAAAACCGGGAGGAAAGTCGGGAAAGAGGACGCCGCGGCGGCCGGGGGACCGGTGATAATAGCCCCTGAAGCGTAAAATCAGAGGCGTCCGCTCGACGGCGGCGGCGGCGGCAGTGGCCCCGGAGGGGGCGGCTGAGGCGGCCGCCGCCTCGACTCGGGGCTTTCAGCGGCCCTATTAAAATTGCACCCGTTAATTTAGCATCGTCCCGCTGGGCGCCCCTTGGCCTCCGACCCCCGGCCCGACTTGAGTAACGCACACCCCCCGTATTTATACAGGGCTTTGTTTGTCTTCGCCCTGGCATAAAGGCCCGCGGGACTGGGGGTGTAAGCCCTCGTAGCGCATGCGCCAGGTGCTCCGTTGCCGTGTGCAGCCGACGACCCCGCGGAATTAAAGCCGCGCGACCGAGAGTCGCCCCGAACTTTGCCCCCGGCGCCACTGGCTCCGCCCGATTTTTTATCCAAGGACGCCGCTGCCCCGAGGATTATTGCAGTTGGCCCCTTGGCCTGGGTACCGATCGTAGCGCTGCGACTCTTTCTGGCCAGGGGGACCTCGGGGCCACTGGGAAATGGCGTGGGCGTCGCCAAGCCGACGGACGCCCCCGGACGAGTACTTTTAATCTGAAGCTTAGGCGCTCGCGAGCGCCTCTTCAAAATTTTAAGACGCCTTCCAGCAAGGATTTTTCTTAAATCAAGCCGCCCTTGTATACACGCGCCTTAATGGGAAAAGGGATTACGCCGACGAGTGTAAGGGAATACGTGTGGCAAGTTTTAAACGGTTTGCCAGAGTCAATTTTAGCCGGTTAATCCAAACGTAAACAAAAACTCAAGCTTCCTGGATGCGGAGGAGAAGCCGCGCCCGCCAAGGAGCGAGCCCAAGGACTAACGCTCTGTTGCTCCGCAATACCAGGCTACCCGGACTCGAGTAGCGCCCAACTTTCTCAAACGATTGCGAGATTAAGTTGATGCCCTCCTTCCCTTCAAACGCTGGATTAATACCACGATTTTTTTCAAGCGCCGAGATGATGCTGTGCTCGTACAGATTACATTCATTGGTTCGACGCAGCAAATCCTCCCTACGAATTTTCAAAAAGCACAAAACATTTGTGCGAATTCGCAGCGTCAACAAAATACTGATCGCAAATAGCTTTGAGCGTAATATAATAATCTATAGCAATGCGTGTAATGCGGAATTTTACTTTCAAAGGGTGGAATTTCGTTTTCATCAAAAGCATAGCGCTCGACAAGCGCACTCTTCTATAATCATCGAATAATTTCAATATGTTATGTAATCTCTAAATTTCAAACAAGTTCATAACAACATTCTTGTAATGGTCACAAATATTCATGAATTAAATTTACTGAACAAATTTACTGTCTATTTTACATAGTAATTATATGATAATATGATAAATATTATATATTTTATAATAATATGATATATTTATAAGTACTATTGATAATATAATTATAAATATCTACTACGACCGGAAATACGGTAGAAGGTAGAAATTACTTACTTGAACCTTGATAAAATCTAGTATAACGCTTTGGTTAATTAATACCAATATGCTTTAAAATGTAATAAAAATATACAAATATTAATCGACTCGATTAGCACCCAAAACGCCATTTGTACTAACTGATGGCCCCAATTTTATTTCTGTTTCAGAATACTACCACATATTCGTCGGGGATTTAAGCCCGGAAATTGAGACGCAGACCTTGAGGGAAGCCTTCACCCCCTTCGGAGAAATCTCGTAAGTTAATAAATCTCGTAATCCCTTCACAGGATTCTTATGCGCTCATCCTAGCTAATATGCTCCTTGTTTTCCAAGACACCCCTTATTGTTTGATAAAGTTTATTTTCCTTTCTTTTTCTTTTCAACGAAAGCGTGCGCTAATATTTGCACTGTCTTGAAAGTTAAACTAGGATTATTTCCATAATAGATAAAAAATTAGATATAATTAGACACACTGTCACTAACACTGTGAATAACACTATGAATATAAAGTATTATTAGATTAAATATCTATGTCATTATTCTATGCTTTTAAAAAAGATTAAACTCGATACATGTATAATTTTAATATGTATAATACTTTTATATTCTTACCTTGAACGATCATATTTCTATATGCAATAATATCATAAATAATAACTCTATAGATGGCTTTTATCTAACGTAATGATAACGTTTTCTTGTATTGAACATTTTGAGATGTGTTAATTTATGAGAATTTTTTACTCTTTTAAACTTTTTTGTAATTACAATGAAGATAGATTATAAGAATTATACTTAGAATTTCAAAAAATAAAAAAATTGCCTGACAATTCTAAATGATTTTGAATTAACTTTAGAAAACAATCAATCGAGGTTTAACAGAAAACATTTTTATTAAAAAGTGCCGTACTTTTGATCTTGTCTAACACAAGTCCCGGGAACGTGTGCATAATATTTTTACTAGTTGTATTTCATAGCTATAGCATAACATATTTATAGTACATTTATATGTCTATGAAAATGTTTTTATTTTATACATGAAGCTGTATAATGACTTGTTTTAATGTAGGATTGATTCGACTTAAATTTTGTGATAAGCTCCTGATTTTTTTTTTTTTTTTTTTTTTTTTATTTATTAGGCTCTCAAATCTCAAGCTCCTGATTATTAAGCGTTCGAAACTTCATTAACATATCATAAGATAATTTCTAGGGCACTTTTCAATGACTTATGTGTTATATAAACTTTATGCAAGCTTTATAGGCTTCATAAAGCTGTTGTGCGTAGTCGCGGATATAAGTTGAAGTATGTCACTCGAAAATACTTTAGGTATGCCGCAGGGTTTTTTCGAAATTGACAATAATTCGTTTGGGTTTTACCCCTGGGCTCTTTGTAGATTGAAATAGCATTCCGAGCGAGATTCCGAACAATCCTCGGGACAATCCATCCCAATCAAAAGATAATCGGCACAACTAAAGGAAAAAAAGTGAACGTGTGCGCAGCGCCGCGGCGAGGTGTAACGCAAATTGAATTGAATGTCGGTTTGAGAGGGGCGTGGAGCTCGGCGGCCGAGGGTCGGGGGGATCGAGGGGCTGGCCGGGCCGCGTAAAAGGTGGGGCGGTGGGCGCGAGACCGGCGAGAGACCACTCGTCAACGAGGAACTTGAGCCCCTCGTCGCGAGCTTGACTCGGCGGCGGCGGCGGCGGCGGCCCTCCCCCCTCCGCAGGCCCTGCACGCTTTCTCGGCTCGATGCCTCGTGACCAACTGGTGCGTGCGAGGTGATAACGAGCTAACGACACTTTACGCCAAGATGCTTTTTTTACCCTCTCGGCCCGTGCGCAACTGGGCTCACCCGTTGGCCCGTTCCCCCTTCTTATCTCGGCGTCTTTCTCTCCCCCGTCCGATCGATTGCCCGCGAGAAAGCCTAGGCGCGGAAACACTTTGCATGGTAATTTTTTCCTCGCTTTTTCCTCGGGCCGGCCTCCTTTGTTTGCGGTGCGCTCTCAAGGGGCGGGGGTCGCGCGCGCTCCAGTCTCGCTCGGATAGGGTTTAAACGGATTAGAAGTTGCTTTTTCTCTTTTACTCCGGTGTCGCTGCTTTTTTTCCGAGTGCGCCACGCGGCTAGTCTTACGAGCGGAATCAGCTGTATCGGTAAACGGTTTTTTGCCGTTTCGGCAGGTAAGCGGGTTATGCGGCTCCTCGCTACAGGAGATTAAGTCTCTGCTTATTAGGGCTCTACTTTTTCCCGGGCCGTTCCTCCGCGACTGGTCTGAGCCCCTGGGGCCGAGTGCGTGACTCGATAATTAAACGGACCGAGATCCTCGATTTTCCATTATGAGAGTACGTGCGGCTTAAAAGACTTGCAAATTAGAATTGCTCGGAAGAAGTCCTCCTCAACTCTCGATTGATCTAATGACACTCTTTAAGGAGAAAAACTTCCGTTAGATTATTGTAATGCGGATAACGCGTCTTTTTCATAAAACTTTGAAAGAAGCATTCTACTCGCCCTGCAAGTAATGAAAAATAAATACAAGTTTTGTGAAAAGGTTAACATTGAAATGAGAAAAGGAAAGAACAAAACTTAGCAAACAAGAAGCTAGAACAACTTTCTGCGTTTTCATTCTTACCTTTCAGGGTCATAAATAAAGCTAAACCATTCCTATTTATTTTATTGCTGTTACAGTTCTTGGAATAAGCAGTAACGCTACTCCAACTCTCGTAATTAAAAATTTGACATTAATTTGCACAAGGAATTTGAAGCCTCGTATCAATATGCATTTAAATAATTATTTTGCGGGGGCAAAATTAAATGGTCCAAGTTGTTATTTTTCACCGGCGTCCAATGAACTCCTGCGGTGCAGTATGACATCTATCGCGTTGCTCGCATAAAAGAAGTTAATTAACAAGTTATTTATGCGAGGACAAAGGGCAAAGTTCAAAACGTTTACACAGTATAACGTACCCATAGTCTTTTTTTCTTTTTTCTCTAAAATGTAGTCTTGCGAAATAATGAGAAATTATTTACAAGATTAATTAAAAGGATAAAAAGGCGAAAAAGCTTAGAGAGGGCTATTTAAAATATTAAGGCTGGCTATATATTTAACGGCATATTGAAACACATCAGGGTGAGAGAAGGAAAACGAGTGGGGGGGGGCGGACAGGAGACGGGTCCGTCGCTCGCTGCGCGATTCAATTTGTAGTCATCGGAATCATTAATTAGCATGTCAATCCTGCGTTTAATTCCCAATGATTCCTGGAAGATAATTAAATGAGGCGCACTGGCGGGGCGCGTGATCGCGCTCGCCCGTGGCATAAAGCTCTGGGCGCGCCGGCTTCGATCCGGATAATGAAATTTCGAGAGTACCTCGCGAGGGCGGCTCCCGCGCCGCGCCCAAAAGCTCCGTCGACCTAATGGCATAAACTTCTAAAACACTCGAAATCCGTGCAATTAAGCTGTGTGTATCTCGCGATCTGCCCGCGACCTGACGACCTGCGGACCTCGGTCTCGTTTGCACCGGCTTGACGGTGGCCGCGGGGACACGCCAATCGCGCCCCGGGTGCTCCTCTGCTTACGCGAATAATAAAGGGAGATAAGGTGCGGGAGAAAAAGTTTGACCGGCCGAAAGTTGGAGCCTCACGAGCTAGGAACCTTCCTGCAATCCGTTTTGCTTATCATTAACTGCCCCGCTCCCGTCCTAGCTCAGTGGTCCGCCGGCGTCTTTTTCTCTCTTTCCCCTTCATTTCCATTCGTTACGCTACGACTGTTGGGAAACTTTACCGGGTGTCTTAAGGATTTTGGCTTCTCTTAACTACGCGCTTAAATTATAATAAACCTGTAAACTGTGCAGCATACCACTTTGTATCGTCTGATATGCCTTCAACTTCTAATTTACTTTTTTACAACTACTATCTTAAGGCAACTTTTACTAGAATTACATTATCCAATTCAAATCTATCTCATCAAGCAATATGTGGGCCTTTATTTTTATTTGAATTATATAATATACCGCACTGTTTATCACATGTGCCCTGTTTTGTATTTCTGTAACGCATATGTTATACATTAAGTTGTTTACTATGTAGTTTATTGGTTCGTTGGCTATTCCGGAGTTTTTTAGAAACACAATGCTTATCTGTCTGATTTATGTTCGTTTTACTCATAGTACTCCATCAAAAAAAACACGCGAAGAAAATAAGTAGAAAGGAAGACGCTCGAGTAATAATATAGACAGTAGCTTTGTGTTACTAATTTGAAAAGCTGCAAAACATCAATTTCATTAAAGTAATTACAAAGAACTAAAAATTATTCTTTTAGCCTGTAGTGCATAATTTATAGTGCTGTAAAGGGCAAAAGTTTATTAGTTTACCGGTCGTAATAACATTAACGATTGTAGTAATTTTCTGGTGGAATAAAGTTCAGATGAAGTAAAGGTCAGACGGAGTTCTCCTCACACTGGTGTTTCACATAATCCTGTTCTCTAATTCTTAATCATCCAATATGTAACTTAGTGCATAATTTTCTACTTATCTTTCTGAAGTAAGGCAAGATTAACATTTCAGCTTGTTAGATCCCCGTCCATTGTCTTTAAAATGCATTTGCGGAATAATTATTTTCCTTAATGCACTTATTTAGCCTGGTATTTACTGAAAAGCACAGACCCAAATGAACTACTAATCATCAAATACCCTGCCAAACAATTTTCTTCTTCTCTCCAATCATCCTTTTCTTTTATTTTACACCGGTCGTTATTTTTTCTTTGCGGGAGAGGTTATAATCGGTCGAGCTGCGAGCTCTGTAGTACTGTGGGTTCCGTTCGGGAGCTCGTCAAAGGGCCAAAAAAATGAGCGCAGGGAAAATTTCGCCGGGTACGCGTGGGGTTCTAAAAGCGTCTTAAGTGCCCGCAACGCGCGTGCGGAAAAACGGACTCGAGGCTCGCGGCACGCGCGCGCCTGCAGGAAAATCGATTGCACGACGGGCGCATGGGCGCGCCGCTTTAAAAAGCTTGTAAAAAATTGCCGGCGGTTTTCCCCTTTATTTCGCTCCGGGCCGCCGTCGCCGCGGCCGCTCCCGCGCCGCAGCCGCGCCTTTTCTCTGTATCGCCTCCTCTATTTTTCTCCCCGATAGCTCCTTCCTCCCTTTTTACAGCCATCTGCCGGCTTTTTCAGGCGTGGCCTCGGCGTTTCTCGTTAAGCCTTGCCTTCGCACCCGCGGCCCCTGACCCCTCATCTGCCCGCGACTCCGACCCCCTTTGACCTCTGCCCCCGGCCCGCAAGCCCGCGGGCGCCCGAGAGATCCGTGCAATTAAATTCTGACGGAATAAAAGTTGCCGATGCCTGGACTTTCTTTTTCACTCAACGCTTACCCCGCGACTCGAGCCCACAATGCCGTACCGCTGGTTTAACGTATTTCGCAGCAATGCCTTGGAAAACCCCTGCCTTTGTCGGCGCACGCGCCCAGTCGCCAAGAAACACAACTGCCTCTTTTTTGTACTTTCCCTGGGTTACAACTTTTCCTGCGTAGCAGAAACGGTTTCAGTTACTCGTTAAAGATGTCTGATTATTTGACTTTTGATCCCCTTACCGCATCCAAATACGAGACAAATAAAAAACTTTACCAAATGATTATTTGTCTGACTAGTCATATGCTTACACTACTTGTAATAATAATCATAAAAGGTTGCAGATTTGGTTGGACAATAAAAGATATGGTACCCATTTCACGAGAACAAAAACTGATGAATAGAGTAATATAATGTTTCTAACTCTGTGAAAGTTTTAAATTAAGACATTTTAAGTGTTATTTTATGCAAGCATTTTTCTTCTAGTTTTATTTCCATTTTAAGTATCGTGTAGCACTTTACTCAACTGAGATATTCACGTTTAGAAATGTTCAGAACATTAGACGGCACTCTTGCAGTTTTCTTTATTGTTTCGCATCAAAATTGTATCCTAAGAGAGCTAAAGCCGTAATTCTTAAGTAAAGTTCTGTTACTGTGAATTTGTTACCACGTCACGATTATTATTAAATAAATTTGCACTGCATGTAACAAGAGGTAATGTTTAATAAACGTTGATTTAGTTTATAATTTTTAACAACGTTAAAGACTCGTTTATTACTTTAAAGGTATTGCGTTGAATCGCTATATAAATTTAGCCACTAATATGAACATTACCAATTTCCTTTAAAATTAACAATAAAGATAAACACGTGAAAGTAGAAAGTAGAATAAGAACAATAATGCTTTAAAATTAGTAAGCTTTTGCACTAGTATTTAATACATGGATGTCTTATGACACTGTAATTAATCATAGGATCGTCGACGGTAAAAAAGACCGGCTCCTCGGGGTGAGGCGCAGAGGGTCCCTTTGATCAGGGGGCTCGCGCCGCCCGGGAGAGCCCGTCGAAAAATGCCAAACGCCCCCGCGCCCGGGGCGTCCCGAAAATCCCCCAGAAAATCAGTGATTAACCCGGAGGGCGTAGCGCGTGGCTTTGATGAGGCTCTCCCGAGCCTCTCACGCGCCCCTGCGCGTCGATCAATTATACAAGGGAGGGGGCGCGAAATTGGCGCGGGCACGCGCCCGTGTGCGCGCAGGCCCGTCCTCTGATCCGGCCGACGCGCAATCGAGAGCGACGCCGGAAGACGATTTACGACTCGCTCGGCCCTCCCCCGAGGGCGCGCGGGCGAAAGGGTTGTCGCCCGCCGGGGTCGATCGATCCTGCGCTCAAGCGCCCGGCCGTACCGCCTGCAGGTCCCTGCCTTATCCGCCGTTTGCTAAAAATCATCTGACTTTTTCATGCAGTTATTAAGTGGCTCTAGTAGAATGGTTCCTCACACTATTTAAATAAATATTAATTCTTTTGCTTATTATTATTTATTTATCTTAAAACAGTATCTTTAAACAGAAAGCTCTCGCAGCTATAGCGTATTTGATTTTTTAGCGTACTTTTTTTCTTCACGATAATTTACGAGTGAATCGAAATTCTGTCCATTACCCAGTAGCACTAAGTTTGCTTATTGTCTTGCACCGACTTTCCTAAAGCTGTTCATCTTTACCAATTAACTGTTCATTTTGTATGCTCTTTTTGTTGTGATCATGTACCATATGAAAAGTTTCTTTGTTATTCGATTCTTTGTACTATTTCAGTTGTATATACAGTCACTTTTTCGAGCGAATTTTTAATAAATCATTGTTTTTACAGGTTGATTTTATTGATTTAAAGTAACATTTGATAAACACGTTTGTAGTCAACAAAAGCAGCTTATTTTCTACCAGAGCGAATGTGATTATTATATAGTTGGCTGTATAGGTTGTACGCTCCCAAATACTGGCGATTTAAATACAATGTCATTATCATATATCGATAGAATAAACATGGTTTGCAATTAACAAGCACACGAACAACCCATATTGGTTTTCATGTTGTATTTTTAAGGTATTTTAAATGAATTGTCAAAATTAAAGTTGTAATGGAAAAGTATAAATAAAAAGTAAAACGAAAAAAACAGAGTTTCATTAAATAGCTTGAAAATGCTAATTAGACATAGGAACAATGTACAAAATATATCGAAATACTAAAAGTAATTGAAGAATGTGTATTACGCTTGGGAGCATCTTCAAGTTGATCAGTTAAGTTGTATCGGCTGTCGTGGTTCAATACTTATTTGCTCGTGGCATTTTCTTCAATATAGATGCATCGATCGAGAGGCGCTCTTAAGTAAATCGCACGCGAATATACACACATCGATAAGAGTATTCAAATCGAATTTGTCGAGGGCCGCTACTGATCACAAGGAAAATGCTCCGGCAGAAGTGAAGAGAGAGGGTTGGGATGGGGGTTCGGGCGAAAGGGGGAGGGGCAGGCGAAGAAGGAAGAAAAAAGTTGGGCAAAAGCTGACTGCGGGGTACGATTTGTCTTTCCAGCGATCGAGAAGATTCGATTGACAAACACGTCGGGGAGGGTCGGGCCGCGAGATGATCGGAGTCGTCGGTCCGCGAGCCTCGGATGCGGGCGCGTAGGTAAGGGGTGGGGCCGGGGACGTGGATGCTCGGGGACTGGGCTATCGGGCGCACTTTCATGAATAAACATTAAAGTCAAAGTGGCTCCGGCAGTCGATCAGCGGGGCGCGAGTCCTCGTGGGCGGATACGTACACCCGCGGCTTTTCCGGATTGCCATTCACCGAGGCGTGGGCCAAAGCCTCGGCTCGTCGCCTCCTGCCTTCGGCGCTGGCCTCGCGGCGTCCGCCTCTATTGCGTTCACCCGGGCTTTCGGGTCTGGAACGCCGACGCCACTTTTGCGAATCGCTCGGCGCGGCGCTCGCCGCAGCGACAAGCGCGCAGGGCCGTTCATTAATTTCATTTGAATTCCACACGGCGTGGAAAGTTGCGCAGCAGAAGTTACCATCGCGCCCGCTTATTTAGTAGCTCGATGCCATGTCGCAACTATACTGGGGGAGTTTATTGAAAGATTCAATCTGGTAACCGGTGACGCGTTGACGCCGCCAAGGGCGCCTACTGGCGTTTCGCGCCAATGCTGCGCATTAGCAGCTGTGAGGGAGAAGGGCGCAGTCCTCCTCGCCGCCCGGCCGACTCCAGACAGAAAAAGAGCAGGGCCGCGGCCTAATCGACGGAGTAACACAATCGCCCGGTATATCCTTCGGGGCTGGCAATAAAAACCGAGGGGAGGAAATCGGAAAATAGTCAGGCGAGGTTATATACACGGGCGTAGCAGCCGGGCAAGCGGGGCGAGAAAGGGGGAGGTGGGAGTAAGAGTTCGGGGCTCCCCGGCGAAAGGATATCCGAATTTCGAGGGGCGGGAGGACTCCTCGAATATCTCCTAGCGCCCGGGCGCCGCTGTAATAATTCGGTCCCAGCGCGTGAAACTCTATATCCGGAGCGTGCCCTTGTCGCTCAGCTTTGATCCGAGCCCGATATCTTTCACTAGAGACCCTCGCCGCTGTTCCCTTCTATACCATCCACTCTTCCCATTAATCCTTTGATGAGGATAATTATTTTCGAAATCGTCAACGGCCATAATGTCGTTCTGTGTTAGTGTACGCCGTGAAATAAGTCTCGAACCTCTAATTGAATTCGTTGTCCCTGGGTTCAGCGCTAGCGGGCGATGCAAGCCCGGGGATGCGCTTAAAAAGTAACTTATATAGTTACGGGACTGTTTAAGGATGATTCAAAGATCGTAAAATCACCGATAAATGGGTAAATAGCCATTTCGCGTCAGTAAAATTTTTCATAAAAGTATAAGAGTTATTACCAAGATGAAAATTTTTCATCGAACGGAGGATTTTTTCAATAGGGCCGTAACGGTTACTCATCTTTTTATTGCTCTGAAAACAAGTAATATAATCCTAGTACATTATCAATTAAACTCCATTATTCACTGCCAGTCGCTTTACCCGTATGCGTGTGCGTTTGTAAATTTACCTGACAACTGCAATGAAACGTACACAACTCTTCAATTATTGACAGGCGGCGACTGTTTTCCTCTGCTTTTTTAACAACCGCACTTATTAAACAATAATTTTGCCGGCAGGCCAATAAAGTGAAAAGTACCGAAAAAGCCTTTGAAGCACTCGAACTTCAGGAAATGATTTGGCTGTCGTTAAATGATTAAAATGAAATATTATCGGTGGATATACTATAGAACGTAGAGGGGTATCACAGGTGGGGTGAAAAAAGTGGGGCTAGGGAGGGAAAAGCCAATCGTCGGGGCAAGTAGCACAAGCCAATAGCAATTCAATTCAAGGCGCGCGGCTCCTCTCTTTCTCAGCCCCCCTCCCCCCGTGACAAGGAGTCGGCGCCGGGTCTCGGATCGAGTGAAATTTCCGGCGCCATCAAAGATCGACTCACCTTTGACTTGGAGCAGGCGGCTCATCCTTCCACCAGATTTCTCCCATCAACTAGATCCGCGGCGCGGGCCGGAAGCCGGCAAATTTCGTTTGAAAAACAGGAGGCGCCCCCGCATCTCTTTCTCGCATCCCGGGCCGACGCGCGCGGATAAAGATCTCCGCGGGCCGCGCCAGGAGCTAAAGTTATGGTCGTTTGCAAACTAATCGAGCTGGGGCATTTTCCCGGCGACGCCCAAAGTTTAGCCGGAGGCCCCGCATTCTACCCCATCTCCCGGCCTCCCTTGACTTCTCCGCTCGCGGCGTCGTTCGTCACGCCCGCTGATAAAGCCTGAGCAGCTCGCGGCCTCTATTCTTCGGCGGGCTTGTCACCTGAATACCCCTGTACCTCGGTGCTTCCCTTTATCGGTCGTCTTGCAGGCACTTATCATCATATGGTTTTCGAAGCGGCTTCAGACTCACTCGTCTCAAACTGTCGCTAGCCTTATTAAGTTTGTGCAATATATGGAAAATCACTGCATGACATAAAAAGTCGGTTATAGCAACCGAGCGGATGATCGCCCGGCCACTATATCGCCCGTTAATCGTTCCGGGGTATGTCACCAAGTTGCGCCATAGACCCGTGACAATGCTAATGAGGATGCAAACTACCGAAAGTTTGTTGCACGATAACACTGACTTATAAAGCAATGATTAATGTAAAATCAAAGCTGAATGCATTGTGTAATAAATAATCAGGACTTGCTGTACTTTCAATTTTAATTAGAATTATACCGAACAATTATGATAGATAGTTTCCATTGCAGTAATTCTTGTTTGTATATGTTCAATTTAACCTTTTCATTTCTATTATTTGAAACTTTAAAAATTCTATGTTTGTATTTACTCATTATTTTTAATTGTTGGTATCCTCCAAACGAGTAAAACAATTTATCGAATCTAAAAACTGAGCTAGAAACTTTTTTTCCCGAGTCCAATGACGCGGCGGAATAGTAAAAGATGAATGATCGATAAAAGAAGAAAGCCAGTTTTCGTGTAGCTATAATTACACAGGCGCGGATTTATCACTTGCAGTATAAATTGCACAGTCACGAATCTTCCTCGGGCAATATCTCAAAACAGATGTATTGTATTTCCTCGACCAATAGTCCCTCTCTAATAATAATACGGAGCGTAGGCATTGGAACGAGCAAAAGCGTCTGATTATGCAAGCCTGTTAATGCTTACCGAGTTGAACTAGCCTGTAGACATACGAGCGTTATAGTTTATTTAGTAAGTGAGATTGTATATTCTGCAGGCGTGCAGGTACAGTTGGCAAAGGCGTTCCGGCGCAGTTTAAAGGTGGCCAGCCGCTATTTTGACGAGCAACATTTCGGAGGAGCATTTATTTTCAACTAGAGAAAGGATAAAATCGGAATCAGCCGGCCGCGATCTCCAGCCGCTGCGCATCCTGGCCGGCGGGAAATTACCCGGGGACATTAAAAATGGAGGTAGCATGCCGCGGGAGATAATCGAAATAAAGATTATCATCAGTGAGCGCGCGGGCTCAAAAAGAGGTTGGGTGGCGTGCGCGGGGTAGGCGGCCGGGGGGCGAGACAGGGAAGGGGGCCGGGGGGCGCGAAAGAGCGGCGGGGCTTTAGTCTAGCGAGGGGCCGGGGGATCCGGGGCGAAACGAGCCCCGAGCGACTGTGCAGCGGACCGCGCTATATTAAAATTCCGGGAACTTTTTAATCTTCCTCGTAGTTAAATATTAATAACGGAATCTCGAGTAAGCCTCGTTTCCCTTATGCCGGCGACGGGGGCGGGGCACGGGGGCCGGGGCAGGGGACGACGGGGGGAGGTGGGTGGAGGCGGAGCGAGGCGAGGGGAAGCGAGCACACGCGTGCGGCACGTACAATGACGAGCGGAGCGGCTCTCGAGGGTCAAGAGCGCCGATGCGAAACACTGTGTACCCTCACTGTATACAAAGCGATTGTTTGCTCTTCCTTAGCCGTCCGTGTCGGGCGCGCGGCGCCGACGGTGCGGCTGCGGCCCGCCCCCTAGCCCGATTAGGAAAACGTTCCGCAGGCCCGCGAGCTGATGGTCATACTTTGTTGCTTTGTTACTTGAAGCGGGCGCATGAGCCTCGTGGAAAGGCCGCGGTCGCGAAAAAGGCTCGTTAACGCGATAGGGAGCCGTTAATCAGGGTTGTTGTTCCCGCGGCGGGTCGCAGCAACTGTTTGTTTAGGAGAAAAACCGGCTAATACATTAACGGGCAGAGGAGTCTTTAAATAGAGAAAGCTCTCGAGATCGAAAGGCTTTGAGTGAAATAATTCGATCGTAATTTAATTACCTAATGCACGGGGCACGGTGCACGGGACGAGGCGGGAAAGCGGGAAAGAGAAACGGCGCGACGTGGCACGGCGTGGGCGTAAGAAAGGTCGCGTGCGGGAGCGCGCGGGACCAAAGTGCCGCGGCATATTATCCGAGGGCCTCGCAGCGACGCCTCCACATGGCGTCATAAGTTAAGAGCCCGCTGAGCGACTTTGCGGCCGGGTGCCGCGAGATTCTTGCCGGGCTCTATCCCCGCGCGTTGCCGGGAGACCTGGAAATTTCATCAGGATGCCGCACTTGAGTGGGTCGGATCCCGCCGCGACGCCCCGCCCGCAGATTGAAGCGAGACAACTTTCTTGCCGCTTGGAAAGGACTGCCTTTCCGGGACGTCATCAATTACACAAATGTTGCTTAAGAGCTAGCGATCCGCGGGCCAAGTCGCTGCAAATGCTAATTAGCTCGGGGATGCACCGCGCGCGCAGGAAAAAAATGCGCCCAGCGACCTCGCGGACGTTGCGTCCGCGCCGGCTGCTCATTACACGCGTCGCTCGTTCGCTCGGTGCGAGAGACTTATTAGGCGGGCGCGGCTTCCCCGGCGGAGATCCAGGGGGCGCTGATGGCGCGGGCGCGGCCGGTTGAGAGCCCCTGAGAAGCCGCGAGTCAGTCTCGGAAGCCGCTGTAGGAAGCTGCGCCCGCTGCAGTCCCGGGCGACAGAGGAGCCTCGAACCGCTCTGCCAGACGAGATCCGAGCCGCGATTATGCCTCTTGGGCCTAGCAGCCCTCGCGAGCCCGGCAAATCAACCGGTAAAGGATGCTTTTTCAATTACGCGCGTCAATTAAAGCGCCCTGAGCGCGGCTTGAAATCGCCTAATGTCACCTACTCCCCGGCGCCATGCCGCGCTCCTCAATTAGCCAAGTATTTTAATACCTAGTCGGAGCAATTTCAAAATTCGAGGTGTAATAAGATGCATTTTAACCGAGCGAGCGACTCAGGCTGAGCTAATGGAGTCATTCCATTACAGGGGGACTTTTTTAATTGGAAGAAGCTTTTCGGAGAATAAGCATTGAAATAAAAGTTATATTATCGTAACGGCTCTTGTTCATTAAGCTAAAAACTTCATACGCGGCCAAATGGTCAACGGAACGCGCTCTTTTACCCCGGCATAAATGTGTTTGTACATTCTAATTAAAACGCTCGGGATATTGTAATGCGAGCCATCGCCGCCGGCCGGACAAATAATTAAGGGACTTTTCCATTTCGGCCCCCGAATATTTTCGGGAATATTTGACCGGCCACGCGCGATCGATATTAATAATCAAACCGGATTCCTCGAATAACTTGAATTTTTTCCCGCATTTTGAATGAACCATTGGGATTCCTGTGCGCAAGCCGCGTGCGCCTGGAAAAGACCGTCCAATTAAAAGTATTAACCGAGTCCTTTGGCTAAACAGTGCCCAGCCCCCCAGTGGCGCCAACTGCAAGCCAAAGCGCAAAGCCCAGGGCGTCGTGTTGGATCCGCGAGATAACCGGGCCGCCGAGGGCCACTTTACGACCGCGGCCCAGTGCTCGGGAGGCGCGTATTAGCGCCCCGATAAAAAACAAGCGAGTTTTCATAACGATAACGGCCCCCGGGGCCGTGGGCGGATTAAAGCTGGGGGGCGGACACAGCCCGTATTCACGGCCCGACTGCGGTCACCTGATTTACGGCCCCTCAAGATTATCGCCACCCGCGACTCCCCGACCTTCGTCCGCTCGCGGGGGATGTACTCGTTGCGTTATACGGCCCGCCCCGGAGCTAACTGCTACCTGCGCGCCAGCCCAAGTCCGGCAAACTTTGCCTCGCCGGACGTGTATACGGCCTAGCGGCACTTGGCCCCCACTGGCCTCCATAGCTCCCGACCCCCGAGCGACGTGTCGCGCCTATGAATTTACCCGGTGTTACGCCCCGCGGTCGCTTCATGCCTTCATGCCCCCACCTACCCGCCTGCTCGCCCTACAGCTCCCTATTCCCTATTCCCTACTCCCACTGCCGCACCCGAGCTATTGGCAGTTTATTATAATAACTGTTTATTGGCAGTTTGTTGCAATTATGGCTACGGACCTTGCCGAGGCAGCGCTAGCGACCAAAACAGCCGCCCCTTGTCGTATGAATCTTACTTACTATCTTCCCCCTTACAGTTATCCTGCTGCATACAGATTGCAAGTGATTCTTATGTCACTTTGTATTAGCCCAGCATCTTGTTAACTTGTATAACCCCTATATTTTCTGCAACATGGATTTCACTCATTATTTTTGGATTAATTAATTTATTTGTATATAAACAGAAAATCCGATTACAATGTTTTAACTCCGCCAAACAATAGTATAAGCGTCTACATAATTATTTACCGAAATGCTACATACTGATAGATTTATCCTTAATATATGCATTTGCTTTCTGGTCAATAACTTAGTCAATATTAATGAATAAACATTATTTTACAAAAACTTCAAGTGGAATTGAAATCACATAATACCTGATTCCTACACATTTTATAAATTATCTGGATATAAATTTAACATCTGAAAGTTAATTAAATTTTACTAATTAATATTAGCACACGTTATTGTGAATTATTTTTAAAATTAACATTTATAACATTCTAAAATTTTAAGAGATTAACTTAATGGATACTAATATTGTACATATAAATTAAAAAAAAGCATTGTACTTTTATCCAAACAATACTGGTCAAAACCTATTTGATATTATTTAACATATATTACTATTAATTCGTGAATAATATTGACAACTTGATAAAATTGAATGATTAATTAATATTACATTGATAAATACTATTTGAAACGATTTATTAAATAAAGCTTATAAATATTAAGAAGGGTTTTCACTAATTCTTGATTTGTACTATAAACACATAATAAAAAATATATTGAATATAATTGATGAAAGAGAAAATTTAATAATTTGTCCTGTACAGATATTAAATTTAAATTATAAATTAAAATTAAACTATCAATAATAGAATCATTATAAAAGAAATTGATCATTTTATAATTTAAACAAGGTTGCGATATATTAAACCTTTATTTTCTTACAATAAATGAAAAGATAAATAAAATAAAATGAAAAAGGTGCTTTAATAAAGGAAAATAGTACAAGTTTTTAATAATGTAAAGCTACAAGTTTGATTTTGTTTTGCTATTTATTCGCCAAGTTTACCCGAAAAAAATATAGACCAAATTTTACAATGCTATAAAAAACTCTGTACAAACCAGATAAAATTTATACAGCTATAAACTTTTTAGCGTACTGCTATGGTAGTAATATGTCAAGTAATAATAAAAGAGCACTTTAATCTATATAGATAACAATTTCGTTGCGTAGTTCGGTCAAAATTTTATGCCTCAAAAAATCGTTGTCTCAAAACTTTTAGAACAATCCATTAAAACTAAAACGGGCCTGAAATATAAAAAAGAATATTGCCCAAGCAAACAATTTGAAGGGTCTGCTGCTGAAACGCGTTTCTTTTATACTCTTGTTCTACTCTTTCAAAATGTAAAAGGCTTCATTTTCAACGAGATACACACCCTGGCCAATTGCAGTTTTGTGCAGCCAAAGCGAAACTTCTGGTTTAACCATTACTCTAACATGATAAAGCGAACGGAACATGATTAAATGGCAAAATTTTATCATTCCAATAATCGCCTCTCTGCAAATTTCGATATTTTGAATTTAATCGCGCACGGGATTTGAAAACGGATTAATCGGAACGAGTTTAATCGACATAAAGACCTTAATTTTCTACACGAGGGGACGTCGAACGCCGCGTCTGCGGGAATTCGCTCGAGCTTTCGATCCATTCAGTCGAAAATAGATATTTGACCGCGTGAGCGAATTGTCGAGTGAAGCTACATCACGCGCGCTGCTTGTTTAAAGCGCTTGGCTTCCTTTGAATAACTTAGCCATGTCGGATCTCAATAATACCAAAGCCAAAACGAGTTAAATCTCCCCTTTGCCCGATGCACCTACGTGAGATAAAACGCATCTGCGATTATCGATTAGGTTATTTCGAGAGGGTTCAGCTCGTCGGTCAGTGCGTAAAGTTTTAGAAAGTGCGTGCGCACTAATTAATTGTGCGGTCTGTGATTAATTGAAGTGGACAGTAGAATAAAGTTATGATTATCGTTATAATGTATTCATTTAGCAATTATCATTTCTCCGCATAATTCATATATTATAAGCATGTCGATTTAACTATTCAATAACAACCGTCCTATAGGGTTGTTATAGATAATTGCATTTCCAATAGAATGTAGGAAATTATACGACAATAACAGTGAACTATTAAGCTGAAATAAATTTAATTTAATAAATTTAATAATTTAATTGCTCAAACATGAAATAACATTTAAAATGAAATTGTTTTAAAATTTAGGGTGCTTACGACGATCCACAAAATAAAATTTTTCTGTAATTATTGCTAAGGCCGATTTTTTTTAATTTATTGATCACTATTTTTTATTCGTAATTAATTACATTAAAAAATGTGGTCTATCTTTGTATAAACAGGTTATTGAGAATGACGAGACTCATCGTCTATTCGACGAATTATCGCACTTGAAGAAAATTTAGTTTTTAAACTAATTCGTAGAAATGGTAAGCTGAAAAATAAACAAGATGACTCAGGAGCATGTCGGCGAGTCGCGACATCCGGAAATAGCGAGAGGATTAAAATAACTCAATTACAGTTGGTAAAGGCTTTCACCGGTGCCCATGTAGGGGAGCTCAGGGACGAGGCGCGTTACGACTACTTAGGAAGTTGCCGCGCGGACGAAATCCACAGCGACTCACAACTCGACTCACTCGAGAGTCGTGAGCAGGAGGATGCAGCTCGTACCTGGACCTGTCACGAAGCGCAGCTCGCCTATATTTTTCTACTGTCTCCATAAGTTTTCTTTTCTCTCTGAGACTGTGACACACCGTGGCTCGCATCGGAGTCTCGTTTCTGTGTTTCGCTTTCATGAAGGTTAACATGGCATACTTGCCGATTTCTCGAGAGAGCCTCTTCCTCATCCCGGTTTTTCTCAGTTTCCCTTTTCTATAAGAAAAAGGAAGAAAAATAATAAGCGGAAACGCAACTAAGTAGCAATCTAATCCGCTGGGTTTGATTAAAAAAATTAATTGTATCCACTGTGGCGATGTTATTACAGAGTATTAGTCTCGAGATCTGTTCCTTAAGGTTATATTTGTATAAAATTTGTTTAAGTTAGATAATTCTTGTAATATAATGAGCCCTTTTAAGGCCTTGATATTTTTTCTGCATTGAAATATTAATACTTAAGAATATCATATTTTGTACAGCTTTATCCTGAATTTTCATTTTATTTTGAATTTCTTGACGGATTATGCTTCAGGAGAGCACAAATTGTAAATTGCTTATAACAAAACTTGCTTTGTAATCTTTCTATTTTAAATATTACCTTAAGTTAATTCGTTATCAAAAGATTAATTGTAGTAACAATGACTCTAGTTCATAATTCTAATAAATAAATGTATTAAAAACTCTTTGGGAGCACAATAATCCAAGAAAAAATGAGCAAAAAATATGTACGGAAAAGAGCAAGAGAGTTTTCAAATATGTCTTTAAACAGATTCAAATGCGTTGTAGAAGAACATGAGTACTACTGTAGGGCAATAGACGGTATTAGCAGTGTTTCTTTCTGAAGTATGTAAACAAATGCACTCGATGAAATTCTAAGAATCATCGCTGCCAGGTAATAGTAAATGTTTGCTTCGAAGAATAGTGCAAGTCCTTGTGTACTGAATGGCACCGAACATATGCAGAACTGCGAGAGAATAACGAACTATACCTACACCTCGACCTACACACATCCATACTAGCGTTCGAGCGATATTTTATGCGATGCGATTTTTGTAGTAGGACAAAAGTGTACAAGACTACCCAGAGCAGATAAGCAAAAGTAAAATTTGCATCGTTGATTTGTTGCTATCAATATAAATGACGATTTTTCGCAGTTGTAAAAATTATTTAATCGAAACAAATCTATGAAGGTTTTACAAAAACATTGCGCTAAATCTTCACTAGTATGCACCATGCCATTGCACTTCAATTAGCAAAGCATTATGGCTATTTCCCAAAGTTGTACTTCTTAATAGAACTGATATTGAAAGGAGAGCAGTAGCCCAAATATTGTCTCAAGTTTAATTCGGTTCATAAACCGAGTGGCGTAGACAGGAGCAGCCTCAACTCGGAATGGGGTCAATCTTAAACACGAAGCTCTGGAGGATAACCGCAGCGTCCCGAGCGGAATCAATTTCTTCTCGCGGCCCTAGGAGCGCGGCGGATCAACACCGTGGTCAGTTGACGGTCACAACCGTCCCATCGAGAACGGCGTCTGGGCCCGCGACTCCGCCCCGCAAGCCCGGAAAAAACGCCCTCGCCGACTATCCCCGACGGCTCCGGCGGAAGGTTCGCGACCCGCAAGATTTGTAAGCGGCAGCAGGAGATCTCAGGCCGGGGTTTAAATCTTGGCCACTTCCATCGGTTCGGCGCGGGGGTGTGGGCGCACCCGCGGCGCCGCCGCCGACTCGACAAACTGACCCCGTAAACTTAGATCCCCGCGGTGCCCGCCCCCGAGCAAATAGCCCAAGAGAATTCGGTCCAACGGACTCGTGACGTAGTTATGACCGCCTTTAGTTCGGATGTATGCTGGCCCACGCCCGCGCCCCCGACCCACCTCCCGCGCTTCCTCTCAGCGCGCACTCCTCTTGATTTTGCTCCTGCTTTTTTGCTCGTACCCTTTGCGGTTGTCTTCTTAGCCCCCTGTCCTCCGTTAGCCTCCGTCATGCCAACCGTCTACCCCGAGCTTCTAATTCGCTCCACGGCCATAATTTATCGTACCGGGACGCCGAGCTTTTTAATCTTACTTTAATTCTACCTTTATTTTGTAACTGGATATTTGTCCAGTTTAATCTTTTAATTCTATTTAGTTTGTAATATAAGGATCCATCGTGTAGTACAGAATAATAATTAAACTCTGATACAAAAAGTCCCCCTTGATTTACACTTTTATTTGCTGTAGTTTAAAATTAAATTAATTTTGTTATTGATAATTTATGATATAATTTATGATATAAATAATATAGGGTAGACTAGAATAGAGAGTGATAAAACTAACTAAGTTACAGAAGAATTCATACTTATGACGATTTTTAATCCATTAACAGTATTTTAATTCATTAATTTAATTGTTAGTTCTAAATTACTTGCAACAACCTTCTTAGCAGTTGTCCCAATGGATATTTGTAATTGTAAAATATATATACTACTGGCCCAATTGTTTAAACTGATCAATAAGATACATAACGATATACTCTGTTTTAGACATCGAATACACATTTAATATTAGTTTTCTGTAATATGCGTCTGTCAACATTTTATTTCAGTCTGGATGATATTTATAAATTAAACATTTATGATTATCTGAAGCAGACAAAGAATAGAGATTTAGCTGTACGCAATATATAAGTATATGTACACATACATAAATTTCTTTTCTTCGGCTGCTTCGGATAGTCATATCTGCTATCGTGTTACTGTGATACTGACAACCGTACGAAATACCGCATGAACTACTCTTTATTCACTGCATAACCGACGGTGTTCAGCGTATATAGACTTAAGCTTCTTCTAGAAGTTAATATTTAATATCGTTCAACTGCTGCTGTGATGGAAATCTGAACAAGTTTTTAGCCAATAAATGGTACGTTTTAAAATTTAATGAGCTAAATTGATTATGCTAACTCAGCAGTAGATATCCACGGATAAATGGAGCTCATATGAGATAGATGTACGAGAAAGGAAAATACAAATAGAAGAGCGAGAGTAAAGAGAATAAAGAACAAATTGATTCTATGAGCACTTACAGTTATTCCTATTGAATACTTACGTTAAAGAGAATAGTTCGAATTTAGTCAGACACATGTAAGAAAATAGTTTATTTTATTTAGTTTAAAGCTAGTAAAGTTAATTTATAGCTAATTAAGAAATGTTATTATTCATATAAAAATACAGTTAAATGTTTTTACAATTACAATTATGTAAGTAATAATCGTATTTTGATAATGAACATATTAACGATTGATTAACGTTCAATCAATGTTTAAGGATGTCCGAAACTAAGAGCCCTGGGACTATCCATCGACTAAAAAATACGAAGCACTAAAACTAACATGAACTACATTATGCATGTGCAGGTACTTTGAAAAAGGCCATAAATCAGACTTGACTTTGAGGGCAATCTCTGTCTCATTATGGAATGCACGTTTTTAATCCGATAAGAGGCGGAGCTATTAAAAGGAAAAGAGTCGAGGCTGAGTTATCCGGGCGCGAGGCCCCCAAGGATCCGCGATCGTCTGAGCGCAAACGCCGGCGCCGTAGGCGCCTCGCCAAAATCGAAATTCCGGCTCGCGCCCCCGGGGATTATTTGCATTCAGCGGGAGGCACGCGCCTGTGCGGGCCGCTCGCCCCCGCTCGAAACGTCCTACGGCTTTTTGAAAATTTTAAGAGCCGCGCGAGGGCGAGTTCCAGAGTCACGTCGGTGTGCCTCCGTTTGGGGCGCGAGTCGGCCTCGAATGGGAGCGGGCGCCACCTGAAAAAGTGAAAAGCAAGCCGAGAGACCTGGAAGAGAATAACAATCTCAAAGCTGAGGCCCGGACTCCGCCTTGAATGTGCGCCCCGGGCTAAGGGCTCCTGGAATCCATGTTCTTAAATGCTCTAGCCTCCCCTGTTCTGGGTAATTCCTTTGTCTTATGCACAAGAGCCGTTCCGAAGAGCGGAACTGCTAAATTTATTAATAGACCCGCGGAAAAGTGTTTACGATGTGCTTTTCAAACGGTAATTGCGGCCGATTACCTTTTATTCCGCGAATGATTAATTACTTTTATAAAGTCTAATGGAGCTCTAGTTTATATGAATTTATACATTATTTTGCTCCGAAAGTCATTATTCTGAATTATTCATTTGCTCGCTACGTTGCAATTGGAAATAATAAAATTATTCTATCAATACATTGAGTGCCGGATCCGCTCTTTGGGAAATTGTTCCATTTCTTCAGCAAGTACTGAATTTTTACAAATTAAAAGCAAAGAAATATCCAAAGTTCTTGTATTAGCATGAAACTCTGTTCTGCAAACGAGACAATCCAGGCCAGAGAACCGAATCAAAGGAAATTAACCTTTCCACTATTGGGATTGCATTAATTATGCGAGTCAATGGACGAAAAAATTCAGCCGAACGCTCATTCTTCTTCTTTGGAGAAAAATCAGGGCGAGGCGAAATTGAAGCGAGCGGCTCGAGACCGGGACCTATAAATTTTGAAGGAGCTGCAAGAAACAGCGACCCGACTCTTTGAATGACCCGCCAAAAATGAAGTCGTTTGCGAATATCGAGGATTCCTTTTGCTGAACTGCGACCGTCTCGGCCCCGCCATTTAAGACAAGTCTTACCCTGGGCTCAACGAGTTTTTATCCGATCCTCGGGCACAAGAGGTAATGTTTGTTATTTCGAGGGGAGTATGTGTTCTATTTCCACTTTTTCTCTTTTTATAGAAAAGGGTATTTACTGTCAATGATAATCAAAAATCTATTAAAGTATTTTAAATTAAAATTATAACGTAAACTGATTTTTACACTACATTACTTATATAATTCAACATTTAAAAGAAATGATTAAAAATATTATGAAAAATGTTATCCGCATAGCTAAAAATACTCTGAGTCTCGCTGTAGTATCGAATGACTAGTAATAAATCATGTTATACATTTCAGCTGTAAGAATAAAAAAACTGAAAAAAACCCAATTTCTTTGAAATTTATTATTTTTCAAAATAGCTTATTGGCCAAAATATCATTACGAATTATTGGAACTATTAAAATTATTGGCATCATTTAAGTTAATAATCTTCTTTTCATTATTTTTATCATAAATCTAACCTTTTAATATGTAGTTTCTTGATTTGTCACTGAGCACTTAATTTATTGTAGAACATAATACTTGTTATAGATCTAGTTTACAACTTTTATTAGTGTAGCTTTCTACGAACACTGATTCACGTGCACTTCAATACTATTAGACTAGTCCGAAATGGTCTCACTCGCCGGTCTGTAACATGAAGGCTATCATTCTCTTCCATTCTTGCCGTCACTTTTTCTGCATATCTTGTGCGTAAAATGTTACCCATATGAGCCATTATTTTACTTTTTTTATTCGTTTGCGTAGATTCATGGCTCTTTCATGCTTATCATAAGATTTGATTGTTTATTTATATTAACTGAAGAATTATATTAAACAATTGTATGATTCAATGTTTAACAACAACTTTGGTTTTCTTCATAGTTATATGAATTAACGAAATATTTAAATATATCAAAACAACTCGATTAAATCTTATGTGCCTATTCAAACAAAAAATATCCGGTTCTTCCGAATGACAGTGTTAAAAGATGGGACTTTTGATTAAAAACACAAAAATAACTTTCAAATTTAATAGGGCAAGATCATAATGAGTGTTTTAAATTATTCTTCAAAAACTCTCTAAATTCTTGTATTTATGCGCATGCGCGTAACACTTCTCTGTATATCTTTTTCCGTAACAAGAATTAACACGGAAAACAATTTTTCTTCATAATTTGAGAGTACTTTCAAGTAAATATTCTAAGCATGAGTGAATGAAATACTTTGAAATAAGTTTATACCAGTGCCTTCCATGATAATAAATTACAAAAGTTTTAAAAACAATCGAAAGCGAAGCTAATATACGAAGTTGCTTAGAGGTTCGAAAACATTTTCGCCTCTCTTTGAAACTAAGATTTCCGTTGCGTGACAGCGATTTTCCGTAGGTTTGACTGTCGTCGAAAGGAATGTCAAGCCTCAAAACTAGATTCGCTACGTGAACCGTTTCCCAATGCCCGAATTCAACTTACCTTCTTCATATTCTCCGTTACCGCCAATACCCGCTAGTACCCTACCAATTCCCTACCCATTTCAATTTCTGCGCGCTTATGTCCCCACTCTGCCCCTTTTCCCTTTCAATCAATTTGCAATGTTTAATGGTATTTCCATTGCCATTCCCGCATCTAAAATAAATTACTTTTTAAAATTCGATGTACGCAGGTCTATTCGAAAGGCGATTTTGACGAAAGTTCTTGCATGTATTTTAAAATTGCTTTGCGGAGCGATGGGAAAATAGCCACTAAATCCATTGAAGCACAAGAGCTTTGAGAAGCAGTTTTTAATTCCTGTTTTGAGAGGGGTGTGGGAGCATTAGCTTTTGCTGTGAAAAGGGATTGCAATTGGTTCATCGAAATCATTCGACGCTGTAGTCAAGCGCCGTTATAATTCTGGAGGGTCGAAAGGCCGAGGGTGGAACCGAGCTTTCGGGCTATCCCCAAAATTTGCGACTTCTAATGCACCGATACTAATTCATGAGGGAAGAGTCGGTCTGTGGGGCGCGACGTTGCCGCGCTTAGCATCGAGGGGTCTTTGCGCGCTCAATAGATATGCAAATAGGTGCAATAAGTCCGAGGACTCGCTCGACTAAATTGCCGTCGTCGAATGCGCGATGCTCGTTTACTCGGGGCCGTGCGCCTCTTCTGCCGGGAGAGTTCGGCCACTCCGCCACGTGAGAGATGAATTTGTGTTTTTTTTGCTCGGTGCACTCGTCGACGAGGTCGTTTATTACGCGAAGAAATAAGTCATTTGCTGATTGGACCGATGTTTTTATTCGCGGGGTCCAAGTGGGCTGCGGTAAGCAACGAGCAATCATACTCAGTCCGAGTTATTTCGAGGAACGATCCGATACCTTTTTTATACAACACCTCGCATGCCCTCGTTTAGCGAGTTAAACCCGCTAATTTCCTCTTTATAATTCATGCACTTTTCATAACTACATCGTTCAGTGGGTAAACTAAATAATACTTTCCTCTAAAGCTTGGTGACTAGCTATAAAAAGGCTCGGATTGGCCGATAATTAATATGTTCGAGATAAGCGGAAAATAAATTTGGGCCAACGTACCGCTTCATCGCGACATTGCGTGCGCATTTGAGGAGTCTTAAAAATGAATCAGTGGAGTAAATCAGAGGGAGGAAGGGCCCGGCATCAGTCTAAAGTAGACACCGAATTTTCTGGATAATCCTTATCTTGATATTTTTCACGGGTGGGCATCTCGATTCGCAGAGCGGCGCTCGATTTTTATTCAATCTTCCCGCCGTGCGGCACTGTACCGGGCACACGGGGACCTTGGACGTTAAAGGCACCGTTTCCGAGTTGCCGCACGAGAAAATCCTTTTTCCGGTTGCGCGGCCGGCCGTCTAGCCCAGAAAAGTTGCCCCTCCTTGGTCCGCGCACTCGGAGAAGTGTTCGAACCAATCAGCGAGAGAGCGCTAAGTAATTGAGACTTTAGACTCTCCGCGCTCGTCGATTTCAATCTCTACTTCTAAGAGGTTAAGAGTTCGGAATCCCCCGCTCGAAAAAATCTACTTTTCCACGTCACTCGTTATCGTCCTTTTAAAGTCATTTCAAGTTTATATCCACGAATCTGCGTCCCTCCCGCCTGCGCGTTGCCCGCGTCGCGGTACTTCTCTCGATATGAGCGCAGCGGCAGTGTTTTCCCTACTAGGCCAGATCGGACTCCCTCGAAACGGCCCGTTTCCCCTTTAACACCGTGAACTGATACTGGGCCGCTTGACGCGTGTCCAAGGTGCATCTATTGAGATTTTTGACCACCCGTGATGTTCACTTTGTATTTTCGCTAGAAGGATGGCTTTGGATGGACGCTTTCCTTTCAATTACTCGACAACCGTCTGCCTAACCGCCGTCATTAGTAGCAATTTGCTTCAAGCCTATTTTTCAAAGTACTTTCTCTGGAAATGAGAATTAAAAACACCAGAATAAACATTAATCTCCCACTAACTATCTGGCGAAAGATCGTTTCTCTCTGACCACCTTCCCACCTCCCTACTTTCCGTCCTTCCAATAGCCTCCCAACCAATTTTCTTTTTCAATGGCTAAGAAGAAATGGAAAGACGAAAGGGCGTGTAAACAAAGGAAACGGGGTAAGAGGGACTGTGCATAGGGACTGAAGAGGCTCGAAAGGCTGGATCCAGAGGGAAGAATGCAGGTGCCCTCCTAGCTTGGAGGGCAGCCGCGCATTACGAGCACGCACTTACCTAATATTACCTAATGAGGGGAATGGCTATGCAAAGGCTTTTCTTCATCCGGAACCCACCCGACTATTCCTTCGGGATGTAGCCTGTTTACAAATTAAGCGCAATAGTTCTTTGTTTCTTTTCTTGCCAAGAACACGAGAGCAACTGAAAGAAACCGAGAGCCGGCCATTAAACAGATGCTGTATTCTCGTCGGGAGAACCAATTGGCTGGTCGCTCAAATACACGTGCTTTAATGGGTAGTATTAAAATCGAACGGGAGAAATTAAAGGTACGGGGTAATTAAGATATTAATTCTTTGGAATCTATATCTCCATGCGATTATAACTTAAGTCAATTGTTGAAGAAATGCCTTGATTTTTATAAGCGTTTATTTAAGTGAGCGCGTTAATCGGAGCGAACTCTTAATCTTAACGCTTGAAATACTGTTTTTGAATATCGGGCTAATGAATTTTCATAATGCTAGAAAAGTTTAAATGATTGTACTGCAATCCGCCTTTCCGTTCATTTACATATGCTGATAAGTCGTATTGTTATGAATATACATATTTATAATTGTAGATAGAATAGCTCTCGGCTATGCTGTACACTATGCGCAACTTATATTGCTCATCGAATGGAATATAGTTTTATGGCTGAATCCACGTCTCTTCAGACGCGAAGCACATTAGTAACTCGTGAGTTTGAAACAGTCTTCTGTAGCGTTACAACACCTCATAGTTCCATTTTGTATTCGATATGCATTTATTATTATAAAATGTAATATATGCAAGTTTATAAATACTGCTCCGAATTTTTCTTTACAAAAAAGCCTTTGTTCGTTATACAATATTTAACTTAATTAGGAGATTTACTTATGTCAACCTGTAAAAAATGCTAGGATATTGTTTCACCGGTAGAAATAATGATAAGCTATTATTTAGCACGGAGCCTTTCTAATAGCAGATGCCCAGTTACAGAAGCAAAAGCCGAAAAGGAAAAACAACTAAAGCGGATAGTCAGGCAGAAATGTACGGAGCAGGGGAAGTAGGCGCGTAGCGAGGGCCGACTCGAGTGCCGAGGGCCACCCGCTCGTTACCCAACTGAAATATTCACGACACTCAAGGGCACAATGATGCGAGTCCTCCTTTTTCGACCCGGCCGCTCTCCACTCGTCCGCTCTCACGAATCGCCACCTCTTTGAATCCATCTCTCTCTTCATCCGTACTTGTGATAAGCCCGAGCTTTCCCGCTCTCTTTCTCGCGTTCCTCCAGGTACCATTAACGTTTCTCATTCTGCTTTAGAAGATGAGATTACTTGCATCTCACCTCCACGTTCACGGCAAAAATATTCCAATTCCAGATGTATAATTTCATACATTTCTCGCTCTATGAGGCTACATTCAAAGACCTCGCGTGATTTCTTAACTACATATTTCAAAACAATTGGCTTTGTCAAATGGGTAACGTTACATCCTTTTGTTCAATTACATTATTCAAGCAAAAGTTTTTAAATTATTCTGTTTTACACGCGATAAAAGTTTTTCACCAATTGTCTCTTTTCTGTTCTAGGTAAGTACATTTGCAGACCTGCTTTTTCATCAGTCTAGAGAATTACACATTCGTAAGTTTATGAATACAAGTTACTTATTCGAGATAATAAACCCGTAATAAACTAGGTAAAGGCGAAAAGGAGTAAAATTAAATGAGAAACATGTTTTCTACAGCGCAACTTTATTAACCTAATACACAATTCAGAACAATTCTTTATTTTACTTTTAATTAATTATCGTATTATTTTAAATTTTTAAAATTATAAGAAAATAATATTTAACTTAACAAAGTTATTTTAAGTGCTTATTTAAAGTGAAAAGTCAGGTCAAATAATCACAGTTTTGGTTAAACCCGTTTTGTAATTAGTAATTGGCCCTTTTTATTTATGTATTTAAGCAGATTCTTATCCTTTGTCTAGTTTTATTATATTTCGAAATATAATAAAATAAACAGTAAATATAAAAAAAATTGTGTTTCCTTTTTAGTATAATTTTTAAATTGGTTTTTAAGAGAGCGCTTGTACAAATTTGGCATTATTATTTTTTTCACGTGTACGGTAGAAATTGTTTTAAATCGTGTAATTTCATTAGAACACTTTTGCGCAAACTCACTATTGGTAATTAATAACATAAATAGTATTTTTCCATTGATTACGATACACACACACGCGCGCGCGCGTGTATATATTTTTATTTATTTACTTTTATACACACACGCGCGCGCGCGCACGCGCACACACACACAGATATATATATATATATATATATATATATATATATACAACTTTATTTACTTTTGGTAATAGTACATTTATAAAATGTAATTTTTTCCTCAGAAAATATGGGTTCCGGTGAACGGAAAGTTGTATAAAACATGAGAAACTTACGTGTTACTGTCGAGGGTTATCGGTTACGAAAAAGCCACAAAAGAGGGCGTAGGACCGACCACATACCGCGAAGGAAATTAAAATTGAAGGCGTGGGGCGAAGGGCCATCGTAAACTATCCGAGATCTATGAATTAAATCGGTCTCGCGCGTGGGGGATATTAATACCCAGCGCCTCGTGCATTAGCTCCCGTCGTAAATCAAGGCTCTTGTGCAAGAAAGCTCCGAGGCGACGCGCATCGAATGAAAAATGCATTCTCCCGGCGGGCGGCGGGCCGAGTGGAAAACGAGAGGAATATAAGAAAGTCGCGGCTTATACTAGCCTGCGCCAGCTGACCGCCGCCCATGAATATGCATGCGCAGGATTCGCGGGCGCCCTTCTTCCCTCCTGCTTCTTTTTCCCCGTCCCGAGGTGCGACGAAATTTCGCCCGCCGTCTCTGCGGTCTCTTCTCTTTTTCCCGGGCGCCGCGCGCCGATGCCCTGACGGCCGCTCTTTTATTTCCCACCGCAAGTTTTGAAAGATCGCCGAGGGCGAGGGACTGCGCCGTATTTTTCAGCCCCGCATGTTGAGGCATCAGTAGCTTCGAATCGGTCGAGTTTGCTCAAAGTATCCGGCGTCCGAGAAGCCCAGAAGCTCTGGTTCTTTTAAACGCGCTCTGTTTGACACCCTGTGCCGGAGCATTCGTTTATGTTACTGTATTTTTTACAACGATCAACTCCGGCTCGTGCGACTTTTTCCCGGAGCTTTTTCAGGGTGGCCAGCCCTCAAAGAGCTTTGAGCTTGTGTCATATAGGGGCAACGCCGCTGGCCGCACGTGCAGGCGTACATGCAATATTTCGACATGCCTTCGATGGACCGCGGGACGCCAGACTCCAAAATTTATGCGCCGACGCCGGTGCAGATGCAGGCCCAGTTTCGGCCCAATGCGCACGGGTCGGTTAAAATATTGTGCTGCCTTCCCTCTCTTCCCTACTAGCTCTTCTCTTATCGTGTCAGCAGGACCAGGACTGTTCTCGATACCCTCTAGTCCATATCTGCTAAATCTACCTCCATATTTTATTCTTATTTTTTAGAATACCTCCTATTGCTTTATCACTAATGTTTAAAACTAGTTTTTTTAACAACAGATAAAGGATACATTAAGTCCTTAATATAATCTATAATGAGATTTGTTTAATTTTATATTAATTATCTAGTATCAGCAGATACAACTGCTATTAATACATCTTCAAAAAGAAATGTATGTCTTTGATTATTTCAGTATTTCATACTTACACTTCATTAATTTGTAGCAAAAACTTATAGATGCATTGTTTATATTTTTAGAATGTAATAGTTTGAAAATATATCTTTTGTAACTCGCGCTAATCTAAAATCTTATATAAACCACCGATACATAATCGTTTCTTCGATGGTCAATCTAGTTATTTTACGTTTTAAAGAATATAACTAGTTTTTTAAATTTTAAAACTCGAAACGAAATAAAGCTTCTGAAATGTTTCCAAAACTAATTTAACCGATACGACTTTTTAATAAAACTTTGAAACACGCAAATTTATTTTGACTTACTCAGTAAATAGTAGTTTAAATTGAAAATCTTTTCAAATCATAAAAAATATAAAGATAAATTTGTTGCTTAAAAAATAAATTTTTCTGTTGCTTTTGTTTTTTAAGTCATGTGAACTCATAGTCTAAAAATAGTTATAGTAAGTTTATTCAATTGCCGAACTGTCTATTGACAAACGATTTATTAACTCTTCTATTTCACTATATGGTAATAAACGCAACTAATTTATAAATATAAATATTTCGGTTTAATACAGAATAACCACTACTTTTAAACATTTATTACTGGAATCGATATCACAATAAAAAAGACAAAATAAAAAAATACACTCTACAATATCTCGTAAATGTATAAAAAATAAATATCGCATAGCGAAAAAAAACAAATATCTGCGCGTTAAACGTTAATATTCCCCATGAATAGTGACAATATGACATGGAGTTTTACTTTTAAGAGCTTTTATCTATAAAAATGAGTATCTACCTTTTGGATTTGAAATTTGGTTTTTAGTCTAGATTATACCCAAAATCTAAACCTGCAACAAAGCGACTTCAACAAATTTACCTTTTTTTCTTTATTTTCTACGAGATAATTTCTATCATACGAGATTCTGGAATGAAATGATAAGAGTTGTCAATGGTTTGATTGCATTTTTCTTTCCTTTTAACTTTGAAAAATAAAAAGTATACAGCGGTTACACATGCGAATATCACTTTTTAATAAGGGATTCATCAAACCGACTTGATAACAAAAAAAGAAGGAAAAAACGGTTTCCCGCCTCAGCGATAAATAAAGTCGAGCGATTAAATCGGCGCGCACTCGGCGTTTTTGCGCGGGCCAATAATTCTCGTGAAATATCGCGCGGAGCGGTCGAGCTTTCGGCAGCTTTCGCTGTGGCACCGGTTGTTTTTTTGTTTTTCGTCGCGCCCAGTCGCGGCTTATAACGATCCTCCTTCCCCGCTTGCAAGCCCGTTTACCAGCGGACAGACGTATACGACCGCGCGGCTGATAAATCGTTAATGAAGCCAAATAACCGTGGGCTCTTTATTAAGCGCGCGAAGCGCCCTCGAAGATATGGATGTCCCCTCTTTACCCGTTGCGGACAGACCGAAATTGATGCGCCATACATTTTTCCCTTTCGATTGTTGGTGTTTTATTTTACGAGTATTTTACGTAACGAGATCGTGCATATTCCCACATTTCTATAAAATCGTGCGCTTCTTACCCTTTGTAATTAATAAGGTTTAATTTAAATCAATGCGCTTGATGGTGAAGTAAAATATAGATATAAGATACTGCCAAGTATAAGTAGATTATACAGAGTTTAACGTAAATTGACATTGAAAAAAGATTTCACATTTGAAATTCGATTGCAAACGATGAATTATTTGTTTGTTTATTGATTTGCCCTTGCGAATAATTATAAAATTATAAATATATTTGCTACAATAATAATAAGATTAAAAGCTTTCTTAATAAAAGTAATTAATTTTTATACAATATTTCTGATGCATCTATCTATATGGCATACACGCGATTCTTGAAATATAATGTTATATTATATGAATTACGTGTCGAACAATGCTATCAAAAAGAATTGAGGATTTGTTTTTAGCTGGCAATAAAAAATGTCCAAAATTTCACACCAACAAGGTATTAAAAGCGTACTTTAATCCTTTCATTCTGCCCGTCTCATATCTCCGAAAGTATTATTTTGCTTTTTCGACTTGTGATACTCGCTTTTTCCTCCGCGACTCAAAACTTGAAGCAAGTTCCGAGTTACATAATTCACCCAAACGGGAAGCGAGGAAAAATCTCTCTCGAGCGCGCATGAAACGTCGGGAAAAATCGAGCAAAAGGACAATTACGTAAGTAAGATGAAGGGAGCGAAAGGGTGCGAGTGCGCTTAGACAGGGCGAAGTGGTAAAAGGCAGGACAGGGTCAGACTCTGGCGCCTCGCTTCGCGGCACCCCGCGAGTCCCCTTATTTTTCTCCGTCGCCCAGCGCGTCGACATTTTTACATTTCTGGACACTCCTTTCTCTTCACGCTTTTCTTTTTTCTATCTATGCAACGTACATAAAAGCTCTCCTTTTGTTTCTTGCTTATGTGCACTGCGGTTATACACCCGCTCACTACTCTTACAATGCTTTAATACTCGTATTTCAGTGTTCGCAGTTTGTAAAGTTGACGGATTTCATAAGCTATGCGATAATACTAAGTGTTTTTTAAACTTTTAAAATATTTTAAGTATTAAGCTTTCCAATAAATTATTTGAAAACAAAATAATTAATCCTTACAATACTTTTAATGAATTTCTTAGTAAGAAATTGTCTTAAATAGTTCGAGTTAAAAGTATCAAGTGATTTAACTCCGAACCTTTTTCAAAATTAAAAGATGACTTAACAGGAAGACAAAGAACGACCTAAAAAGATTGTAAAACTTGGCACAGTATCCATTAACAAGTTTAGATTCTCCTTTTTACTGAAGATATTTCGTCCGAGTTTCACTTTTAATTCGAGTTGTAACACGATTTATTAAAATGTCTGTACAAAGCTGCAAGGAATTCCTTAAGTGATCTAGAATTTCGTATCGCTTTTTCAGCTTCACAGGTAACACCAAAAATAAACCACGCCATTATGCTAATTTTAAGTGCCACTTGAGCATAATAAGAATAATAAAAGGATAGAATATTACTTCCGGCCCTTCTATGCCTTTCTAATCTCCTTCGTCCCTTTTGAATATAATAAAGCCAAAATTATTACACGTACTCCTGTACCTCGTTTAAGATTTTCCTTAATTTCTTCACAATTATCTCTGATTCGTACTGTATGGACGATCTAGGATTGCCATGTTGGAGATTTCTTGACTGTTCGTTTATTCTCATTCCGCGAAGGTGGGAAAAGTATTTTCGTATTTTCTTATTTTTAAACACTACTGAAAGAATCACGATATTCTATTTTGTGTTCTAATTAAATCGGTATTTTCTCTCTCTAGTATTTTCTGCCTCTTATCTTTTTTTTCTGAGTAAAAATTCACTGTAAATCAATTTTTCAGTCAGTAATACTATCAGTAATTTTATCTGAAAAAGACCCTCCGATGTTCTCGCTCGCATCAACAACAAGTACTTAGGATGAGTTTGCCTCATTGAAGAAGCCCAGACTCACCTCGAGATTTCTTTCAACACGATGCTCAAGCGTCGCCTTTTTCCAAGCTCCATGCCTCGTGCACGGGTTTTGAGAGTCAGCGTCTCTCATTAAAAATAATTTAATACGAACGGATGCCTTTCGCAGGAATATTTAATTTAATGTAAAATTACAAAACGAGTCAAGAAAATATGTACGCATGAATAAGGAAAAAGGTCTATGCAAGAAATCATATCCAGCTCAACTACGGGATTCGTCGTACCAGCATTACTGCAGCCGACACAGCTGGGGCAAAGATGTTAATTTGCAATGGATGATGAGAACTACCGGAACAGATTAGTGATTCCGTTAATTTCCGAGGAGTGGAGGTTTCTCATCTCCCTTAGCCTGACGTTCATTTTGTCAATTGATTTTGGGTCCTGCGTGCATTATGAATAATTTTACAGTAATTTAGAACTTCCTCAAGAAACTAAACTAGAGCTTTTTTACTATTTTTTTAAAATTCGTTTTTCAATCAAATATATACGGAAATAATATATGCAAAAACATATATGCCTGGACAAAATTTAAGAGATATTTTTATAACGAAGCGTAAACTGTATTTATAATAATTTGGAAAACTCTTAATTAGATAAATCATGAATCAAAATATACCACAACTGATAATAAGTAAATTATAGAATAAAATTCAATAGTACGGTAATTAATAATTGGTCTTAAGAATTAAGCAATAAATAAATAAAAAATCTAGTTTTTCGGATTGAATTTTTAACGAGTTTTTAACTAACTTGCAAATAGTATTTATATAAATAACTTTTTCAGTTTATACAAATGATTAAATAAAAATCTAAGTCTTTTAAAGAAAGGTAAAATACTTTTCTACTGCGCCGTACATGTACATTGTGAATAATTCGGGAATATTCTGAAAGTTAGAGGGATTGGTGAAAAATGGCAATTTGACTGAGAATTGTTTACGCGGCGCTGGCAGAGGAAATGAAAACAAGCGCGGAGCGATTGATCAATCTGGAAGGGGAAAAATTTGGAGGTCGGGCCGCAGGCAGGGCATTAAGCATTCTCGATAGCGGCTTTTTCCAGGGGTCGGGCCTCAGGCGTCTCCCGGTGGGAAACAATCTCATCGCAGCCGGGTGCATGAAGTGCGGCGTGTGCGAATGGGAAATAATTGCCGGGGGGTAACGAATCCTTTCAGGCGAGTGGGCACGCTTGCGCTCGGCAAAGTTGTTTACCGCGTCCGCGCATATCATTTGCACGAGGTAATTGCCGTCATCACGAGCGAGCCGTGCCCCCGCGGGCAAACAAAATAAGTCCCGCCACAATGCGCCTCCTCGCGACCTCTCGCGGTCCGGCCTTGTTTTTACCCCCTCTATGCCCGAATCCGGTAGTGTAAATTACGCGTATTATTCGGTCGCATTGAATCGGCCGGGCAATGCACGCTTGATTAAACAGAGGCACGCGGCATGGGCGGCGGAAGGAAATTCGCCCGCGCCCGAAAGAATTTACAATTCAAAATTCCGCCGGGTGTTTTTGATCTTGCAGGCGGTCGGCGCGGACTCGATTTCCAGCCGGCTGCTAAAGCGCTAAATTCAGCCGGGGGCAATCGCTCGGCGTTAATTCGCAATGTCTCCTCGCGCCCCCGCTCGAATTATTTCGACTGCGCGCATTTTCGATTTCGCGTTTCAAAGCTCGCGCACACCCTTTAAACCGGACCCCCTTTTCGAGTCCCCTTTTCGGACCTCCAACTCCTTATTATTTTGTTTCGGCCCGTCGCTCTGTATACTTGTTGCTCGGCGGGAAAAAATTGCACGACGGCGCATTGTTTCGCTTTAATTCGTCCCGATTGCGAGGGATAAAACGGGTCCGCCAACGGTATTAAAACGAAATGTTCAGAGCGCCCGCGCCGGGTTATGCGCGAAGCCGCGGGGCTCGAGTGTTATTATTCGCTCGCCCTGAGTGCACCTCGTTGATATAACTGAATCAAATCCATTTCTCCCTGACTTTCCCCTGCACTCGGGATGAGCATAAACAGACGTCGCCGAGCAACGGCGCATTTTCTACTACGGAAAATTTAGGCAAAAATTAGCCCAAACTCGCTTACCATGTTCGCCCCAAATTGCCTATAAGTGATGGGGGGCTCAACCCCATTAGTCGAGCTTTGATTAGCAATCTCCTAAATATTTATATCCAATGTGGTTTAATATGACGAATATTGCCGGCTGAAAGCCAATTATTTAGTAATTGTCCTCTTTCGCGCATAGAGATGGCAATCATTTTCATTTAGTCATCGGAACGCTGTTAAATAATGGGATTGCAATAAATTGCAAATTTACTAAAGAAATAAATAGTTTTCCTGTTAAATTAATGTACAATTTACAACTTGCTGCGGTCGCTGAGGGCTTGCTGTTCTCTTGTTCACCTTTGTTAAGAGCCTTCGTGTTGTACATGATGGTGACGTAACTTGGAGGTCGCTTATTGAATTAGTTTGTGAAATGATTAACCAGCTATTGTGCAACTTACGATTTTTCCATTAGTGCACAACTAACGCTCTTTGAATCAAGGGGACACGAACATATTATTGCTCAGAAGAAAAGATTGGATTCTATAGAAATGTGCAGTTGGAAGAAATATTTTATACGTCGACACGTACCTGTATAAAATCTGACTGCATATAAACTGTCACTCCTCACTAACTTTTTCTAATAATGGTTCTGATCGGTCTACACAGAATTGACCTAAAAAACGTCTGTGAATGAGGAAGGTGAAAAAATGAAGCCGTTTTCTATATTTATTAATGCCTATATACTGACTAAACTTACTGTGTTTGCTTTGTTTTTATAATTCTTTAATATAATATCATTTGAAAAAGGGTTTATTTGTAATTAATATTTGTTACGATTTGTCTTATTCTAGTTATATATTATATTATATAAATATAATATACTTAAAATGAAGCTAAAAATAATTTCAGAATTGTAGCTTTTATACAATAAATAAACAAACATTTATTTATCTCTGATCCATTTTCAACCATAATTATGTGTTTTTAGTAAGAAAAAATACGCATTTAGCATATGATCAACATTAATTAATTATAAATTTCATCAAATATTTAGATAGCTTAAACTAGTATTATTGTTTAATGAAAATTACGAGTACCAAAAGAAAAACAATAAGAAAATTGAATTTTAAATAATTTTGTAATTTTCAATTTCAATAGTAAAAATAGAGAGTAATTAATAGCAAAATAACTTTAATGAGTTGAAAGTTTTATAAGTTTAATAAGTTCAAACGATTTCATGTTTTCGTACACGTGTCTATTAAAAGGTTGATGCATTCTGTTTTTGAAAGTGTGTCGAGAGTGTAGTTCAAGTTGTGAGGGTAGTTCGAGTTACAGGGAACCCATTATTTTTCCAGACACGATAGTTTTGCGGCTGTCCTTATCTAGAATCTATAAGCCGTCGTTCCTGGGTTCGACACGATAACGACGAGTGAGGGAGAAGCAACTTCATCCACTCTGTTACTCTGTTACTTTGAGGGGTGGGCGGTAGTGGGGGAGCGATTCAAGTATCCCATCCGGGACCCCCTCGTCTTTTGTCCTATAGACCAACTACTCGAGCGCCGAGTTTATATCAAGCGCGTACTACTTTGCATAATATAGCTTGGCTTTCAATTTGTAATGACTCACGGAGTTGTCAAGGGGCATATCACAAATTCATAATTAGCGAGTATTTACATTTGATAAATACTCGGTGAAACTCGCACTGTCAGCGGTCTGCTCGCACAACGTACGCGTCAAATCAATTTTTGCTGGATCCGTTGGGAGGTCGTATGGAAATTCATATCTTGGGGGTGGGTGGGAGGCTAGCGAGGGGCGTGTAGGGCGTGTAGCGGAGCCAAAGTGACCAAGGCGAGGAGGCGGTGACAGGGACTGGGGCTGGGGGCTTCCCGGAATCCGTATTGAGGAGGGATTAACACGGAGGCTGGGTGAGGATCGGCTTTGCCGCGGAGGTGGTCGAGATGACTAGGGTCTCGCTAAGCCGCTACCTCGCCGCAGGATGAGCAATCGCTCCTTTTGACAAGATCGCTTTTTCAGCGGAGGCTCCAAACGGCCGGCTGATGTTTGCTCGGCTTGCAGTGCCGCCGGTAAACGGCTTTGGACGCGCCCTCGAGCTAAGACCCCCCTTACACTGGACATAATTAACGGGCGATTGTGCTGAGGGGCAACGCGGGAACGAGCACTAATATATGACATTAGCATATTATCAATGTGTTACAATCGGGCGCGCGGAATACTGATTGCTTCGCGCATAATCATCTCCGTATACATATAATTCGATGGGATTTCGCAGGAGTGCCTATGGATACAAGAGGACGCAGGTGACAGGCAACCGAACGTGTCCGGAGCCACCGCGAGGCGCTTTTATACGGGTGTTTTCTCGGGGAAATTAGCCGTGGCCGGGCATGAGCGCGTACTTGCTCGAAAAACACGGGTGGCGACCCCGGCGGCCCCAGCGCGGGCGGCCTGACCGCAAATGTCCGGCCGGCCGATGACGATTGATTCGGCGCGAAACCGCGGCTCGGCGGATTTTTTCCAGCACCGAGGTGACATGCGCTCGCCTCGGGAGCGCCCCATGGGCTTGTATAACAATTAGAGCTGCGGACGAGTTTGGGGTTGACCGCGACAAAGCGAGCGCGCTCCGATCCAAGTATCGAGCCACCCGCGACATCGGCCCTCACGGGACTGTGCCCCTCCCTCCTACCGACCCCCTGCATTTTATCGCCCCTGCGACCGCTTTTCCGACTTTCCACCCACCTACGGAGCTCTCGCTTGATTTAGAAACGAACTAATATCGATAATTAAGCCTCCCTGTAAAACTACAACTGCGACTGCACTATACATATCCTGAGAGATTATTATTGGGCTTAGGTAACCTCTTCGTTATAGTTTTCTACGAGATTCTTTAGCTAAAACATAAGAATTAATTCGATAATATCTTGGTAGAAATTGATCCCTTTAAGAATTTACACAATGCATAGAAATATTTATGCGAATACAGACAAGGTAAATACACAGCCTATCTGATATATCATATACTATTATCATATATAATATATCATGTTATATACGAGATACATTATTTAATCTCCGTAGTTAAAGTATTAGCAACTTATTAGAATTACATTACACTCTTACTTGCGTTACAATTACATTACATTACATTGCAGTCTATGTTTAAACTATATTTATGGGCACACTTGCAATAAATATAGTATTATCTTGCATAATACTTACAAGTATCATTTAATAAATCATTGCAGATGTTAAATCATTACATGAAAAAATCATTGTAGATGTCACTATCTGTAAATAATATAATGTTGGTGCGTAACTTGGGTATATATAGTATTGTAATTTATACACTTGATCTTTCCTAGCAAGGTTGATCACTTGATTGTAATGTTTAATTACGAAACTGCTTTTTATTATACAGTTTGTCAATGCTCTTGCTTAAAATATCAAAAATAAGTAATCAATTAATTAGACATTGCATAGCTTGGCAAGTTTTCGGCGATCAAAACTACTATTATCCACGACTAGTAATAGTCTACCTTTATAAAATTACTATATAAACTAGTTAAATACTGATGAGATTTCTATCCGGGGTAGTAGCGCGACAGCGAGTGCGTACTTTTACGCAAATAAGTGGAGTTGGGCAGTCCAAAGCTCGATCATTAACTGCTATGCAATTTAGATGGTAAGTAACCGGTTACGATTAATTTCCCATTTGCGTTTCACGGGCGACACGTATAATGAATCGGACTGGTGGAACCGACGGCGGACCGGCTGAAGGGGCGCGTCTCATACCGGGAAGATAGGACTGCGCGGGCGGCGATAAATTCGTGACGAGGCTCCGGACTGACGGGCCAACTTTTCGCCCGGGTCGCGGCTGCCTTTTCTAAATCAAAGCGCGCGTTAATCCAATTTGCAGGGGTGTCTGCCGCGCGCGTCGAAGGCCGACACTCGAAAACAGTCGAGCGGCCGATCTGCGGTCCAACCGGCCGATGGACCGAAAAGCCGCCCAGCCTCCGCGGCAATAATTGCGCGGCCCGAAGTTAATCCTCGCAATCGCCCGGGTGCGTCGCTTCGCGGGACGTCCTCTTTTTGCGTCTGCGACGACGACCTTTTTACGAGGCGCTTTTTTAGTTGGCGGGCCGATTGTCGGGCGTAGGGGCGAAATTCGGTGGCACGGACTTCATTACGGCCAGTCGGCGCGTTCCCCGCTCTTTCTTTCCGCAATTGCGGCGATATTTCAATAATTCAGTCCGAGATCCATTCTCTCAGAAAGATCGTTTCGTCGTGCCGCGCCGTGCGATGACCACGTTGGTTTTGTCTAAAAAATTTTAACACATTTCGCTTTTGCATTTTACGATATAACGTATAACATACGATTCTTATTTTATTGTTGTACACGTATTCAGAAGAGTAATACTCAGGCTGAAAAATAAATGTTTATTAAAGATGCAGGTTTTACTGTATGGAAAAAGTTATGTAGCGTATAGGATGTTAATAAATGAAATAGTTCAATATTTACATGATAGTAACATTTACTGGGAAAAATGAAAATACTGCTACATTGTATTTTCGATCGAATGAGGTTTTTCTTTCGTTTTACAACGGGGAGAGCTGCTAAATATGTAGGCGGCGTATATTCCAGGAAAACATTTATGACACGTTAGACGAGGTACACAAAAACATTTTTCGTATTTTCATGTAGGAGATATCTATTCATGGTTTCCCGTCCCTCGGCTTTTCTCGTTATTTCTTGTCTCCATATTCAGTTCTAACTCAATGTAAACATGACTATTTACTCGTAGTATATGTATTCGGCGTTTTTAGAACTAGGCAACGGAGTCTTGGGCACACAGCCACGGGGAAAATGCACGGGAAGACAAACAAAGCCGAGTGCATATACGAATTAAAAGCAAAGGTAATGGGAACGCTGCCTGTCGTGCAGGGAAAAAGCGCCTCACCCAATAACGAGAATAAGGCGGTGAAGGTAGCGACATTTTGTGATCGGATAGGCAGTGACGATGAGAGCCGCGGCGTTAAGCAGACTGGTCCATTTGACGAACCGCTACTCGTTGTTCAATCGAGTAAAGCGAAACCTCTCAGCTGTGATGCGTCGGCTTAACGAGAGAAGCGGACGGCGCGTCTCGCTGTCGCTTGGCCCCATTAATAAAGATTGGCCCCCGGTACACAGGCGTGTCTCTTTCACTCGTTAGCGGCTGGTAAATTGTTAGGACCCGGTAAATCGAGCACCGGCTGCGGCCTCTCTTTTGGTTTTGCGAATTTGAGGACTCGCCGTGGCCCTGTTTTCCCAAACTCGGATTCGAAATTGATGGGTCAGATCTTTTTACCCGAGGCTCCGCCCACTACGCTATTTTACCCGCTCAACTTTTTTTCACCAACGCTTTTCGGCCGCGTTGAACCACGCATTAATTAGTTGATTGGCAAAGCAAAAAATTAGTTCGGCTGCTCGAACGATAAGGATATAACTTCTCTCGTAAATTTAATCAACGATGTATAAGTGCATCAAAGCCCTTTCAAAGCAGGGCAAATCCTTTGTTGTTAGTGAATTTTTATCAACACACGAATGAATTTTTCATATTTGCTTGTAAATATCCTTTAGCTATTACCAATGGCAACGCTGTGAGAAAGCACGTCTGTTTATGCTGATACATTGCAGTAAATCGATCGTTCGAAAGGAGTGAAAGTGTATACACACGGAATGATTTGAGAAAGGTTATCTACAGAAACAAAGCTTTAGATTTATTTTTGCTTGTTTATTTCACAAAAAGCATGAGAGCTAACTTCTTAATAGATAAGACATTCTGTTTCAAAGATTTCTCTCGTTATCACTGATTCAATTTTAAAGACTTGGAAGTACTCGACCGCTTAGCGACCTCCTGTCGTATTCCATTGTCGTATTCGTTCGCCTGGAATTCCTTAGAAAACTAGGGTCACGCAAAGGCGATGCAATGGGGAGTCATATCTGCGAGTAACGATGCCGGGTAGATGGAGGAGTAAAAGGAAGGGTCAGCGAACGACTCCCCTCACCAACGACTGCAACGCAGGTAATCGGCGAGGGACGCATTGGAGCATCTCGGTGGCACGCGAGTGGCCCATGAGGTAAAAGCTCGGCTCCCGCGTGAGATGGGAGCATCGGCGGGCTCGTTAGGGTGGGGCCGCACCCCTCCGATTGGGGCCAGAGATCCGGAGGCCCAGGAGCGGGCCAAAGCGGCCGCGGGGGTCTGGGGAATCAGGCTCGTCGACTGCCAACGGCCCGGGCCGCCTAGGCTCGGATTAAAAATCTATTATTTAGGGATAGGGGCGCCCTGGGGGGAGGTGGCCGGACCCGGGGAAGCCACTGCCCGGGAAATTGCGCCCGTGAGTCTCCCCGGCAAGCGTTTATTTATATTTATCCGGTGGCGGCGGCGCCTTCTCGCCTCGATACTTCTGACGCCCGGGCAATTCTTCCTCGGCGCAACCGCTCGGACCTCGGGTGAAAGTTGCAGGTGGCCCCGACCTCTGCGTGGCCTCCCGTTAGTATTTATTGCTCGCCTGGAGCAATTCGCTCTCGGCGTAGGCGGCGCGAGGTCCCCTTATTTACGAGCCGAGCGCTCGTGTATTTTTAAGGGTCATCGCAGGTGCGGCTCGAGGGACGAGCTTGCGGCCCGCGACTCCAGTCCACCCCGCCCTAATGCTTCAGATCGATGAAACTTTTATTCGGATTGCCTTATTTCGAAGGAGGAGGGGCCGATGGGCCGGGGCCCGACCCCGCTAGATGGTTATTTGCCCGTGAAAATTTATGGGGCGTTTACGGGGAGCCGACGCCCGACATTGAGTGAGAAGTGCCGCACGCCTGAAGCTCGAGCCACCCCGACCTACCCCCCTCTAAGATGCACCCAATTATTCACCGGCACTCGAGAAATCAAGTGGCATAAGCTTATTGCCCGAGCACCGTTGCGCCTCGTACTCCTGGCGATATATTACGCCATTGGCATCGGCATCGTTTTCCGAAAAGCCCCAAAGCACCCTTTTACGAGCTTACATCCAGACAAATATCATGTCTATGAAATCCTTTTCTCGAAATCCCTTTGGCAGACCCACTTAATTATAGTCCCGGTACAAATCGAAAATTAATCATCCGATAGGAAAACATATACTTATTGCAGTAATTTACTTTTTTTTGATACTGATCTTTATATTGATTTTTCTAAAGTCCCTTTTTGGTAAGTACATAAATAGTATAAGTTTCCATGGTTAATGCATCAATAGCCCGATATATGCTAATATATTTAATAATTATTGTTGGAAATGATATCGACATGCTTACACTAGAGAAACATTATATATATATCGAATATAGAATAGAGTAGAATTGTGTTATGTGGTAATAGTTTTTGCAACGTACTTATTACATGTTTATTCAGCAATAACATTAGTTTAGAACCCTATCATTATCTTTGATAATCTGATCAAGTAATATTATATGTTAAACATGCTTAACTATATTAAATACTTATTCCCATGTATCAAGAAATTTAAAATTAATCAAATGTATCTTATTTTTTATTTACCTTTCAATTATGTAAATACTTATTTAAAAAGGTATTTAAGATGTCTACTTCATATTAAATAATATGTTAAAGGTGTAAAATTATTTTAGGTTAGTATAGGATCTGTAACGTTTTATCTCAACTTTATTTTTGCATGTGTTATATTAATAAATAGTAATTAATTTTTTTTCTCTTTCATGAAAATCATTATATATGCATGTATTATTAATTTTATTTGAAATATAAAATAATTAGTGTGCCGTTGTTACTGTATCTCGAATTTACTGTTTAATAATATCGTAAAATTTTGTTACGAATTATTATACAAATCTTTTGAGAATCTTTATTGGCAATAATGTTGAAATAAATAAACAATTGTTTAAAATATATAGACAAGTTGGAAAAAATGCGGTTAAAAATAATCGGCGCGCGTCCTCGATCAGCTAAGCCTTCAAAAGGATGATTAAGCGGCGGGGTGGCGGGAGGGGCAGTACACGCACCGCGCCGTAGTGAAATTCATTGCAGCAAACACTGGAGCCTTCTAGGGGAAGTTGCCGCTTAGTCGGCGATCCGATCACGGGCTGCGCGCTATCGCCTTACGGCCGCGAGACGTGCATTCCTCGGGCCCTCGAGGTCTCGACGTCTGCTTTGTGGCAACCGGAGCCCCGCAATATCAAATACGCGGGCGGGCCCGACAAAATTTCGAGGGCGCGTCCCGTAACGCGTGCGCCTAAGTGCGCAGCCGCCCCGGTCCAGCTGGCCGCTGCAGTCGCGTCCCTGGCGCGCCTCGGGCTCCTATTGCCCGTCGATTCTTCGAGGCGGAGCGCGGGCTCCGGTTCGCTCTTAATCTGGATCTTGTTACCAGGATTCCGCATCTAAAATGTTCATCGCGCCCGCGCTTATCGGCCCCTTGTAACGCGAGGGTTTCGACCGGCTTTTTTGCATTTTAAAACATTCATACGGGCGTATTGGAAAAGCTCTCGAGCCCTAAGAAACTTTATTATTATGCAACTTTTGCCATAAAAAATGCGGTATCGGGCGACGCGTTTACCCGTGCCATCGGCACCATAGCAACGTGTTTTATTAAAACAGTACTGTACTCCTGTGCTGAATAATGTAATTAATTTTTAGAACATGCTTAAATACTGTGTTCCTTATTTTACTCGCTTCCCTTAAACACAATGAAATATCAGGGTACAGCTTACAGTAGCTGCGTACATATTTTTGCTTCGAGAATCCACGCACGTACGCGATCCATGATGCAGGGGGACAAAGAAGCGGAACTGTATGCATTATCGCTAGGTAGACAATAGGCGTAATATTACATTGAAATTTATTGCTTTGGAAAGATTATCGAGCGAGTGGTAGGTGTGCGCCGGGTGCGCGACTATGCAAACGAGTGGGCGTAGTTTACTCGGGCTCCCTAATCGGCGGGGATTCGAGGCATGGAGCGAAGCGGCTTTCTCGCAGTTGGCGCAGTGGAGGCCTGTCTTCCGGATTAGTCTGCGGTTGGGAGTCGCGAACGCGATTCGCGAGTGCGCGGAATCATCGGAATTGAAATTAAATTGAAATAAATACTCGGGCTGCGGCTAGGGACTTTTTTGCACCTGGCACCGCGGCGCACTGCACCTACTTGACGGGCGCAATCCGCCGGCAACTATTCCCCGCATTTTTCTTGGTGGTTGATGAAAAACGCGCGGCGTAAATAAATGGCACACACGCCATTTTAATTCGGGCGCAGGGCGGCCGGGCTATTAAGGAGGTCGCGGGCGAGGAAAACAGGCTTTGCAGGGCAAACAAAAAGAAAAATCGAATGGACTGCGCGTATTCGGAAAAAGGCGTCGCGCGCAGCGAAAAGGCGCTAAAGTCGGCTCGTTATTCCAAAAAATTGAGAAAAGAGGCGAGTCCCTTAGGTGGAGCCGGGCCGCGGGCAATAAATATGCTAATCCGAAAGAGGCTATTTGTCAAGGGTCGTGTGTGACGCCGGCGTCAAGGGCCGAGGGGCAAGCGGCGGGCGCCTCGTTACGCGCCACCCGGGCGAGCGGCCCGAGAAAGCTAACTTTCTCAATCTTCCCCGGGGCGCGGCCCCGCCCCCGGGCCTGCAGTTTATCAGAGCAATGCCAGCAACGTCGAAACAATCTGACGGAATTTCGCCATCCTGTCGCCGGGATAACGGCCACCCGGCTACCCTTGTCCCGGGAATTGACTAGTTCGTGCCGCTCGCGCGGACTCATGGGAGGAAAAAGCCTGGCACCGATTCCCGGCTGTCGGATAAAGCCGAGCGCGACCGGGAATTCATTACCGCCGCAGGGCCGAGGGCGCTAGGGCCGCTAATCAAACCACCGGCCTCGGTCCAGCTCCGGGAGAACAACTCCACGCTTTGCTTCGGAAGCCACTCCTTTCAAGACTGCTCGCGTGCCCAATGAACCCGACTTCGACAATGTCGTCAAGTGTCGCCGCTCAAACGAACTACATGCGTCAGTACTTCTATTAGTTGTTACTCTGCATTTCTATTTAAAGTTGGAAAATGAAGCAAATGCAGTGGTATAAGCTCGTTAAATTCCTAGAACTGTTTTATTGCCTATTCTATCTTAAGAACGATTTAACACGAAATACTGCCAAAATAACATGTATTTAGACAAAAATTAACTATAGAGGAGGTGATAATACCTTGAAGGATAATCTAGCTTAAATATGCAAATGCGAATAGATTGCACCTGCATCATTGTTCAATTTATCACATCACACGTACGTGTCAGTTTGAAGCAGAGAAAGTTTTAAAGTTGATTTAATATCGAAATGATCGAATTGAAAAAATATATTGTATCAATTAATAACAAACATTGTATTTTTTGATAAAAGATGAATATTGTAAATACGAATTAATAAACAGTAATCTAAAAATAGATGAGATCTGAATATTTACACTAAACTGATGTTAAGATAATTTAAAAACTATACTACTTATTAAAGTTCTTAATACTATAGCATACTTCAACCGCAATATTTTAGCTCCTTAACTGATTTTTAATGCTTCAAAACTGCTATAAGCGGTTGCCAACTAAAGTTGTAAGTATGATGCAATTTTTTTAGCAAAGAGTCGTCTGTACAAGTATGTTGCCCAAGAAATTAGCTATTATTGGGTTAACGCAGAGTTTATTTAAGGATCTCGTAATTTTAAGCTATCAAGTAAGGGTCTCGTTTTTCGTCAAATGGCAGAATGAATATTCCGAGGGGCACTCACGTAGCAATGTTACATTTACATAGAAAAGCTGCAGTGGAGCTGTACTCAGAGGTGAAATCGAAATCCGTGGGTAATAGCGTGCCTTGGAAAATTGAAAATTAAAAGCGACGATTCCTAAGGAGGAAACGAGAAAAAAGAGAGTCGGCAACGGGAGCGGCGAGGTTAGGACAAATATATCGAGGCACAGTCGGCGCCCGGGAAATCGAAGGCCGGGAAATGGCGGCGCAATAGAAGCGTCGATCGACCGATGTCGCGCACGTCCGCGCCTTTCCGGATTTTCGCACGGAGCCGCGGACTAAATAAGCCCAGGCGTGGCGAACAAACGAAAATCCCGGAAGCGCCAGCCCTGCCTCGGCTGCGCCCTGGTCGGCAAACCGCCCCTATCCCGGGCACGGCGGCCGTATCTTCGGCCGGCTTCTGGTATTCCGGAACCGTTTGCTCCAATCCCCCCCCCTGCCCCTGGGCAAAGTGGGGGCGCGGGCAGGTAGGCGGCGCCTGGCCCACCTGCACGTGGGCTTGCGCCGAGTTTTCCCGCTCTGGCGATTTCAATTTGTCGACCGGAAGGAAGCTCGGGCGGAACTCGTTCGAGCCACGCGCCCGGGACGCGTCCGCTTAGCCCCCTGCCTCCTTCCATTCACTTTAATCTCCTCTTCGGTTTATCTTTTCTCTTTCTTGCGCTCGCGCCGCTGCTCTTGAGCGCCTCTTTCTGAGTTTACTCCTTTTCAGCTGGAGTCGGCCTTTCAGGCGCACCGTGGGCACGTGCACGCCCACAGATACCGTGTATAACCCATCTTTTTCCCCCGGCTGTCCAGCCTGTTTTCACCGCTTGATAATGAATTTCTTTCGCTTTTCTCCGGGCCCTTTCCTTGCCTGTGGCCCCATGCGCCTCATGCCTTTGCCACCCCTCCAGGTTTCACTCACCGCTGACCCGCATTCCCACTGGCCGCACCCTCTAAATCCTTTACCGAGCTTTTTCTTTAATTTCACATATTTGCGCTCGGGGTTCAATTGCGCGAGCCTCTCCTGTAAAATGTTAGATTCAACTTTATTAAACCGAGCTTATGACTTCTTCAAAGAGGAGAAACTTTCTGCGAATGATTAATTAGCTCCCGCCAACGTATTCCCCTCTCCTCAGCTCTTTCATACGGCTCGCTTGCGAATAGCCGATATTTATTTTTGTTTTCAAATTTCAAACGTTTAAATGCGCAATAAAACTTTTAATTTGTTCCCTTTTGAAGCGCCGAACGATACAATTACATCTGGAATCCCGATAAATTTTTAAACACTTGTCGTCGCTGCTCGATATCGGATAGTCATTTAAATACTGTTATTCCTTAAACATTGTGTATTGAAAATTCGAAGCCCGCTTTAGTCGAGTCCCAATAAACAATTGAAAAATAAGTATTGATGAAAAACTTTTTTTAACTAATTTAATGAAAATGACCTTTTAATGTAATAAAATAATGGAAATTTTGGCTTGCAATAGAATCTATAAAATATTTAATGTAGATAATATAGATATAATATTTTAGGACATTCGACCAATTATTCGATAATAAAATGGTGACAATAGGCTGTCTAGATTACGATAAATTGAAAAAGGCACATAAACATTCCGTAACAACGAATAAGTGCATCGTTCGTGATTTATCCGTAGAAATAGAATATAGAGATGGGTAAATTATACCTAAAAGTACCAAGACTATATAGATTCATGAATATATCGTATAACACAGATAGGTTAAAAGAAAATGAATCGAATAACGGAAAGGTCGATTCTATGAAACGTTGATACATAATGCAGATGAATACGGAGGTCTGGTGACAGGGGGAAAAATTGGTTGAAAAATGTTGAAATTCCGATTGAAATATTGGACAGTCTACGGCTGAGAGATGCGAGGCAGTGGACAGGCGATCGAAAAATATGAGCCGGCCGGTGGCGGGCTTAACGAGTGCCGGCCGCGGGTGGCACGATTTGTCAATTTGGTGGTGCATTTGAATTTGGTAAGCAGATTACCGGGAACTCACAGGAAGCAGGGCCAGGGTAATTAGGCGAGTTGACGCCGAGCGAGGCGGCGCCAGCAGTCGAAAGAGGGACCGCTCCGCCGCTTGATCCATTATTCGCGGCGTTATCCGCGGCGCTCAATTATTTAGCGGCCGGTTAAAAGGGGCGTCGCGCAAGGGCCGTCCGGGCGGGCCCACTGGAGCGACGCGCGGACGTTAATTCGATCAAACTTTCATCGCTCATTTCAGGCGGGGCCGCGAGCAAGGGGTTATAATGCTCATCGATCTCGCGTCTGACGTGGGGCGCGCGGGCCGATCGGGCTGGACAGACAGCGCTGCACCCGGTATACACTCGCCCGTATCACTTACGCATGCGATGCACCGGCCCCGGAAAAATGAGCTTTTGATCGACCGACGCCCCGGCGTAATACGCTTTTCATGCACCTTGTATTTCGCGGCCGGCCGATCGTTCTTGTCATCGGCCCGCCCCTATCGGCTTTCGCGTCCGCTCCGCTCCCGAGCCTGACACCGCCGACGCCCGCGCCGATGCATTAACAATCGCAGGCCGTTCCGCTGGGACGCCTTGTGAGAGCCCTCTACTTCTTCAAACTGTCTAACGCCTTCGCTGAAAATACATGCCTCCAGTCCTAGCTCAGTAGAGTTTATGCATTTCTTAATCGCAACCTTGATTGCCTCGTTTCATTCTTTCGTCCAAAATTGAAACATTTAAACAGAAAACATGTTGCTTTTATAGCTGTTGTAAAAAAACCAAAAACTAGATTGTGAAGAGCAATGTGAAATGTAATCATTTTTCGTTCACGCTCGTATCCGGAGCGTCTAACTATTGAATCTGTTAAGTAATTAAAATTTACGAAATTCAGAATTAACCAAGCTATTTCACCGATTCAGATTTAGAGTGTACATACAATTTTTATAGAAGTTAGGTAATTAGTTCTTGAACAGTTGGAGAATGTGTTTTATTGAATGTTACGTTTTTAGTCAATATAATCATAACTACTCTTCTTTCTTCGAGAAAACCTCCTATTGAAAATGCGACATATATATTGAAATAATACCGTTGTTATACCAGTGTCTGTTAAATATTTAATAATTTTGAAATTCGCAAGCGTAAACTCCTCAACGTCCAATGCAGTGTTTTGTAAAGGCCGTTTATCCGCTTAGAGGTAGGCAGGCGTGGGAATAAGGGAAAGAGTTGGGAGTCGGGGCCGGGGTGCCAGCGCTCGGTCAAATGTCAAGATCAATGAATTCGATTAATCCGTCGCGTACAATGGAGGGAAGCAAACCTCATCCCGGGGCGTATACAGTGGGCGCGGCGGGCCGAAGCAGCAGCGGAGCGAGTCGGCCGGCCCCTGTAATCTCGCTAAATGATTCACATTACAACAAGCCGTAATCGGCTCAGAGCCGCGAGCCGCGGGGCGCGCGTCAAATCGATAGGGCCGCCCCTGTCGGCGCGGCGCATAATCCAAACACAATTGGGGCTACAGGGTAGGGCCGTGTCCGCGGCCCCGGCCCGGGCGCAACAATCTCTTCCTCGGCGCCGCTCCTGGAAGCCGGCGCGCTGTTCCGGGACTAATGGAGGCTGCCGGGTGATCGCGATCGCCCGGAGAACGCGAATAAAGTCGCATTGTCGGGGCAGGCTCGAGGTAATCCGTCTGCCACGTGTTGCCGGCGGACTCGATTCGGCGGATGAGCGGGTCTTGTACCGGGGCTCGCGACTAGTCCGCCGCTCGGCATTGTGCTGCGCTTTTGATAGATCGCCGGGCCGGCGGACTTGCGCGCCCGCGTCGTTCAATTCGGGGGATTCTAGCCGTGATTTGTGAATGGCGGCGCCAGCGCCCCCGCCCGGACGGGCCTTCGCGAAAAACAGGACTCCATTGTAATTGCTCCGGGCTGACGTTATTCGGGGCAAAATCCGATAATGAGTTATTGCGGGCGCCTGTCTGAAATTCGCAGTTCCCGCATGAGCGCCGCTCCGCCCGGTTCCCGCATAATGTAAATACGTATCAATTAATGAGACGTGACGCCGTGCCCAGCCTTACAGCAACAATATCCCTGCGTGCTGTCATTTACATATCGAGCGGCTCACCGATGCTCCAGCCTCCTTTAATCTCCTTGGCCGGTATTAATTGTCGGAACTGATTTTTATACAAAAAACGAACAAGAATGATCGCGTGGACGGACTCGTCAACCGCGTGAGGCACTCACGTGAGGTCGGCTGCCCACAAACGGCTTGATAACGAATTTCAGAAAGGCGCGCCGCTTCAAACACAGTCTGGATGAAAGGGGCGCGGTCGGCTGCAAATGGACCACGGCGAAAAAACCCGGTCAAAGTGGGGCATAGGTGGCGTCGTTTGGGTCGATCGGCTGGGAAAAAATTCCCGCGACGGACATGCCGGAAGCGCTTTGACTGCCAGTCGTCAACTGGTTGGCCAGCTCTCCGCACCTAATTCACTTTGGCACGTCTGCTCTCCGCGACCTTCTTCCACTCCCGCGCAACCACGGCAACTGATTATTCCGAGTAGCATTCGTAGGTACGCTCGATCCTTCTTCTCTTGTTGTCCGTATCCTTTTAATTATTTCACCCAGCGATTATACATGTATATGCATAGATGCTAAAGAAACCCGCGGCCGATCTAATTAAAATGCATATTTAATAGTAGAAGCGGTCCAACACGCACCTCGCGGCCCAGTGCCTGCAATGCCTGCAATAGGACCCATTAATCTGCATAATTAAAACATTACCATCATCTGACTTGGGATCCGAGCTTTATCAGCGAGTGTATCGTAGTAAGTAATTAGGAGCTGGCCTGTGGACTGCCAGCTCCCAGGCTAGAATTATCGGTGTTAAAAAATATGGCGTGAGGAAACGCGACCGTCCGGCTTCTTTTACTTCACTCTGCATAGAGGCGATTTACCCGCGCCATGCTGCCTCGCAATCACCAGATCAATGCTCACTGGGCCCCTACATAATTAATTAGTCGCCAGTTCCGCGCGTCTCCGTGGAAATCAAGCGAAAGCCAGTCGGAGTGCTTTTTCATCCGAGTTCTCGCATGACTTCTCCCTAATCGCGAAGTATCTCGATCAAAACGAAGCAGATTAGGTGGGGAAGCAGGCGACGCCTCGGTTGCCAAGGATCGTACATCTCTCGAAACGCCCCCGTCAACCGTACGCGCCTGCCAATTAAAAGGCGCATGCGACCCTCGCGAGAGAGACGCGCCGTCGTACCGAGAACCACATTGTTTAAATTTAAATCATGGTCGTTATTTCAGTTAGCTCGGGAATTATTGATTCCGTCCAGGTGCGCTATAATTACGAGCGATTTGCGCGGCTGAAATTCAATTAAACCGCCCGGTGCGCTCCGGCGCCGGTGCGCCTCCTTTCGCCCGCCCACTCCCCTTTTTTCTTAATGAATTACAGATCGATGCCGCGATGTACTGCATGGGCGTCAGGCCAGCAACAACGCCCGCGAGCGTCGCGCTCACGTAAAAAGTGAAAACGCTCGGGTAATTTAACACGCGTTATACAATAATTAATTGGCACGAGAGATGCGAGGTGGATGCCCTTTCCCGCGACTTTTCAACAATTCCACGATAATTGAGCCTCACTCCGATGATCCGACATACCGACGTTTGGATCATACCGACGATGCAATAATTAAGTCGAAAAATCAGAGCGGTTGCTAATAATTCGACGCGGTTAGAGTATTTGGAGCGTCTAACTTGTGGGCGACAGAGCGGGTGAAATCGGGGACTGGTCGACGGGTGCGCTCGCAGGGGCGAAAATTTGCGCTGGGAGCTCCTTTGGTCGCTAGCTGTTAAAATCAATTGCGGAAAATAAATTAATCGGCCCACTCGGCAAACAGGGCGCCAATCTCTTCTCATTTGCAATTTTACAATGGAATCATTAATGCCCGGCCCTTTTGGCCTCGCAGTAATTCCCGGGAAATGCATACAAATCGCAGGGGAAAATTTATGGGTCCGGGGGGAGGGACGGGGGCTGCTTTCAGGCCGAAAACATTTCCGGCGCCATTAGCCGGGGGTAGGATGGGGGTTGCACGGGAGTGGCGCTGCAGCGCGGGCAACTTATCATAATTACCATACGAAATAATAAGAAACAGAGAAGCAAATGCGCGAGCGGAGAGGCCGGCAGAAGGAGAATCCGCTTAGAAAATTGGTATGAATTGAGCGCTCGGAAAGTTTTAAACTACAATAAATCATTGTCACTCGGTCATGAGCGGCCCACGCGCAGACTCCCCCGAGCACGCGCTTATTTTTCGTACATGGAGGCAATGGGTGGCCGGGGGCGGCCGAGGGCGGCTGTGGGTGGGTTACCGGAGGCGGGGGTCACCCAACAAGAATGGGCCGCGACAAACACTCGGGGAGGCGGATCGCGCGCTCGCTCGGCGAAAGCTGCTTAAGTGCACGCCTCGCGGCTCCGTAAACACGCGCCGCGCCCCAGGTAGTTTAGCTATGAATTAGGTACACTTCAAACTTCGGCAGTCGCGGTAATTACCGGGAACGGCTCGGCCCCTCGAGCGAGGGCGGCTCTAGAGACCACGGCCGAGTGGCCCTTCCGATTGCGCGGCCTACCTCCTGCCGCGGCACTTTTTCCGCCAGGGCTTTCCCCGACGCCGCGGCCTGGTTACGGGATGCGAGGTCGATTGTGGCAGCCGGCGGGAGGCGCGAGCGGACGCCGCACCCTGTCCGCCGGGAACAATGTCCGTCCGAAACAGCGTCCGCGATTCCTCTTATCGCGCATTCAGCCGCTTAAATAATGGACCAACTTCTGCTAAGCAGCCGAGGCAGCGGCCGTCGCCCGCCGACGTTTTTACCGATTTTCCCCTTGCCCAGTCCGGGTTCAACTTTGAAACTGCCCCTGATGACTATTGTGCGCGGGCTGCTTGACCGGCATTTGTTGCCCTCGCTCTCCTTTATTCTCCACCTCCACTCGCATTTATGTCATTTAGATATTAGTTCGGCCGGCAGCGAGGTAAATGCATAATTCTACTGTTTCTTAAAAAATTGGATAAATAGCAAAGCTGTACAAGTTCCCCTAGTGGATGCACTATACACCGAGAAAAAATGAAGCATGCAAATAAGATTCAAATTGCTGTACTGCTAACGGGACAATATCACGTCAATTTAAATATTTAACAATTTAAAATAGTAGTACTTAAGCAGACAGAAGCGCGATAAGGTTAACTAGCAGCCCGTCCTAAACATATTTCCAAGTATGAAATATCAGTATGTCTGAAGCCGTTCGTGCACCTTCATCACCTATTTCGTTAATTATAGGGTGACACAATTACTGACGAGTTGCGGTCTATTCCGACGTTATCTCCTTTTGAAATTGTGAAACCATGCGCACTTAGTACGAGGCAATGTGCACTGCACTTTTGTTCGATCTAAAAAATTCAGGATAGTAGATCGAGTAAGAGAAGAAGGACTCGAGGAACATGAACACCGATAACGAAGTTGGCGGGGTGCCGCGGAAGAAAGCCACCTGGTGCAGGATCGCCTCGTATGTGAACTGAACAAACGGCGAGGGTACAAACGGAGGTCCTCTAGTGACGCCGCTCTTAAACAGATTCACAGGATTAGTAGTTAATTAAGAAAACACGAGTGCCTAGTTAAAGTAAATGGATCGCATTTATCTGAGGTACTGTCCAAAGGACTCCGAATAGAATACCCACGATGGAAAAAACGGATTTAATTTTAAAGAGTGTCTTGAGAAAGGATACCTATATGTACCCTGTGCGTATCGTATGCACTAACACCGCCCTTCTCTCACTTGGATAAAGAATAGATATTTCTTTTTAGGTACAGATGCGTGCTTAAAAAAATACGAGAACGTTTGATTCACATTTGCAGTTTGTCTTGTAGAATCTTTATGGGTGAAAATACGATTCACGATTTTTTCAGGTCTTCCTTAAAACAATGGTAAAAGCGCGGGTGAATTGGATTTTTTGGAATCGGGCGCGAAACGTTACTTGTGTCCCCCGCAAAGCCAACAGTCACAGGCTCACAGGGTATGAATTTTTTATTATGAACTATAACCTCCGCGTAGTATATAAAAAATCGCTGGTCCAGGGAGTGCCGCTTGTATAAGAAAAAACGCGCGTATGGGCCGATAGGCGCGAATGGAGCGAGAGCAAAAAACAGCTGGAGGATCGAAAGACTCCGGTGATTTTTCCTCGGTGGACGGGCGTATCGTAGCGGCGCTGTCGGACTGCGGCGAAAGTCAAAGCGGGTCAGGCCAGCCAGTCTTCGGGCGAGTGGTTCATCGGCCCAACCACTCGCGCTTCCGGCCATTGTTCCCGCGCGGCCGTATTTAAACAGCGGGCGGGGCGGCCGGGTGGCCGGGCGGCCGGAGGGGGCGATACGTCGGCGGGCGCGCTAATCCCGGGATTATTCCGCCCAATCCGTAGCCAAATATGTGCCCGGGCGGCGGTGCGGGCTCCCTCTGTCGGGGACGCGGCCCGCCTTACCGACCGACACGCCAAATATTAAATTTTAATATGGTTTTACGAGACTCCTCGAATACGCTCGCAAACATCGCCACGGCGTATGGATTCCAAGACTCGGGAGCTTTACGGGCCCCGGAGTCGAGGCAAGGATGTGCGCCGCAGCGAATATGCCTTTTTTTATACTGCCCCGCGACTGCGCGTGAAAGCTCGCCGTTGTTGGGCTTTTATTCCCGATGCACTGGGCCCCCTTTGATTAACAATATCGAGGAGTTTATTTTCAGCCGCTCTCACCTCTCCCCCCCCCCTCTCCAGGCTCTTCTTTTTATAGCGCAGCGCTCGTCTCCCAAGTTTACGGCCACCTTGTGGAAAAACGCGAGGCGCTGCCGCGCCGGGCTATTCTTGCCGCGCGCCCCTGCCTTCGCGTTTTTTTAACGGCCATAGTGTTTCAAAAAAATAATCGCCGGCCGAGGCCCTTGATAAATATTCCACTGGGAGACGGATTTTCCTGGCGCTAGCTTATGCTGGTCCCTTCCTGGTCCTTTGTTTAAATAAGTCATGAACTTCGCAAGCCCAGTCCACTTCTTCTTTCTCCTGCAAATTATCTTAAGTACACTTTTTAAGCGACACAGGCCCTACAAATGTTTACTCACAACTGCGCTATCTGATCGGTCACGAGATCTTAAAATTGCGCGAGCTCCTAAGATAAATACGTGCTTAAAGCCTCCCTTGTACCCTATTGTGCGCTCCGGCCTTACGACCGCTATTTAATAAAGGTATAAAGTCAAATTAATCGCCACCGTCTAGTCATGTAATTTGCATTAAAAATCAGATAACGGCATATCCAGGATAACTATTACAATAGCAATAGCTGCTCCGCTTGTAAAAATTATTTCATCTTTTAACGATAATGGTCTTCATCTCTGCACGTATAAGGGAACTAAAAAAAATAACTCATTATGTAGCGTAAAAACTAAATCCTTTTAAGATAACTTACGACCATTAAATCTAATAACTGCATATCTCCTATCTTTTATTTTTGTGGCTTGATTTAATTTCTTTCTGTATAATAAAAACGGGAAGCCTCGAATAATACAATTGCTAATTATGCATGCAGAACCGCAGAGCACATGTAAGTAGATACCACTTGAGTTTTGTCGGGCAATAAAAGATATGTTGCTTTGGGCATTTTATACTGTCCTAATTTGTTGCATTTTCATCGTTGCTAAAACATATATATTTTTTAAAACAATTAACCTTTTAAACAAAGGACCGTACAATTATGGAGCATAGCATGAGTATTGTACGGTACTAGAGCTTTTGTTACGTTCTAAAAAAAGTTCCACGTTGCTCGGTTAAACCGTATATTTCCATTACATTCACTTACTTTTACCAGGATTTCGGTGTTTCATATCTGATATTGCACAAATTGAAATTGAGTATCGTTGAGTAGGAGAACGAAGGAAAATTTTAAATATGGTTTTCAGTATAGAAATGTTTATGTATACATAAAAATTGAAAGTAACGCAAACTGCAGTGGAAACAATTTCGGACTTTGAAATAGATTTTTTATCACAGTGAAAGATTTGTAAATAATTTGAAAACTGTAAAATATTTATGTAAGATTAGCAGCAAACAAAACTAGAATTTAACTAATATACTTTGCAGATGAAATACTTTTATAACATTTAGATTATAAAAATATATAATAAACATTATATAATAAACATTATATAATAATATATAAGCCTGCATGAATGCGTTGCAGACTTTCAGTCAAAAGTAAGAAGTCGAAAAGAAATGCACTCGAATAGAGTAGCAAGCTTATTATATGTCGTTGGACAGCTGGGCTGTAATCGGAGGAGGCCGGGGAATCAATGGGCTCGACGGCCGCGAGGGGGAGCCACCAGCCGAGCCCAAATGAAATTCAAAGGGACGAGTCGGGCGGCCTTCACTCGAGGCAAGAATAAACTATTTCCCGTTGGTAAGGCGGGGGACAAGCGGGCGGCTACAGCGGTGGCGTCGCGCACTTAAAGTCAGGGTAACGAGCTCGCACCGAAATATTGCGGCTCGTTGGCTAAGGGCGACCAATTTCGGCGGCGGCGCGGGGCGCGCGCGGCCGAGACAAATCGAGGCAGCGGGGGAGGAGCGGCGCCGCGGCCTGGCGGGAGGATGGAACACGGAAGGGGGAGGAATGCCGGGTGGGGCCGAGACGAATGGCGTGCAACGTCCGATAAACCGAGGCAGGCCGGCCCGGATGCCCCGGCGTAACAAACATTGAAAAATATGTGAACGAGCACGAGAGCCTCGGCTTTAATCAAGCTGCTAATGAATCGGGGCGCAGGAGGCGCGCGCCGAGGAGCCGCCCGACGCGGACGGCCCAGTGATTAATTAGCAACTTTTTTACTGATCATATTCACGTGGCTTTTACGTCGGTCCCGGGGCTTTGTACCGGTAATTAATTACTTTATTATTTGGGGCCTAGGTCGCGCCCCTTTTTCGCGCCCTCAGTATTAACCTTTTTCCCGGATTAGCGCGATGCGCCGAGTCTTTTGCCTTCCGGGCCAAGTTTCCCGAGGACTGCAGTTGAGCGGCTGACGGGAAACCCAATACGGCCCGATTGATAATTATTCAAGTTGGCCGGCGTTAAAGTGGCCGTCGCTTACACGGCTGAACAAGAAAGAAGGATTAGACCCGAAGTCGATATACGCCGGCCCCGTGTATCGCCCGGCCCGCTTAGCCGCATTAATCAGCCGTGCTTTCTGCGCCGCAAGTCCGTGATAACAAAGCAGCCCTCGACGGCCCTCGAGGCGGCCGAGGCGCGACAGCCGATTCGTTAGGTCGGCCGCGGGAAAACCGGTGATCGGTACATAATGCGTCCGGAAGAAACGGGCCAAGTGGACTTTGATCCGCTGCTCGAGGGCCTTGAGTGCCGTTTGGCTCTTTGCCGCGCGCCTAGCCTGTTTTCCGGGGCGCCAGAGCCGATTCGCCGGCCAGTTGACTCCCCTTACGCGCGTTTAGCCTGATCGACCCCTAGGCTCGCACGGCCATTCGTTCCCCCGCCAGCCGGCCTCGAAAGATATTATTGTGCGGCTCCGCCGGGGCTTCCGGTGTTTGTTTTCCTGGCCTTTAAATGATCGGTATTGATTGCCGCGCTCCGATGCACTATCTTCGTTTGACTTGTCTGCACCCCTCAAACCGGGAGTTATTAATATTAATGAACGCCAACAATTTGTTTGAATTTTGACTCGTCGAAGCGATGCTCCTCGTTATGAACAATCATTAAAACCAACCACACAAGTTAAGGACTTTTATTTAGTAACTTTATACGTCAAATCCTGACTAATTGCACTTAATCATCGTGCACTCATCCATAAATTCTTCGTAATCACGCTGAAATGTCGAAAGTAGTCCGGCCCGTATTCGTTTTCCTATATAAGTGGATTGATAACTCTGGAACATTTTTTCATTTGATTTTCGTGTCGAAACCGCGTTAATGCGGCTATTGCGTGACGCTAATATCCGAATTTTGCTTAATCTTTTTGTAATTAACTGGTCAAATGCACAATAATCGTTGTATCGAGTCGCATTGCTCGTTTGGTCGTTATTCCGCCCTTATAATTGATATCTAGTTAATACTATTGTTACTAGATTACTTGATTCCTCTAATGATTACTTGAACGATGAAACTAACAGCGCAACCACATCAATTAGAATCTCAGAATATATAGATATCCGAATATTAGGCCGATCGATTAATACGTCTCGAAATGCTCTCGGATGAATTATTATTTCGCTTTTATAAACTACTAGCGTATTATTCGTTTAACGAGTATAATCCTTGTAAATTAGGGATTATGACATTACATTATAATTTCATGATGGCATATGCCTGATCTAGTTACATTATTATGATTATTAATTGCTTTCTTTTAAAGTAAACTTTTTAAACGGAAAAAAGCTTTCATTAAAATGTTTGAAACTTGTTCCACGTCTCTCCTGTCCTTTGTGCTCAAGATGATTTATGGAAGTGACATAATAAAAAACAATGTTTTAAGTTGACTACATTATTCTACTAGCGCGCTATTAAAATTTTCATTTTATGCATACAAATAATGAAGGTAGAAAATACATTTTATACAAACAAAAGATTTTAAAATATGGCCTGTAAAACAACGTAAATTCTTATTAATTGACAAAAAAATCACCATTCTTCCAAATTTCATTATCAAATTTTTAGTGTATTTCGTAAAAAAAGCATTTTTGTAAATAATTATTAAAAACACATAGATAGCTGTTTTAGAAATAAATAAGTCTCATACATATATGCTCATTCATACCTTAAACACTGTACAGCGACTAGAAAAAATAGCGAGTACCCCGGAAAAGTGAAGTAGGAGCAAGCAGAAAGCACACAGTAACTCATTGATTCAGCAGAGACAGAGACGCGAGTGTATGGGTGTACAAGGTGGTGGAGGGGCTGGGTAAGGCCGGTGAAGCCGCCGCGAGGCCGGCAGGGCGATGAAGAAAGATAAAGTCAGTCGATACCTGTTGATACTTTGCTCAAATAAAAGTCAACTTGTACGGCGAGTGCTTCAAAAGTCGCGGGGCGCCGCACACTTTCCCCGAGTTGCGCCTGTGTGTGGGTAAGAGGGGGGTGAGCGGGCTTCACCCCTTGCCGCCGCCCCGGCCGTTGAGCTAGAGCGACCTGCGCGGCGCAAAGTTCGATTCGAGTTCCGTTGTCGATCACTCGGGAGAGGAAGCCCCGGGAAGCGGACGGCCCCGGGAATAATCTTTGCAGCGCGGCGCTCGTGGAAAAGCCGTAAAACAAGTCGAAGACAGGATAAATAGATGACGGAAGTGCGCGGGCCAGCGGCCGCGCGCCGGATTTGTCGGCGGGCGATAAAAAGCAAGTTATAGAACTTTACTGGCTGCCGCGCGTACTTACGTGGGGGGCTATTTATTTCGGGGAGGCCACCTAGAACGAGGCGCGAGACCCGAGCTGGCCGATGGTTCCGATGCGCCCATGCAACTTTTGCAATTAGATTGATGAAAAATCGTGATGCTGCTTGACGTGGACTTCATTCTCTCTCTTTCTCTTTCTCGATCTCTTTTTGTCGGGTAACTATTCAGATAGGGAAATATTTTCGTGTTTAAGGTGCTTTGTCGAGTCGTCTGCTATGCTGTGTTTGATACATATCATCGCTTAACTAATGATTTCGTAGTATCTCTGCAATAAGATTCGAGAGCCAACAATCAGTTTCTATATGCACACCTCAAAGTATAAGTGCTTATGACTATAATGACATATCAATGTTGAGATGACGATTTTCCATTACTTTGATGTATTATATTTTTTAACAACATTAACTGTAAATAAATAATATTTGTATGTCTCTTCGCGCGATGGATGAGCTCTACATCTTAAGCTCTTCCATTCGAGAGACCGTTCAAAATTATCAATGATAATTGTATTGCTCGTTAACCGACGAGTGATGTTGTCAAATTGCATCTCGATTACCATTTATCGATAAAAGCTGCAATGTAATTACTTGGTGTTCTTTACTTCGATATTATACTTAAAAGTACTTATAATACAAGTGTTTTATTAGTTATTTAACTTTTTACATTCCTTTGTAAGAAAAGTTTCATCAATAACATAACTTTGACAATAACGATTAAGAGGAATAATTAATTTTACTCTTTTTATCAATTCACAATGAATAAATAAGGGAAATATTCATTATACTAATAGTGGCCCAGTAAAAAGAACCGAATCACTATCGTTTAAAATAATGCATTTATCATCGCGATTGAGATTATCACCAGTAATTTAATGAACAATTTTCTGGTGTGATTTTGAGGGGAGCAGACGGAGATCAGAGGCCGAGAAACCGTAAAGAAATATGATTAGTCATATAAAGGGGGAAGGGAGCGGAGTATGTATTTGCATGGCGGCTAGATATAGGAAAAACCAAAGTAAAAGAAGAAGAGAAGTACGGAGGAAGGAATGGGACCAAGATAGGTCGACAGTAGAGACGACAGAGGGAAGATAAAACGTAATATTAGTGCCGGGCAGAAAAGAAGAGGGAGAGAGAGATGGCGACGCGCGGGGTGCTGGAGCAGCGGGAAGGGGCGGCAGAGGGAGAGAAGAGATGACAGAATGGCTCTCGGGCTGGCACGCTCTTGCACGGGAAAGTTTGCACAAGTTTCGTGGATACTGGGCAAGGAGGGAAGGAAGGGGTGGGAAGAGGCACCGCGGGTGACGGGAACCTCTGTTCCTCCTGGCATTTTATTATTTTAACGGCCCTGTCCCGAGCACACCTTGGCCTAGGGGCGTCGAAGCGAGCCCCGGCCAGCCCTCCACCCCCAAAGAAAAGCGGACGAGCTTTCTCCAACTTGTGCTGCCGCTGCCGACCCTCGCTCTAGCCGCAAGACAATTTTCCTGTACAACTTCCAAGACAGGGCGCCGGTAGCTCGGTCCCGCCAGTCCTTGATGAGCTCCAACTATAGAACATTCGTCCCCCCGTCTCCTATCGTTAAATTGAATAGGCCGCGGTACCGTTAAATGATTTCGAATTATCGAACAGAGCGCCGCGAGCGTCTGCGATTGCCATTATCCGAGCATCGGCCTTAACTAGCTACGTTTCCTTTTGACGCTTGTCGGTTACATAGCATCATTGTTTTCCTCCGCGCTTATTCCCAGATTGCCCGATCAGTCGTTTAACGAGAGGAGTTATTGTTCGAGAGATTAACGTCAGCCCAGTTGAAATTCAGGCGATTCATGTTGTTGCTGCGATTCGAATTTACGCCAGATCCGTCGATTTATTATCGATACTCAGGTTTTAAAGTAAACAATTAATGCATAATTGTTCAGGCGAGCAATAATTAATTTAAGGAGAGACCAGTAAAAGAAATGACAGGAAGGAAATAAGTTTGGCTTCGCGATTTCAATTGGTTTAAATTACTTTGACGGACTTTATCAATGGGGGAGCGACGGAGGAAACCGGCCGAGTTTCTATAATAAATAGCTCAATCAATATCTCATAAAATTAGCTCATAAATTCTCGGGCTCTGAGGGGGAGGAATTCTTAACTCAGGCCTGGGGCAAAAATGAGAAGGAAAATAATTTGCCGGTGTGTTGAGCCATCCGCCGATAACTTTTCCCATGGCCACGAAGCTCGTGTCGGCCCCGCGCAACCACTCGGGGACCCTCGGAGCGCGCATTTGTCCGCGGGGACGTATCGGGGAGTCGAAAGGCGAGCGGCCACCTCCTGATTGTTTCCACGGTTTTAATATCCGAGATGACGGGGGTGTGCCGCAGAAGAGCCACCGGGACGTCCCTGGAGATCGACTGCCAGCGCCTTTTCATTCCAGCGGCCGTAAGCAGCCGGGAGCTCGAAGAAGCTGAATGGACTGGGCCGAAGGAGAGCGCAGATTATCCCGCGGCTAAAAAACTGAATAGGAACCGCGTGCAACGGCTTTGCAATTGCACTTAATCCGCTAGTCTTACTTGCTGCTAAAATAATTCGCTCTTGTTTAACACATTCAGCTCGTAGTGTAATTTTGAAAAAAAATTGCTATGAGAAAATGCGACTCGTTTCAGCAGTCTTCATTTTAAATAAATTCTATTTTTAAATAATATATAGTTCTTAAATTTATTAAATCATAGATATTAATACGTTGTCATTTTAGGGAAATGATAGTATTCTAATTTGATTTATTGTGAAAAATAACTACAGGTCACTGTTCTTTCAGGAACAATGACTTAACTAGAATAAAAATGATTTTACTCGTATTTACTTCTTGTACATGCGGAGATATTGAATGGTATAAAAAATAAATTTACTCGGATATTGAAGTGTTATTTCATGCTTTGTTGATCTTGTCAAAACTTTGTTCGTATTTTTTTTCGAGAAATAGAATATGACCAAAAATAAAATATTTCATGCTTTAATTATATTTATTATAAGGTAAATGTGAGAGTAACTTGTAAATTTCCTATAAAAATTTTAATATGTTAGATGTGTAAGCATGGAAAATCTGAATTTTCTAGTCTATTACTACTGAATGTCGCATGAAACCTTGACTTATTCACTTAATTTGATGTATTTTTCATCTTTTTTCATAATTTTTTTATACTTATGGAAAATGATTAAAATTTAGAAATTATTTTGAATTTATTACTCGACAAAAGCTCTATTAAAGAAATAAAACTCGTAATATCTGTATTGATTCACCGTTATTTTGATTCAATTTGATATGCATCAGAATATATACAAACAGACATGCATCTAAAAACAACAAAAGAGCCTACGATTGAAAGTGCTAAAAAAGAATGAAAATAGTATAGAAAGCCGTTAAAGCAAAAGATGGAGCTGGAATAGACACGAAAAGAATATGAAATGGAGAGAGGGGGATCGGTAAGAACGGGTTCAAGTAACTGGATCTCCATTACAGAGTGATCAAAGAATATTGAATATGAATTACACTCGAGAGCTTCGAATGCCCTTCGAGAATTTCTTCCTCCTTCTCCCGCTCTTTGTCCCTTTCATTATTTTTCATCCTTGCGCTCCATTTTCTCCTCATTTCTTCTTCGCACTCGTTTTCTCTCCAAGCCGTGACCTGCCCTATTCTCGTGGATCCCATTGTTATTTGACTTGGCGCTCTATATTATTTCGTTGCTTCCGCTGCAATGCCAGGTCCAGGAGCGGCAACCACAAGAATAATGAAGATCGTGACTTCGATACAAATTTTAAACACTTTAATCGGAGGAGACACTGGATTTTATTCCTGTCGGTATCTGCTTCCTCATTTTGATTAAAGTATCGAGAAACGATTGAACAATCATTATCTTTTTTAGAATTATATTATTTACCAAAGAGTTTACACAAAACTACAATAAAGAATTGTTATTGTTCAAATACAATTACTTGAAATTATTATGTTGAACTACGTATAATATTATGCACATATAATTATATTTTACATTAAATAAATTTGTAACTTTTTTTGTTTTAGGTAAGTGTTACTGACTATCTGATATCGAACGTGTAAGATACAATATTGTGAGTTAATTATAAATTTATAATATAAAGATGAAAATATAAATGTAACATATAAAAAGTGAATAGTTTTATAGCTATTTGTATGAAAATCATTGTACAGATAATCTATTGTAGTTTTTAAAAAGTATAATTTAGGTTACAATATTTTCTTAGCTACAAAACTGTTTAGAAAAATGTTCAAAGTTTTGGAGTTTCGTAACAGTTGTAGAATAAACCAGTGCAATTTACATACATATAGCTACTTTTTCTGAGTGAATAAAAATTCAGCTCTGTACAAAGATGAAAAGGTAGAGCAGAAAATCTTATCTTGAGTTACTGCATGTTTGACAGGATACTGATTTTTTCACTGATTTAAGCGAATTTCTTCGTTTTTTTGTTTTTTATTAAGCTCGAAATAAGTTTTAATTAACTAGTTTATAAAATTTTTTGATAGCTTATTCAATAATTATTTTAATGCCTTTCTTAGGGAAATACATTTTCAAGATAAACGAATTACTTAAACGGCTAGATCTTAAATATCTTAATAAATTGATATGTTGAATGATACTATGTATATGCATTAAATGCAGGTTTATTTTGATTAAGATCAGCTTAATTTAGTTTGTGTTATTATTTCATGATAAGATGCCTTATCTCTAGGATAGTCTAAATATAACTTGTACAATTTATGAGGAGCTATATTTGAACTAATAGGAACAATACATAAATTGTGAAAAGTAAGGGTTATCTGCCAGTATTTCTTACAACAACTTTCTAATACGTCAGAGAGAAAGGGGCACAAGAAGCAAATACCGCTCGCGGACGCTTCACCGAAGAACAGGGATGCGCGGGCGCGCACGTGATCGCAATTGAAATACATTCGCCCGGAATTCGGCGGGGCGGGGAGACGGCGCGGCACGAGCCTCGGAAATAAGATACGAGCGCGGAAGCAAGGGGTTCGCGGGGGCGAATTTTTCCAGGGCGCGATAGAAGGCGAGTGCGGGGGAGACCGGGAAAGCACGCGCGGCTCGTCCTCCGCTATTGCCCGCGGGGGAGGGCCTCGTCGGGCTGGCGCTCGGCCCTTTCTTCCCGCGGCGTTGGCCCCTTTTTGCCCCATTTTGTGCCGCTCGCGCGCGTTTATTCGAATCTCGATGCGCGGAATTTGTTTACGAGGGCCCCGCGATCCGGGAATACTGGGCGCGACATGCATTACCGAGATTAGAAACTACTTGCGGGCATGAAATATTCCCGAGGCGCCCACAGTTGCGCGGGGATCTCTGCGAGATTAGAAGTATGCGCGGGGCGAAATTTACAAGGATAAAGTGGCCCCGGCGCGTTGCGCGGGCCGTCCCTCCGCTTCAATTTTGAATCCCACTCGCGGGGGCTTTTGACTCCCGCCAGGCCCTTTACGGCTTTAGCCGGCAAAGTGCCGCTGTACGCGGAGTCGTTAGGAAATTACGCTCCCCAAAAGGCTCGAGAGCCGCCCGCTTAATTAGCGAGTTATTATTCGATTTGCGGAGAGCTTTAAGGGAGCATAGCGCTAGATTGTTTTTTCCTGGGAAGCCAGTTTCCCTTAATGATCGCGCGGGTCGATATCGGGTATCGATTGGCGCTCGATCTGATCGATCTCCCGAGCTTTCCTCGAGCCGTCACCGTTCTAGATATGTACTTATTAACTTTGGCCTGGGCGCGGGTGCATTGACTCCGGAAGACGGGCGAGAGGCGCGGGCACTAAAGCGTCGAATTAAAAGGGTCCACGCGGGAAAAAAGATGGAGGCATGGACAGTGAGAAAAAAGCCGCAGCCGAGCGCAGGGAAATAGGATCTTAGAGCCCCGTCCCCGCGGAGGAATAATAGCCCCAATTGGTCGGTGCAATTTTCTGGGAAGAGGCCGGCCCAGCCTTGCGCACGACTGATTCGGAAAATAAAACGGCCCAGGCCCGCGCTTTTATTAATATTTTCCCGGGCTGTCGTCGGGCTTAATCAGTGGCTGGCCGGCTCGGACGGGTCTCCACTGCCGGATATTTTTATCGACGATCGTGCGAATCGCGCTGAGATCGGGCCGGCCGTCTCGGCGCCTTGTATGACAGACCCGCTGCCCCGGCACACTCGGCCACCACTGGCCCGCGGCCAGGACAGCATTTCGAGGGGACGTTGAAAAATGTAGGGACTAGCCGGCCTCGAAGCCTAATCAAGACTGCCTCATTTTCTGTCGGCGATCTGTCGCAGCCCGCCTGATTTAACGTGGCTTTTATTAGAAATCTATAAAGCCGGGTCGCACGCGCGTTTTACGACCTATCGGCCTGCCTCTGTGTCCTCTTACGCTCCCCTACTCGTATCCCTGGTAGAGCGTCTGGTGTCCGTGCGCTGACGATAAACCATCTGCTTATTTGTTCCGGCCCGTCTTTTATTATTTTTCGTTTACGATTGGCCGCGCGGATCGCGACGCCCGAATTAGCACTAATGTCAGCCTGTCGCCCCGGATCGGCCCCCATAAGCCCGCGTTAATTAACGGATTTTTAACTGCCCCGCGCCGAGGCCGCGCCCCGCGTCGTCAATGGTAATTGCCTCGGGGATTAAGAATCGTAAATTCTATTTCTTGTTGGGACGCCTCCGATGGCCCGAATATCGATGACCTTCCTCGGCTAATTGCTGATCTCCGTGCTTTTAATTAATTCCCCCAGCTTTTCTTTTTCCGTCCCACCGATTACAATAAACTCGTTCCGGCCCGCGACTTCGGACCACTCCACCCACTCCTACCCCGGATCATTTAGGAATCGCATGCAGCCGTCTCGAGGATAAATCTTTAATCCGCTCTTTTATCATACGAATGACGCTGTCAAAAACGCGGCGGCGCAGCATTCAAATGAGAGAATCTAAATTTCTGTTTTGCATTACAAGCGGACCTTGTATCTTATTGAAGCATTAAAAGCAGCCCGCGCTTAAGATAAAGCGTCTCGTAAATTGTTAATTTGCCGGATAAAATTCTTTAGAAAATTTTGGTACACATTCGCAGTATCTCATTTCGGAACTTTTACGATTTGGCTTTACGGCTTTATTTGTCAACTTTTCCCCGACGTGAACGTCCCGACGAGACGCCTCTCCGCGGACTTTTTTTGGACCCGGGCAAAGTTAATTCGGAAGGCAACTGATCTCGATGCGTGGACGGTGAATAAAACCGGACGCAACGGGTTGCCAAGCGGGATGAGGACAGGCGGGTTGTATCGATTACCTAGCTACTTTATAACCAGTCACTTAAAAATTATAATTGGCATCCGGTATTTACAGTGCAGTCCGATCCCTTTTGCGAGTTGCAGTAAACTGAGCGTCGTCAAGAGCAGCCACCTGGCAAGTCCCAAGAAAAGCAATCGGCCCATTTAACAATTCATCCAGCGCTGATTGGCAAGATCGACAATCGGCCCCGGTTTGTTTTTAATGAAGATTTCGCAGGGACCGTTCAAGCTGGCCGACTCGTAAATTGTTAATTCGCACGTTCGCATCCTTGAGGAAATTTATCGAGGTACGAGCAGCGCGGGCGGCGCTTTATCTACGGCCCCGCGGCCCTTTCACCGTCAGCGTCGCTTCAGTACCGCGCGCTCCTCCTCTCAAAGTGCCCATAAAAAAGCTGCATCGGCGCTCGGCTCCTGGTTAATTTATGCACCGATTCTTTATTGGGTCAATTCGCCGCACGATCTCCCGGGGAAATCAATAGGCAGTCTATAATTAAAAGGGAGAGAGCCGCTCGTTTCGCGCATGCGAGCGCGATCGCGGCCGCCGCGGCTCGCGCCGCCCTCTATATCGACTTATTTATTTCGCCGGCCCCCTTTATTCGCCGCCGCCGTTTTTTTCAATGGTCGCCCTTTTTCAACCCCTTGCCAGCCCCTCTTTTAAAAGGGACTCGCGGCCTTCCTTTTCTCCCTCGTTAGGTTACAAAAATAATTCAGCCTCCCCACGGGGCGCGCGTGCTTGGACTGCGGCGCCGTTTTTCCCGCTCATTTGCACGACCGAGTCCCCCGCGATTGAATGCCTGCTTTGCTGCCCCGCGCGGATTAATGCAGGGACTTCTGCAAAAAGCCATTTAATGCAATAGACTTTTTCATCAAGCCCCCGAAGGCGACACGGGGCCGGCAATATTTTCACTTTATTCCATTAAAGGCCCTGCTATATTATATTATAGGGCAAATTGTTTTTCAACAATTTTCACGCGATGGCCGTTTCAGGCTAATTGCTTATGAAATTCCTTTGTTTTATCAGCGTTAAAAATTCAAAGATCGTATATTATTCGTCCATCAAATCAGAATATGCATGTATTATACGTTTTATCGAGGGCGCGTAAGCAATTTAAATAGTAGTAACATCATACTGACTCGATACTCTTTTATTTATGATAATTCGATTCATTTTTAATAATAAATATTACAAATTGTATTGAAAATACATTAAGGATACATATGAGACACAAATATGGAGTTTTTACTGCTTTTTTAATGCTTCAAAGTTGCACAACTCCAAGGATTGTTTTATTCTGGGATGAGTAAAGTCTAGAGAGGTTATCAGTCAGCAGCAAACAGTAATCTCACGGTCAATCGAAAGTCAAGCTCACTAATCGGCCTCCCAAGTGGTGTAATAGGCTTTATAACTCGCAGTCGGTCCCTTCAACGGCGTCGCTCTTCTGTCATAAAACCATTAAATCACCAATCCTCGGAGGCTGCAACCGGGATCGAGCAGGGAGCCGGAAAATCTCCCGCGCCGCCGACAAAGAGCTGCGCTGTGAAGACCCGATAATAAAATCAAGCCAAGGTGCAACGGATTTCGAGGTCTACCGGCTGTTGCTCCAAGTGAAGCCTATCGAGGGAGCGCTACTCGTTTCCGCTAGATTTTACGTGCTTTTAATGCTTCGCGGTGATTATATTAATCTCGAGCTGGGCTTAACCGATAAATTAACTTGGAAGCTTACTAAAAGCCTGAAAAATAAATGTTTACCTCAGTCATTTCGTTTAATTTAAATCAGCTACTCGTCTTTTTTTTTATCTGAAAGATAGATATTTCAACTAACCCCATTAGCCGCTAGCGATTACAAAATATTATAACATGGTAAAATATTTGGACATATAAAAAATAAAATTACTTCATTAAAATAAAAAATAAGGTAGTAAATATCAATTACAAAAAATAAAAATTATATACCAACTGATTACAGAATATTCTATATTTAAATACCCTATTAGGGTTCACCTTTGAGTCGGGTAAGATTTACGTTGTATAACTAAGTATCTTATACTCATTTATGTATCTGGTAGTGTATCCCTTGCGGCTAGAATCTTGCGAATCCCGCTTCACCTCGCCTACGGCGGTTTGGTCTATCAGGTATCCCTTTACTTCGGTACGGATAACCATGCGAAATACCACGAAACATAGTTCAAACTTTTCTTCCTATTAGCCGCACACTGAACGCTATTCAGTACATGCAAACTCGAAACGATATAAAAAGAAGCACAATGAAATTATAACTTTAAACTATGCTACTTTTATCAATTTTTTTTTGTATGCACGATAATAGACATATTTTTGCAGTAAAAACAATTTGATTGAAGAGGTTTCTCTTACACTTTGACAAATTTTGTTAGAAAGTTTCACTATGTCAGATAGTAAATGAGTGAGTCCTCAAGAATATTATAAATAGATCAAACTTGATAGTAGATGGTAGTATGTATAGGGGCGCCAGCGCCACCTGAAGGGCGGTTACAGCACTTAGTGCCAAGTTTGTGGGACGAACCGCTGCAGCTGCTTCCGCCGCAACGATGAAGGTAGAAGCAGCGCTGCTACATACCCATTACTTCCATAAAATAACCGAGACAAAAAAATATAACGGAAAATGATTAATATAAAGAGAAAAAGGCAAAGACTTATTTAAAAAGTTATTAAAACAGCAAACCAACGTATAATTGGTTATCAATACTAAAATCTCATACCCGAACTTTTATTAAATTAAGACATAGATAAAAATAATACTTTTACAATTAGAAATTATTCAAACGAAAAGTTCTTAAAATTTTAAGGCAATTATCATTCGTTGGTGCACGTTTATAAAAGATAATCGTCATCATAACGTTTGCAGATGTCCTTTTTAACAATCTAAAAAAAGTCCTTGAATTTACGAATGAAGATAAAGTCAACATTCTGTTTAAAAACCTTTGCGGGCTTTTAATTTTTTGCCGTCTTTGCAGTATTATATAGTCCTGAGGTTACTGTACCATTAATTTTGTTAAATAATCACTTGATTTGAAAATAAGAACATTCCAACAAAATAAAGAAACTTTTTATAATATAAATAAATATTTGTATTATTTGTTCTTAAATATGTACTTAATAATGAATATTGACTAAAATGAGCTTTTTTTGCATTAATTTTGACAAATTGTAACAAATAAATAAATTTGTATATACTAGGAAACAGACTTTCAGAAAACTAAAGAAGGCTAGCTAAAGTTAAAGTAGTTTATTTTGTAGAAGGGTCGTAGAACAATTGCGTTTAATGAGATTTTTGTAGAATTCCAATAGATGCATTTAAATCTCGAACACGAATTTCGATAAGAAGCAGCGTAAAAGGAGTCAGTCTGACAAAACTCGGAGCGTATCTACTTGATCGAAGAGGCATCCGGCTCCAATCACTCGACAGCGATTCCAAAGTTGGAGGCTCTTTTGTCTGCGATTAGTCGAACTCGGGCCGTTGTGACGGAAGCGTGACTCCCCTCGAAGCTTGGCGCTGGGGGCGGGGCGAGCCGCCAGAGAGCTGTCGATAAACAAACCTCAGCGGGTTTAAAAAGCGAATCCATGTGTTTAGTCCGAATGAATCCTATCGCGGACGCATTAACTCAGGACGGCGGCGCAACAGGGGCGAGGGCCTGCGGGAAGCTACCGAGGGTGCCAGAAAGCCCCGACAATGGCCACAATGCGGGCCGCTATCAGGGCTCCCCGCGCGTCACCCGATTAATCCGATCAGGCGGCCGAGGAAAGGCGGCCGAAATTTCGCGGGCAGGGGAAAACACCAGCCCGCTCCTCGGCTGCATTATTATCAAAGGGTTAACGGGCGGGAGGTGGTAAAAAGCGACTAAGCAACGGAGATTATTACTCGGATAACCGGGAAATTAACTGCAAAACAGCCGGGGCCCCGCAGGAGTAATTTTAATAACGTATTTATTGCTGGTGCGGCGGCGCGCGGGGTCGTGCGAGACAAAGGCCGCCACTAGCTGCCCGGCAGATAGCCTTCGATTTACCGCTGTTTATTCAAGGAGGAAGGCGCTTTAAGCGGCGATTTCACGCCCGACGCTCCCGCCCCCCGATAATATTATATTTGAGCGACGACGCGCCGCCACCGCCGCCGCGGCCAGCGCTTTACGGCCCGTGCCGCGGCCTTTTTCCCGTCCGCGAATAACGCCCGGCTAATAATAACGAGGAGTTATAGGGTGTACGGACGCAACGGCTTTGTTGCCGCCCTCTGTAATGTCTGAATGCGCGGGCAGGCATTGTCGGGCCGCGAGTCGGCAAAGCGCTTGTCTTCCCCACCCCTCCTCCCCCACCCCCACCCCCTTTTTCTAGCGCCATTATGCCATTGGGGCCATTTGTCCCGATTTTAAAGCTCGGCCACCTTTATTAACGGGCGAGGAACCCGCATTAATGCGTGTCGCCCTCTTTCTTTCTCCGGTATTATTGCCGTGCGACCGAGCGGTTTAATCCCTGACAGAATCCGCTTCCGGTGGCCTTTGCCTGTGCTTCGCGCCCCGGTGCAGTCAAGGGATTCGACGCATGTTATCGATGCCAAAAGCGCTGCCAAACTAGACTACAACAAATCATCTGTTTAATGTGCTTTATTACCCACGCTAGATTAGATTTTTACCCACTTTATATTAGATACTTCATTTTGGTTTATTGGCCATTAACTCCTTTATTAGACAATAAATTCTCAATTCAATAAATTTGCAAACGTTAGATAAATCCAAGTGTATACCAAATTATACAATTTATACGAGGCGATTTTTTTAAAAGGCCTACTAAAACATTTTAAGCTGGTGAAATAATAAGGCTCTCTTTACTAATTTTACAAACAAACGAAAGCATATATATTAGCTATTAGCATAGATAAGGTACGATATAAAGGGATATGCATGCAGTAATGCAATGCCGGAATTATAGTCGCATGGCTTTTAAAATGTGTCTATGTAAATGCAATAGTAACCTATGAAATGAACTTATTAACACTAAAAGAATTTCTAGAGAATATATTAAAAAACTCGTTTGATCTACTGCGATTTCTAGGCAACCGCGACAATTTTCTAGTGAAACGCTTCCTTAAAATTATTTCTTTATGCCAAGCCGCCAGCTCCCAGACCTATAATTTTTAAGATCTAAAGATATATGTAAGTGAGCACCGGTTGGTAGCTGACCGGTGTAGATAATATATTTTCTAAACTGCAAACTGCTGCAAAATCGGATTATCTGCAGACCATTTCGAAAAAGGTGTACGTAACTCGTACGCACAAGTTCTCAGACGGGTTTAGTTTGTCACCCGAGCGAAGCGATTACTTGCACACTCGCTGTATAATGTTCTATTTTATGCATTGTAACGTTTCATTAAAAGCATGTTACTCTTTCAAGATTAAATATTGTAAATATTTCAGCGTAGGGCAAATTAAAACATCCACTGTATGATTTCTAGATAAAACTTTGAGTACAGTTCCAATAAAATTATTAATTTTAATTCCAGAGTATTAAAATAAAGCAGCAAAATAGAATATAAATTATTGCTACAATATTGGTATTGAATAATCAATAATTCCTATATAATAAATACACGTTTATAAGAATTGTACAGAGAAACATACCTGAAAAAATCGTACGATACATTCGCTCGTCAATAGCACAGATCAGATGCTAAATCTAATATTAAAAGTACTAAATCTAATAACATTGATTTTATTAATCAACGACATGGTAGATTTTTCCGCTTTGCCGCGGCACATTATTCAGCGGAGCGCAGGGACTGTGGAATACTAGCAGCACAGTCGATTTTACCTTAAGATCGTCAAAGCCGCAGTCAAAGACGTTTGCCCAGAATCCGGCCCGAATATCGCGATAATCCAGAAATTTTGAGGGCATTCCGGTAAAAAGGGAAAGGCGCCGCAGAGCCCGAGAGAGAATTCCGAAAATGTCCTGCGCTCCATCCCTGGAGAGATTCCGGGGTGCGGGCCTCGACTTTACTGGCACCCCCGGCGGGGGCGCGGTTCACGTCACTTCCATTTAAAATCTCACCTTCTGCTCGCGCTTACTCACGGGCGCCGGGGGAATTTTCCAGGCCGCGGGACCCGCTAACCGGCCCCGCCGCGCTTTTCAACGATGAATAGCAAAGTTTTATCTCGGCGCGTGATATACGGCCAAGTAGCGGCGGCGCGCGGGCTTTTCTCCCGCGCTCGGCACAACACGCGCAGGCGCGTGGCATCGCCCCGCCGCCGCGGGCGCGCGAGACGCGGAAAATCTACGAGACGTCTCGCCGACTTCCTCCCAGCCGCAGCTGCGCCGATGCCCCCTTTCTTCGCTCTCCACCCCCGGCCCCACCGCTGCCGCTTCCTTTTTTAACTCGGCTTCTTTTTTCAAGGCCGTTTCTTCTTATACTCTCGTCTTATTTCCTTTTTATACCGGCTAAGCCCCGTTCACCCACTCTATTTTTCCCTCGCTGCTCTATTCTTCTCGCTTTACCCGCTTTCTTTGGGCCCGTGCGCTTGCCCTCACTGCCTGCCTGTATCTTTTCCCTCGCTTCTTCCCTTTTCCCTTCTTCCTTCCCGCTTAGCGCACTCTATCCTTTTTCTCGGTCGCCGTTTTTTGCAGTTCACCTTGCTGTCCTTTTTCGTGAATTACTTCCTACGATGACATTTATAAGTTTAATTACTTTTTTCCCCCGTGACCGAAGATTCAGCAGAGAGTGATCCAGTGTCCGCCCTCGTTTCGACCACCAAAACAGATCGCCGAACCATTGTCCAACGAAAGAAGCTTAATTATTAAATGTTTTCCTCTTATCCTAGACAATTATATAAAGAATTATTTAATTTTTGGTAGAAATTTGACCAGTTTTCATGCTAGACGTATTAATAATAGAGCTTGAAGTAACAGAAACAAAAGCGTAATAAAAATTATATATTAAAATCATTATTAAATTAAAGATTATTATAAAGATTATTATCTTTTCGTGTTTAAAATTTTGAATTAATTTTATAGAAGAAGTCAAACGTTATATTATAATTTTCCAATAATTATAATCAAAAAATGCTGAAGATTTCTATGATATTATCGTTAGTTTTTAGGAGAATAAAATATTCCGTGTAACTGACCATGTACTATCTTTATGGTTATGATACAGTTATTACAGTTATTTACATCATATGCGTGAAAAGAATTTCATTATCCTACATAATATTAATGTGTTAACCTTAAGATTAAAAATATAAAGTAAATAAAACAGTAGTCGACGCGTAAATTGAAAGTAAAAAAGAGGGTAAAAGCCGTTGATGATGAAATTTTCCGTGCAAATGAATCCTGCTAGAATGGGACGAAAATAATTAAGGGCCTTTCGGTTTATCAGTTAGAAGTAGAATAAATAGCGCAGAAACTCCTCCCCCTGCAGCGAGTAACGGGAAATAAAGGGAAGAGAATTAAAGGGAAAAAAGGCGAAAGGGGGGGGGGGCGAGAGAGCGAACTGGTAGCCAGTGGGAAAAAAGGGAACTTGGCCAAGGCAGAGAGAGCCGGTGCCGAGGTTAGGAGTGCAATCAGCATTTACAACTCAAGCGGAAGTTTTGCCGCGAGCAGAGCGGCCGGCGTCGCGAGCGTCGCGGCCTCCGGAACGACATCCGAGAGTACGCTATCACCATCAGGAGGCCTGCGCCTTCGGTGCTTTATTATCATATGTTTTTACCGGCTCCCCATCGGGGACAGCCGCGCGGTCTCATTCGCCAGCCGGTGTCCCTTCTTATATTCCGCCCCTCCTCACTTTTATCGCTCCTTTTGCGCCGAGGTGTCCGTCCCACCCGCACCTCGTCTGAGGGAACAACGACGGGCGGGACCCTTGGCTCGATCCCTCCCCGCGCTCACCCGATCAGGATTCAACGGCTTCGGGAGCCGCGGAAAAAGTCAGTCGCACCATTAGCTTGCCTCTGGATCGTATCGATCTCTGCTCTCGCGGGCCTGGCGGACTTTACCCGCAACTTCTCTCAGCCCACTCGCCAAGCCTCCTGCCCCCCCCCCCCCATATTCCGTGGCCCCCTTGTATCGTCCCACTTAACGAACTTCCACCAGTACGGCCCTCGAATTCCGCGAAATTCTTAACCAAGCGCCAGGAATTCTCTGCGCCTCTGTAACGAATTCTGGGTGAGGTTCTTTAACGATTACTTGGCGGATCGCGCCTTTACGGATGAACCGTAGATTTTTTCAAGCATTTTTCAACTGGCTACTGATACTCAACTATTTCTCAAATTGTTTAAAGACTTGTTGGTTTAAGAATAATCTTCTTGCTACGCGAGTAATACCACTTTACAAAACTGCTTAGTAATCACAGTTTGGCAAATTTCCATTTTTAAAAAGAATAAACAAATAAATCTGCGTGTATTATTAATTGTACTTCTGTGGAAAAGTGAAATCTAGTATTATACAAAAAGTGAATGAATATGAATGCAAAAATTATTAAACAAATTTGAAGATTATTTTCATCTTGCTATCTGCGTAACTGTAAAGGTTGACGCTATCGTCCTTTCCTAAATCAAGTTTTTAAGAAAATCGAACAAATATTATTTCCCTCCGCTTTCTCTAAGATAGATAATCTAAAAGCCTTAAAATTCAAGTTAGAATCAAGATTCAATAATAAATACAACTGTATTTCTATTAGTTTTTTTAATTTTCATTAAGAAAATTCCTATAAAAATATGTAAGATAATATAGGAATGCACAAACAAAAGAAGAATAGTGACAAAATGACATAACATAGAATAAAGAGGGAGGTATGTAATCTCTCCTCAATCTAACCTCATTGCCTTCTCACACGATCTATCTCGTGGCTTCGGTCGATGTAGCTTAAAAGCACTTAATCCTCTAACGAAGCCACATCGGTGGAGGATAGAATAGCATGCAGACGGAGACAGTGTCTCCGCAAATGCTGCAGAGATGAGGAGCTTTTTGTTTCGCTCATGGGGGAAGGACTACAAAGGCCCGCGCGAGCGCCATCCAAACTTTTGCGAAGGATCGATTGACTGAGGCGTCACCGAGAGATCTCCTAAGCCGGCCTCCGCTTGCAAAAAAGAAACTCTACCTCCTTAGAGACTGTTGTGTCTTTGAAATGGATCAAAGCTGCTTTCGGCTAGGCTACTTATTGTTATCGAAGGTTCAGTCTCCCCTGAGATGGTCAATTTTGTATACCTACTTTTTATATACCTTTTCTCTATTAACTTAGGCTAGATTTTTAAAAATTCGCGACAAAAATGAACGGATAAATCGAACTATAATGAGAGTAAGACCGATTAATGTCCATACTTAGCTAGTTATTAAGCTTATTTTATAAAGTGGTATTGTTGCAATACCATATCAACATTCGTTATTATAATACTAGAGAACATTGGATTCAAATACAAAATTACAAATATCAGAATTCTATAAATATATAATGCTGACGTATTCCATCCACTATGTCGATCCACCCTACAAATTATACAGAAAGCAAATCCGCAAATGGATATCGCATTTAGGGTTACACATGTTCCAGAGTGCACAATAAATAAAATGGAATTTCAATTCCTCTACTTTGTCTGGCGCTCACAGGACTTGACTGCAAGAATATTGCAGACATTTGTCATGTGAACATTGTAGTTTAAAAATTAATGAAATTACAACTTGCTAGTTAAAGCACTTTATTGCGATGCAAATTATGCAAAATGGGAGTTAAGGACTTTAAAGTAGCTTTATAATTTTATTCTGTGCATTTTTTTAAATTAAAATTCTAATGTATTACTTTTAAATACAGGCTACAAAAGTCAGATCTGTGTTCAAATAATGTACTCGTTAACATATTCAGAGAAAATATTAGGAATTCAGTTTTTCAACGAAGCTCAAAAGATGAATGAAACCGCAGGAAGTTATATTGCCATAGTCTTGCATTCTTCATTATTCTACTCTTTCTCTTCTCCACACCATTCTTCTTATATTTATTAAAATTCCAGAACCCAGTATATTAAGGATTCTGCCAAAAATTTACACTTTCTTTTAAAATAAAATTTAAATCAAGCCCAAACATCAAATTGTAACCAAATAGAAATCTATATCTATCTGGCATTCACTGTACACTTCATTTATTTATATTTTGCTCATAATATTTCAGAAATTTATAATTTTACGTTATCGACTCATAATACTTATCTTCTTATACTTTAATTTGAAAATATTTAAAAAAAATTCTTTTTAAAAGTGTATTATTATTTATTTATTGATTTGAACATTTGTATACATGAAAAATCCACTCTTATTTACTCTTATTTATTTCCCACTCGAAATTCCAATTCACTTTAAATTGTTCAACTATATTTGAATGTCCATTCAGAGAGTGGTTGCAGTCTGTCTACATATCTATAAGACGAGTAGGAAGCGAAGACGTTTGACATCGATGTACATCGATATCGAAATTCGGACTGTACTTGACTTGATGAATAAACGAGCTGAGGAGGATGCAGATGTGGATATATGTGGAAAGAACCGAAAGCTCCAGAGATAGAGTCGTCCCGACAATTAGTTCGCGCTTGTTGGAGTGCACTTAGGGAAAAGTAAGCAAACTCCGATCCTCTCGTTTCTTCTTTCGGCAAGGTGGTCCCTTTCAAAGCAGTCGGTCCCTGGCTCTCTTCCTTCCCCTTCGTCGTTCTCGAATCTGCCTATTTTTCTGCCCCTCTTGAATTCTTCCCTTATCCCTTCCACTTCTCCCTTGTACTTTCTTCATCTCTCTCTCTCTCTCTCTCTCTCTCTCTCTCTCTCTCTCTTTAGCTATTTCTTAATCCTTTGTCTTGGCATATTCTTTTTCTTTACACACCTTTCTACCCACGACTATCCATCTTCGTTTCCTTTTTGTTCAGTCTTTCGCCTTCTATCTTTTATGCCGCTCTTTCTCTTTGAAGGACTTACCTACCTGCCTTCTTCTTCGCTCCCTTTTTCCACCTTTCGCCCCGGTAGTTACTCCTTCAAACTTAAAAGTGGTTCAATTTTATCCTTTTACTCGACCTCGGAGTTGGCGTATGCTATTTCCGTCGACAGCGGCTCGTTTCCATGTGAGGTATAGAGTATCCTTGTCTCGAGTTTCGACAAATAGTACACAACTATCGGGCAACTGGTAGTATTTCTTTTATTACCGCTACACATTCGGTTACTTGAGCACAATTCAAAATAAAGAGAATCGCTGGTTATATAAACTTTCATCTCACATGGAAAATATTTTTATACGTTCTTTGTTATCGAACTATATACCAAAAACTTCTAATTAACTAAAATTTCATTACACGTCTACTTAAACATTTGCAGTAATAAGCATAATAATAACATAAATTTATTTACCGTTAAAGTTATAGTTATTATAGGCCAAATAAGTTAAAGAACAAATACTATAAAATGTAATAAGTAAAGACATAAAAAAAAGAAAAGGAAAACAAAAACACCATTATATGAGCGTTTAAGCTCTTCGCTATTTAAACGAACAAATAAGTACTCACGTAGAATTAAATTTCGAAGAAATTATAAAACAAATAATTTAAATTGGTATCTCTTTAAATATGAAAAATTGTTCTGCAAACGTGATGCAATAAGAAAAAATTCTAGGATTACTACTAGATTAATCGTGATAATTGTATCTAATAACAATCTAAAAATTCAATAATGAAGTTGAACAATCCCTTGGATGGTGATTTGTATCGAATTTAGTGAAGAGTAGCGTAGACTGCATGCACTCGAGGACGATAGACGAAGCAGTGCCTTCGAAGCTGGGATGAAAAAAGGCACTTAATAGCGAAGCACAGCGATAACTTTTAAACGTAGGATAATTTCATTAAAACAGACCAGGCAGCCAGGCGGCTACTACAACGGAGCGCGCCTAGAAACATTAAGAGACGAGATTAATAAAACTCGATTTGGTCGCTCGCTCGCTCGCTCACTCGACCAACGTTCAATTATATTACTATACTGAGAGGTTAAAGGCTAACCGGTGGTGGTTTAAGTGGAATTTTTAACTCAGCTGCTCCCGGGCCTCCCCCGTGCGCCTTTCATCCTCTACCTCGCTTCCGGCTTTTTCCCAAGGCCCGATCGCGCGCTTATCGTTCTCCTTAGCTTGTATTGTTCGCGTCGAACGGAGGGGATAATGATGGCGGCAGTGCCGCTAGCGGCGACCAAGATATCGCCGTTGTTCGTCGCATGTTAACGCATACTTTCCGCCTCCCGTGTAATTAATGAGTTTTACCTCGGGCTCGCGCGATAAAAGCGGTGATTCTCAGAATGTAAAACTTTAGCCCTTAGCGTTGTAGAAAAGGATCGGGCAGATTGGAGTTTGGGGGAAGTGGAAGTGCCGGGTGGCGCCGGAAGGACAAAGACTTTCTCTTCGATCCGCCTGCGCCGAAGAGACGAGGCAGACATGACAAACCCGCGATTTTGCCAATTTCCCGTTTCGTTTTTCGTTAGCAAATCGATGTTCCTGTTACTGTTGGTTTTGAGCAAATTTCAAAATAGATATTTCCCGTACGGGATTATTTATTATATGATCCAGTGCTCTCGATAAATTTTTTCTTTTACTTTTTCGTCAACTTCCGCTTTTGTTCTATTTCAAAATTATTATTTTTTATTGATACTTTTTATTAAGATGAATAGATGTGTGCACAGATTATACAAAAAAAAGTAAATCGTTTTTCAATAATGTATATAATTATGATGTTTACATCATAATCAAATGATGACAATAGCAATAATATAATAATTGAACATAATTATTTAAGATATAAATGTAGATTCCAGCAATTAAAAAGAGTCTACGCGTACAAATATATGATTTAAAAAATTAGAAAAAATTAATTCTTACAAGGAACACTTTAATTATTAAATATCTAAAATAAAAGTCATAAAAATCAAATGAAAAAGGTAATGTGTAAACTATTCAAAAGATATGAAAAAAGTGAACCTCAAGGCCTACTCCTCGGCTATAATGCCGTTAGCCTTTGAATTTACCACCACTTCCAAACTCATACATTCGCATATCTAAGCACCCAATACCGCGAATTTTGCCTATCGGCAATTCCCTTTTCACTGATCTCCATTGGCACTTGACCGCATGCTTCTTCATTCTTCTATAAAAATTGAGCATTGCCTTTTTTGGGATACTGCTCCTAAGGCCTTACATCTATTTTGCTTTGCAATTCTTTTACTTATGCGTTCAACGAATATTATGTTTTAGTTACAATTTTTTTTTCTATTATAATTTTATTATGTATAGGTTATTTTATAATGTTATAGGTTATATTGAATAAATAAATACATTTTTATTATTATTTTTATTTATTTTTTTTACTTAATAAATTTTCATTCTCTATGAATGTAAATGCATTTAGAAGAGGTATGGTTTGTTGACTCTTATAAAACACAATTCTTCTCGATTCGCTCGGACCAAGACATCCCTGGAAATGAACACGCCGATCAACTTGCCAAATTAGTGTCAGTCTACGCAGTGAAAATCGTCTTAAGAATTCCGACAACAAATTTTATACAAGCAATCAAGGTTACTGCCAAAGCAGTAACAACAAAAACCATAAAAAACATCCCTATTGGCATACCATACTTTGCAAAATTCTACAAGAAAGAAGGAGACCCGAGACCTATAGGTAGGCCATGAAAAAACTTTGCGCGCTTTTATTGTAAGAATTAATAGAGTAATATCAAATCATTACCATCTAGCAACATCACTGATACGAGTAAACATCGTAAAAAAGTCAGGGTGTAAATATGGTACAGATAAATAATATAAACTACCCAATCAATAAGTATCAGAGTTCTACAATACCGGCATTAGATTCTTAATTTAAATATTACGTATGTTATTTTCGGCGCACTTGTTAAAAAACAACGCTTTTTATGGATTCCATTGTTGATAAATAATGTTTAGAAATTTTTCTCAATTTCCAAACTGTTCGTTTGATAATTATATTTAAGAAATTTAATTAAAATTTTTTTACAAACTTGCTTAACTCAAATAATAATTATAAATAGATAATATAATGAAAATTATAATAGATTTTTTTTCTCTTAATTATAAATAGAAATGCTTAAAAATTCTAACGCAATATTGTTTATTTGCAAATAAAAGTAAATACAGAGTCCATTTTTTTAAATAAGTTTTTTTTGAAAATATCTTTTCAAACAATTTTAAATAAACTTATATTTAAAAATAATATAGTGATAAATTTAAAAATATTCCTATTCATAATTTAGTTTAACAAACTTGAATAAAAATTTAATTATTGATTCGAATTATAAATAGAATCATTTAAATAATTGTCTGACCATTGTTTACTTAACAATAAAGTTAATACAAGTAACTATTTTCAAACAAATGTTCGAAAAATACACAAAATGTATTTAATAGTCTAATACCGAAATGGTAGAGCTCCGTTACCAACTGATTGGGTAGTACATCCCGATAACTATAAATCTAAAACATGTTCAAATATACACACATATAATAGGATTCTTGTAAAAGAAATTTTGTAAAATATCTTTAATGTTTAATGTTTAATGTGAAAATATTATTATCGGAGAAATAAATTGGCTGTATTTATGTATTATATGAAATAGAAATGGAATTAGTAAATTATGTTTGTTTCGCCGATACTACTATGATAAAAATTTTTTCCAATGTGTCTATGGTATTTATGAAAATAATAAAAGATATAGATAATCATATGTATGAATGCATGACAAATATCTAAGAGTTTAAAGATCTTACCTGTTATGTTTTACCATCAGAACGATAGTATATAATTGTATATTTTCTTCTGTAATATGTTCAAAATTGAATAATCTGTATGCAAACTTATATAAATGATAATGATAAATGAATATAAATGATTGGTAAAAGAAACAAAAGATTATCAATGTAAAAATAGTTTAAAAACTGATTTTATGAATTAAAAAAGTACCAAACTACTTTAATCAGTTATGACTAGGAAGCTTTTTAAAAAATTGAAAATAATTGTATATTGATAAGAAACTTTTTAATGGTAAATACAGCAGCTATTTAGTTATATGTTGCTAACAAACTTTCAATAATTCAAATAATAATTTTAACCTGATTTTGTAATACGCACATACACAACACAAGCACATGTGCTTATATTTGTGTAAGCATATAATACAATAAATTTTATTTTTCTTATGAATATAATGAATTACCAAACCGCGTTTCAGACCATTAATTTTTAACACGTATAACATTTCGATAATATAAGTAATAGATTATTAAATTAACTTATTATTAAATTGTCGTTTGTTTTAAGATAGACATTTTATAGGTAGCAAATAGTTAATGTTAGTATATTGTTCAAATTAAGAATTCGTGTACATTTACATATTTCTAGTGCATTTGTACAAACACATAAATGTATATTATAAATTATAACAAAAGTGTCAGCTTTTATTATCAAATCAAGTTTTTAATAGTATTGATCTTAGTTTTGTATTATTTTCTTAAATAATCAACTAATTGATACAGAAAAAATAGTACAATCTATTTTTTTATTTAAATTTGGTTTTTTCAAAGACTGTGTCTTTAAAAAAGTATTATGTGTCTTTCATCGATATTAAATGTCTTAATACACACTTCTTGATCAATATTTGAAATAGTACGATGTTTAGTGTACATAAAGCAATTTTTCCTGATTATTCGACAGATAAAACAAAATATTAGCTTATTTTTATAGTTCCCTTAATGACATAAAACAATATTTAATAATTTCCTCTCCTTATATGGAGAAAAAGGATAGATACTGTGGGTTATGTTACTTCAATATTACTGTAAATGCAGAGAAAACGAATTGAATTGCACTTATTTCCAGTATATATCATCCCTGCTAGCGATTGTATCCTAGACGCGCTAGTCCAGCGAGTCGTTTGTCCCCGTCAATAATTTTTTCTCGATCTGCACGCTTCTGTCGACAATCGATATTTTTGACGACAAGGGAAGCACAGCGAAGGAAGGGTAGAAGGAAGCACAGGCACAATAGAAATATATATTCGACACCCTCTCCGCACGCTCGCACAGCCATAACGGTCTCGCCTGTGCCCCTCCTCCTGCCCTCCCTTGCCCACCTTCTCTACAGTAGAAGCGCTTGAATTAAAATTCTGAGATTTATCGCGTCAATAACCTCTGTGCATTAATTTACGATTCCCCGGGGCGCGGCAGTATGAAAAAAGGGGCTAAGCAAAAACAGAAAGCGTCGTAAACTGTCCAGCCCGCGGGCCGGGCGTCGTTGCAAGCAACGGAGCCCGATTATTTCGCTCAACCTTTTTCCCTCGAACTCTCGAGTACGCCAAAAGATGCGGCGAGATGGAGATTAAGAGGTAAAAAAGTTTGACGAGGAACGTAAATATTCCCTCGTCGATAGCACGGATAATCTATTTTTGATCGTGTTTATTTTCGCAAAAAAATATCTCCTTGAAGTTAAATCGATTTACGTTTGAGTGGAAGCTATCTCTACTTTTATATGCAACAGTTTACTCTCATTTATGTTGACTTATTCGTAAAATTAGTGAGAAATTCTCATATTCATTACAGCAGGTGATACACGTTTATGATGTCAATTCAATAAAAGCAAATCTCATCTCTGACGTTGTTATGTGTCGTATAAATGAATTGCAGAGGATATCAAATAAAAAAATGTCAACCTCGTTATATTTTGAGCGCCATTCAAGATTGCGTCATTCGCATACTCATTGGTGCTCGTTTCTCCAAGTCAGCATCCTTGTTTACGTTCTAATCCGCAGTTACAAGCAATCGTAAAATGCAGGTAATCATGGGGAGCTGAAGGAAGCTAGCAATCCACCTTCGCCATCAGAAAAAAGCACCAAACCTACAAACTTTCTGAGAAACTGTCGGATAAGAAGTATCTGTACTATACACATAAAATACTGTCCTGTACGTAAAATTCGGCGACTAACTCAAAACAAGAAATTGAAAATGAAATATTATTATAGTACTAATAACTTTTATACCTTTCATCAAAGTTTATCAAGTATAGTTTATCTATATCATTAAATTGATTATTATAGTAATCATTATATAAAATGACTGAAATTTTTAATTTTATCACTCAAATTTAATTACCAATGCATCTCATTATGCTATGTAATTCATTATACTACAACTTGGTTTTCAAATTTTTGAATATTCCAAGATTTTGATTGATTAGAAAAATTTAAACATTCATAAATAAATATTATTTTTGGTGTTATAAAATAAACAATAAAATAAGTAATTTAATTGTTATTTTTACTGACCCATATACTAATAATTATGCTATTTTAAGTTCTATTCAGAAATTCTAAGTATATTCAAAGCAAAAGAGCGGATTGCGGGATTTTCTACACTATAATTAAGCTCTTTCTGTCCACAACACAATTAATATCGCAAAAATGTATTTACATAAATTATTAATTCTGACGTTTGTAGTAGTAATATTTAACAATCTTGAAATGAATTTAAGTTAAGGTGGAGTAATATTAAATAATTAAAAAGACACGAATAAGTAACTTTTAATAATTGTTTTGGAATTTTGAAATTGAAAGAGTTAATATCTACATTTCCATTAGAAATTTTTTATATTATAACAAAGTTATACTACTTCTTATGTGAATTTAATCCGGTTCACAAAATTTTTAAAAACTAGTTACATGAATTGTTTTGATAAATGTTTCATAAAATTCGTAAAAATTAAATTTTTGCAGTTAGCATCTAAATCTGATTCATTTTTTGTAATTACATTTAAGATGAATTTATTACTATGACTTAAAAAAAGTTTTAGAAAGTTAAAGTGGCCGATGAAAAAATAACTCAGTATTTATATGCAAGATAGTATTAGGCTCGATGTAACATTTCAATTTACACGATTTTATCAAAAATAAATGAAGTAGATAAAAACAAGTTAATTAAATTAATTATTACCGAAATAATTCCTTAATTAGTTAAATTAAGTTTTAAAAGTTATCTACATAAGTGCGTTTGTGATCATGTGATCAATCTTAAGGGTAATTTTCATTTTCACTCTTGTTTTAGGAATTAAATTTTTTTTATCCAAATGTTATATAATTAATAAAAACAAAAATTTTTTTCGTAAATAACATTATCTATTTATCTTTGACTTTAAAAGTTGAAAATAAATTAAGAACATTAAGTTAAAATCTATATTAAACTTAACTAAAATGAATTAGTTTTCAACGAATAAATTACTGCAGAAAAAATAAAAATATTAAATACAAGCTTCGCCATATATATTTTAAATAATTTTTATATTTTACATTATATTTCGATCTCGATTTAGATGTATGTTCGAAGGTTGAATAACAATGGAATTCTGGTAATATTAGACATTTTATACATCATATACTCAAAATTATTTTGTCGAAATTTCTATTATCTCGAAGGAAAGGTTCACAGATTAGGACTGTAATGAATCCTATTTATCATGTCTAAATGGCTAAAGTCTATACGGCAATGCCGGGAGCAGTATTCAGTATTTGATTTTATCGTTCTATATTACTATCACGCAGACGTGTGAAATGATGGCAAACTTGTATTAAAATTATGAAGCGACGCGAAAATCCTGTTGATGCCTCAAGATCAATGAAAACTCTTGTTCGAAATACAGTGGAAGATTGACGAATGATGTTGATGACGGTCTGTTTGATGGCAATGAAGGTTCTTAGGATATCCAGAGACATGCAGAGCTCGAAGTGAAATCTATGTATGTCGCTTGAGGACTCGAGGACGATTCATAGTTCGGGAATATGTCGATGTAGTGAAACATACGGTTTCCACGGTATTGTACAGGAAGGAGTGTAATGTTGGTTAATACCACTATATACAATAACACTCTAAACGCTATTACGACCAACGAAGGCTTGGTAAGCTAAGTGAAGGACTAGTGATATGTGTTGCCCAGAATGCAGAATCTAGTCGATGAAGACACGAGTAATCAACCCGTCTTTTCACCAGACTTTACAATTATTCCTTCTCTGAACCATAAAGACCTACAACCAAAAATATAATATTTATAAAAATGTGAAACTTTTTTAATAAAATATACTAAAGTTTATTGTTGAATGATATCTATTCAAAGTCTGCAGGCTCACTAAACTTTAATATTAAATTTTGTGCACGGTATGAAATATCTGCTACTAAAACATTTAAATATTACGGAAGGCTTTCAGTGAGCAAGCTCTATTGAAAACAAGAGTGTATGAGTGGTACAAAATGTTCAAAAAGAAAAACGGCCTAGAAAACATTGAATACGAGGTACGGCCATCAACATCAACTGATGATATATACATCAACAAAATCAAAAAATTGGTGTTCAAAAATCGTCGATTGACAGTCCAAGACCTTACTACCTTTTGTAGAATATCAAAAGATTTTTTCATTTATAAATAAATTCCCGTTATTTATTGCTGATAGTAGTATTATTCTTTACTATAGATAACTATTATCTGACGCTATACGTGTATTTGTATGGTATTGATACTTTATTTTAATCATTTAAAAAAGGCCTTACCTATGTTTTTAAATGTATATCAATTTCATATTATTTCTTTTCAAATTGTAGATAATGTTCAAACAATATTTTCATTAAATGTAAAAAATATTTGAGAAGGATAAATAAGTGTCAACCTACACTGAAAGAAATATTTTAACAAATTTTACCAGAAGGTATAGTAACTTTGATTGAATTAACCACTTTGGTATCAGTTTTTGAGGCAGTACAGTTAAAAATTACTATATATATTTAAAAGAGATATATGTGTAAACATATATTTGTTTTTAGGTTACGCTTTCTTTTTGTCTGGTATATTACAAAGCAGCTTGCGGTTTAATAGGGGTAACATTCAAGGAGGACGCTGTTACTGGATATTAACGGGTTTGTGGTATTAAACACGAACTCTGATATCTACATTTCTGTTATCTCTATTTACCGCAAAATGTATCAATTTTATTTAAAGATATTCTGAATGCCACAATAGTATTTTCGCTCAATATTGAGTAGTATATTTAATGATATATAATAAATAATTATTAAGCATTTTAAGTGTATGTACTGAAAGTGTGACGGCAACTGATTATCAGCTTATAATTCATTATACAACGTGTTACTGTCTATTGTATCTAGATTCATCAAAAATATGCCGTTTATTTTTATAACAAATAATTCTGCAATTATTTATTATATTGTGAATCAATAATTTTATTTCAATACAACTTGTCAAACATTTTTCAGCTCGAGTAAATTATTTCACTTTGTATATGATTTCTGAATTCTAATAATTCTTGTTATAATTCAAGCGCATGCACTAATGAGAAAAGTTGCGGATTAAAGCATAGAACTCGTGGATACGTTAGTATCACTAATTCTTTAATCATGTTGTCAACATACAGAAAATTTTACTCATTCGCAGGTACATGAATCAATAAATGATCTCGCGGCACATTGCCAAATTCCAAATGATCTTTTCGAATTCACACCCGGCAATCTTGGCTCCGGGGACTTTCTTCCTAGTAGTCGGCGAAGACAGAGGACTCGAGAATTTTCAGTCGTTACGAGGAGAAATGAAAGCCTTGGTGTAATAAAGCTAAAGGAGGGTGGAGAGAAACGAGGTTCTTTAAAATTTTAGCCTCGCCGCGAACGGCAGCCGCAAGAAAAAGACAGAGAGGGAAAATATTTTATTTAACCCCCCACGCGCAACGAGCTATTGGCCATGTACGGATATGGCGAAGCGCAGGGGAGACTGGGCGAAACAGTCGGTGGCAGAGAAGAAAGAAGGAGGACGTGCAGCTCCCTAATTTCGAGCGTGGAAGCAGCGCCGGCAGCCACACCGCTGGAATCTTAATTGTGAGGAAGAATTCGGGGATGTCCGGCGCTCGCAATGTACCGAATAATAGTCGCAGGCTGCAGAGCCGACGAAGGGGGACTACCCGGCGAATTTCCTCCTGCCTCCGCTCGAGCGCCCATGAAACGTCCAATATATCCTCTCCAAAAGGAAATGCGCTCTCTCTTTCTTACTCGCGCGGGCCCTCTCTTTTGGGGGTTTCCGCTAGTCTCTTTCATTTTTATATCCTTGAGTGAGCACTACTCCAAACCCGATTTTTCCGTTGCTGCATTAAACATGGATAACATCAAAAACATTGACACTCGAATAATGTTCAGGCCTAAACAGATACCGTTGCCAAGACCTTTTTAGTTATTGTCAAAAACTACTGCACCTGCTTAAAAAATCTACAATTCGATGAAATCACAAAATTTTACATGACATCTAAAAGTATAGGCTTGATATTATTTGTTATTATTTATTATTTGATATTATTTGATATTATTTATTATTTAATGGATATATTATATAAATATCTAAAAGAATTAGTATTATTGCCCTAAAATTTAATTTTAAAAACTAATGCTATTGATGTTTACTCAAACGTTATTTATTATCATTTTCCTAATAGATAGCTACATTCAAAAAGGAGACTTTTTGTAACAAACAACTGACGAAAATTAGCCACAAATCTAAAGAATATTATTATAACGTTAGATTAGTTTATATTTGTCAGTAAGAAACATCGTTTAATAAAGTGTATAGAAAAAATACGTGAACTAATTAAGAAAGTGTATAAAAAATTGCAAACGTGTAATATATAAGTTCAATCAGAACAAAATTAAATAAAAGAATAAATATGATTTTAGAATACGCTTTTGTCTATGAAATAGTACATGAAATTTTTGTACATGAAATAAAATTTACTATAAGTTCTTTCAATAATTTTAATAAAACATTTTATTTGTAACTGAAATTAATTTTTTTCAAAATTTTAGTAGAATTTATATTATAGAGTTTATATTATTAAGGTATGGCAACCAATTTCTCTCTAGGTACTTGAAGTAAATCAAATAAAATATAATCAGGCGGTAATTCGTAGCAATTACCGTCTTGATCTACATAAGAGTGTGATCGTAGAAGGCGTTCATCAGATTGAAACTAGAGACGTCAGAGTCCGATTTCAATATTCGATTTAGAGCTTTGGAGTGCGCGCGTAGCCAAAAAAAGGGTTTTTCACATCCGCTCGGCGCAAAGAGCAAAGGGGATGAGACAGAGTGGAAGTGCAGTCAAAGAGCGAGAGCTCGAGAAACACGTAAAGAAAGAGGAAGAGGAGGAATCCCGAATTGTCATGAGTCATGAGAATTCCGGGGCTAAGCTCGGAGCCATCCACGGATATCTCTAAAGCGAGGAGATCCGTTCCACAGCGCCGGGCGGCGCTCGGGGCCGCGGCGCGACGGCCGTGAGGCCGAGGGAGGGAGGCAAGCCGGATAGATACCCATTTCCTTCACCTTTTCTTTTTACAGCTCCGGCCTGCTCACCCTTGGCCCCCTACCTCTCCCGGGTGTCGTGACGCCCCCTCTCCTTTTTTATCCTAACGCGATCAGCATCCGCGCGTCGGCCCCGGGATCGTTCGAGCCTGCCGTGAGCGAGGTGGCGTGGGCGATGCGCGTAAAGTGCCGTCGCCCCGAGAGGAGGACAAGCGCACAGCAAGCGCCGAGAGATGAGTGAGCTGCTAGGTCGCCTAGAAAGCAATCGATATGATGGAGGCTGCCGCTGCCGCTGCCGCCACCGCTACTCCTGCCGCCTGCGCCGCCGCCGACTACGACGCTCCTAGTAAAACGTAACGCGCCGCGCTATGGATTTTCTGGAATGAGAGAGAATTTTCCGAAATTTACGGGCCAGCGGAGAGAGACAGAAGCGTGGCGGGAAAGGAAGGCATTCGCTATTTTTCCGCGCTCGAGCTCGGCAGCTATTTTTCAGGGCCGCCCTTCTCTGCGCCTTTAATCAAACGTATTTCGATTGCCAAAGAGGAACGCGCCGGGCTTTCGATGTCAGTCGAGAGAAGCTTCCTCCCACTACAAACGACGTTACTCGTCCTATAATACGTGGCTGTCACCTGTGTAATTGGAGCGAGACCGATCATTACCGTGCGCTTTCCTTCTGCCGTAAGACCAATTCCCGGAAAAAGGCACATTCTTTGTTTTAAGGTAGTCTTTTGCGAAAATATAGACCATTCTGTACCTACAGCAGTGCACGCAATATTTATATAACACCGAGTAATACTTGAATTTTTAGTTTAAAATTCAATTCGTGTAACATCAGTTTCTTAAATCTATTTGAAATATTTTAGATCATGAAACAATTTATTATCTTAAACTTTAAATTTAAGATTTTATCGGTTGAGTTTTTCGATATCTTATGTTGGATCTATCATGATGAGCAAAAAAATCAATTCACAAAAAATCATAATTTAATATTGCAATTTTGTGTATAACGTCGAATTTTAATTTAAATAGAGTTTAATGCTTTACACATACTGTTTTTGTTCCTAGTTTAAAAAACATTAAAACGTCAGTTATCAGTATAAAACAATATATAATAAATGAATGTTAGGTATAACGTTTACAACGTTTAGGTAAATGTTTTATAACGTTTATGGAATAAAAATGAAAATATAATAAAAAGAGATAAATAAAGTAGGAGGAAAGATCCCGCGTTATCAAAAGTAGTGCTAGAGTCATGTGTGGGAAATCGAGTAATCCTCTGATCAGTCTCTGGCAGGTGAACGCTGACGATTTGGAGGCCCTCACCTACCGTTTGGGTAAATGGAGCCGTCGGGGATATAGGGGAGGTGATCGCGTCTCACAAACGGCTCCCGTTTGCACACGCTCGCTCATGAGTGCAAAATCCTCTTAATCGATGTGTTTCATACCCAGAGATTATCGTCATTACGCCGGTCGGCAGGCTTTTTCTCTCGCGAACATCGCATCGCCCGCACGATAATCATCGCCAAGAGTTTTAAGTATGTCCGAGCGCGCTGCGCTAGCACCTGACCTCACCTCGGTGCGTAATAACGTGGAGACCGCGGGCCTGTAGGTGCGCCGCTCGCTGATTCTTTTAACCCCAGAACTGTTTGGTGGGTAGCACTCTCCGAACGTCCAACTGCCCTCGGGCAGCTTTTCGAAAATTATGAATAATAAGTGCACCCGCTGCCGCACCAATCCCATTTTGCCGCACGGGATCCGAGAAAAATCGCCACGGAAATTCGCGAAATTAGCCAGAAAATAAACCCAGGCGCCGAATTCAAGAGCGGCCGCGGGTATTTTTTGCATTTTTCGGGCTATTTCTCACGCGCTCTTTTCCACCCGCGAGCTGTAGAATTTCGCTTTATTCATGCGTGCTGTAGGGGCTCTGTTCATTTCCGCGGAAGTCTCGACGTTCTGAATGGTGTTCTCGCCACTCGAGACCAATGGAATCCCGCAAAAGTCGGACCTATTATTGAATTAAATATTCAAATTTTCGCCCTCCTCGAATCAATGTTTAAGTCCAGAATTTTAAATTATTCGAATCGTTACAGCAGCTGTCGACGAGAATTTTTCAGAAATGGCTCTAGAAAAATTGAAGCTCTTTCAATTTGCGCACCGTGGCAGAATTACACCGTTCTTGATATATTTTTGCCAGCCAATTTAAGGAAGCTTTTCTACAGCGACTTCTCTATTTTATTTCACAGTCAATTTTTTAGTGACAAGTTTCTTGCCGGAAAATTTTCTCGGTAAATAGCCGACGAGCTGCTCAACCGAGGAGCTTTTGTATTTGCCAGCGACTCGACAACTCTACGAATAAGGCAGTGGTTATTAGAAAATTCACACGTATTTAAATACATGCAAAAAGTATTATATTTGTTTTCAAAAAATGAAATTTTTTAAAATATGTTAAAATATACAAAACAAATATTAAAACAATATGTTAAAATTTGTAGTTTCATCCTACTGCTAGTCTATAAACTTATTAATCTAATATATTTATTTTTCAAATTTTCTGGATTGGCAAAGATTTTTTCTAAAACCGATCAATACATTTTATTCTAGACAAGCTTAAGTTATAGTTATTTAATATTCGATTTAAGTGTAGCTTTTTTTTAATAAATTAAATTTTAACCAATTTTAATTAAATTAAATTAAAATTTTAATTCTAATAATTTAATTTTCCTATTTTTAAAATAAATCAATTTACTTTGTACTCTAATATTGAATATAGCTTCAATCGAATTGAATATTAAATACTTAAGACCAATGCTTTTTCAAAACATAATCTATTCAATGGAACCTGTAAAATAAAGATATAAAGAAATTTTACTAAAAATATTTTATATCACTGCCTTGAGAAAACTATCCACCAACTTTTGTAAGGATGTCGATACAGTCTAGTTCGATGACGTAACCAAATTACGGTCATCATCAGAAGAAATATTAGAATAGGGGCGATAGAAGTGGTACCTGTTATATTTTAGATTTTGTGAAATTCATGATTTGATGTTGCTGTGGTAGACATTTATTTATTTTTTTTATATTTTTTTCAAGATTATTTTGATAGATACGTAATAATATTCTAAATGTATTAATATTAGTTATTTAAAATAATTTAAACTTCTATTTTTTATAGTATTTTAAAGCATGTACAACAATCTTTATATTTAACGCTCATTAGTTACATATTAGTAATAGAGGAAATATTTTACATGAAATGCAAAAAAGTGTATGTATTTATATTTATTAAATTAAATATATTTACACAAGCGTAGTACTAAAAATAGGACGCTATAACACTTGTTGATTGTCGTTAGTTGCCTGACGCAAATGGGTCATTTCTACTTAGCCGAGCGTAAATTTCATTTAATTTTGATTTCATCCAATAACTTTTGCGTCTCTCGAAATGCGGCAATACAAGTGAATCTAATTATAAAAATGAAAAATAAATTCAACTGAATATTTAGAAATACATAAATCCAATCAGTAGGCCTCGACCCCGTGGAATTGGCTCGGCCCTCGCGCGCCACTTGCGAAGCGGGACGTTCGTGAGAGAGATATACGAGCTCCCCTTAATCCAGGGCCTTCCTTAAAAAAAAAGGCAGAAGTAAATGCCGCTCAGCCGGGTATAAAAAGATCGCGGGAGATCCGATTAAAGGTGGGAAGGAGAGGGGATGGAAGGAGAGCTGGGCGCGCGTCGAAGCGGAAGAAGGCCGCGTTGGGGGTCGAAGGCGGCATGGCGCTCGCGCGCCCGTCCGTCTACCTCGGTGCTTCCGACGTATCAGCTGATGCGTGCGCGGCCGGAGATCCTTAAAGGGGAAGGGATAGAGCTGAGAAAAGGGACGGGCGCTTAACCCATTAACGCCTCGGGCTCTTGGTTTCAGCTCACGGTTCCTTCGTGCCGCAACTGATTGGTATAGCACACCATTTTCATGCTTTCATTCTACTCGACAACATTCGATTGATATTACAAATTGGAAGGCTGAACTCCGTACGCTTTCGCTTATCGGAAATATGACCTTGTATATACATTTACTGCGCAATGTTGGCTGTTTCACGTTCTATAACAAACTATAAATAATAAAATAATTTAGAATTATTTAGCTATTTTTAATAAATGAATCGACCATCTTCAAAAAACCGAGCATAGTATTTGTTCAATTTATTATTTATTTTAAAAATGTGAAACTGCAATCTTTAATAAAAAGAAATTACAAAAATTTTTTTTAATCTTCTTCTTCATAACAGTATGGTTATTAGCTCAAAGAACTGGGGTTTAATAGTATAGACTGGAAATAGACCTTCGGAGAGGAGGGCGATCTTAGATCGCTAGGGAGACATCTTGCCTTCGATAAAGAGTGCTACTGTTCATCATCTAATTATTAAATTTCTAGTTTTTCAATTGATAAGGAATAAGTAATTATTAGCTGCAATATCATTACAATTATTAGTATGCAATATCATTACAAATATTTAATTGCTTAATAATAAAACAAAACGATATTTGCAATACCAGTCTAAAATATTTCATGAATCGTTTTTAATTTGTGTTGTATTTAGTAACTATTATTTTTGTCTAAAAAAATGAAAAAATAAATAGAATAGCACAGCTTACAGCATGTTGCGAAAAAAATTTAATGAATGATTTAGTTTTATTGCTTATTAGATAGCATTAACCCATTGAAAGTTGTTAATTTTTTGCCACGAATGCAGCTGTGTCGAAAGCTTTAACCTTAACCTAACCTTATCTTTAACGCACTTTTATAGTATTTCATTTATAGACCATCGTTTTCTTTTTAAGACAACGATCCATTTATTTTATCGTCGTAACAATTTTAAGCGCATGTTTCCAGTTTTCAAAAGGACTTTAAAATCCAATAAAAATTGAATCTATTAAGAATTTTCGTGCGGCATTTAAGCGGCATCCTTAAAAATTGACATCATAAATCTCTCGTGTTGTGAATTAATGTCTTTTTTCTATTATGAAATACATAAATAGCATTAATATTGATAGCTTCAAATATTTATTTAAAATAAAATTCTTTGCTGATTCTCATGTTCTTATAATACATTTTAAGTGCATTAATATACTTCTCCTTTATTTGAAATACTCGTTCTATTTCTTCTGGCACCTGTCAAGTTCCATTTTTGATTTCACTCATAAGTGATCGAAAATGAGCAAATTTCTCGGGTGAAATACGAGTAAATTCGATACGAAGTGGAAAAGCTTTACAAACTCTTTGTATGTTTCGGTGTGTGTTCGGGCGCACGTGTGTGTATATTTAGTTGAAAAATCCGAGCGTCTGCTTGCGAATGAAATAACTCAAGCGTTCTAAAATGGCCTCGTAAACATACGCGACCGAAGCTCGATTAATATCCCGTTTTTTTTCGAAGTTGGAAAATCGATGCGCTCCGCGACTCATGCCATTGTTTTCCAAGGAAAGCACGAGGACCGCAGTGCAACCGCGAGTATTGTACATTTAACGGCACAGGCAGTCTGCGCGGGTAACAAAAGCGCGCGGGAAAGAAAACCTACGTCGTTGTCTTCCCGACATAAAGCCATTCCTCTCATCCTCCGACTAGGCCACCGCCATCGTTCGCATGGGGTTAAAAAAAGAATTCCGCATCTGTGCACCGTACATTGAGGGGCTTGAAATTCTTATACGGAGCTTTTCTCGTTCATCTCAGAATACACGCGAGCGAGTGAGCATTTCTAAATTCAGCATATTTTGGCCATTGACAACAGGCCAAAGGCATTAGAAGTACCGGGGAGTCGCGAAAGAGATACTCGAAAATAAATAGAAAAGATAAATAGTTTCGTCGTGCATTGATCTTCTATTTATCTGTCATTAACTATGTATGAAGTCCAAAGCTGAACAAATACACAAAGAAACAAACAATTACACAACAGCCATGTGTAAAATAACTTGATAATATTGTTATAGGATTTATCGGGAATGATAACAATAAATAACAATGACTGACTATAATGATAATATGACGATGTCGAAGCAAACTCGAATGATTAATTTTCGATAGAGACAGTTTGGTTGTCAAGCGCAGAAGAAAATAGAAGCGGAAGCAAACAGGTAGAGAAAATCTTTTAAAATTTGAATTATTAGCGCAAGTCGATGGGCCGTGAGAAATAATGGCGCAGCTAGTTGGGTATGAAAGGATCGCTTAGCGGTGACAGTTTTGAAGGAGGCTGTACGGGCGGGCACCGAGAGGATAGGGGAGATAACGGGCGGGAGTTGGGGGCCACCTGGAGGCCGCTGAAAGAAACAGGGGAAATAATAAAAGGAGGGCCAGTCGAAGGGTGGCGAGGCGCGGCGGAAGGGCCGAAAGAAAGCAATACATTTGGCGCGATTAAAGAAAGCTCTCGAGGGTCTTGATGGGGCGTAAAGCTCCGTTAATTGTCCGACTGGCCGTCGCTCGAGGCCCCATATAACGTCGTCGCGCGATTAGACGACGAAACAGAGTGAAAGAGCGGGGGCCGGGGCGATGTGGAGCGATGCGGGGCAATGCGGGGCCGCTGGCGGAAAGAGAGAAACGCCAGTGGCCACCGCGGCGCGCAACAATGGAGGGAAAAGGGACGGCTTACTCCTTGTCGTCCTGACCCCGCGGACGTTTTATCGTTCCGTAACTCCCGCGCGAAAACGTTCCGCGCCGTAAAGCCCGCTTTTATGAGGGGCCGGGGGCAGGCCGCCGCCGGGCCCCGGGAAATTTTACGTTTCTTAACGCTCTCGATTTTTAAGGATGGCAGCGAAATGTCGCTTGAAAATTTCAAGGGGAGAGTCGATTTTTATTCGGCTTTAACGACCCGCCGAGGACTGAAAAATATGCGCTTCTAACTGTTGCTAGGAGCCGCGGCCGCAGTCGCACAGCTAGCTGCGAGGCCCGAGACTCGCTTCTGCGCTCACCGGGTAGATCGTTGTCCGGTTGAAGAATTTATGGCCCATTCATTGATAAATGGTTGCCGAAGAGAGAGAGAGAGAGAGAGAGAGAGAGCTCGAAAAGTTTATGAATCGTTAAGCCTGTCGCTCTCTCGATACTCTTTATGTAAAGGCCTCCGGGCTCCCGCACCCTGCTTTTTTTTAATATTAATTGTTTTTTCCATCTCTGCGATTACGGCCTTTTCACTTGATTCACCCCTCAGCTTTCATCCGGCCTTTTCGTCTCCCTTGCAAAGTTGATCGAACGCTTAACTTCCTTGCTCTATCAGAATCTATTGCCTTCTAAAAGTATCCCTACTATACGTGTCAACATACTTGCAAAGCGTGCCGGAAGCTTTCTTTCGATTAGTGTGGATTAGAAAAAATTCAATACGGGCCTCAAGGGCTTGAGGACTCTCGAGCGACACGCCGAGGGCACGGGAGCATTCAATTCGAATTTCCACGTACTCGAATTTTTAAGCGCAAGAGAAAGAAACCCAACTTGAAATTTCAGGAGGACCTGAATTTTATGTGGCTTTAACGGCTTCGCGGCGAAAAGTAGGAAGTCCGCACTACCCGCCGCGCCATTACGACCGTAGGGAAATAAATCATTGTCTTGTAAAAGAATTTATAGTCTATACATTGATAAAAAGAGCATTAAAACTTTATGAATCATTAGAAATACATTTTGCTTCCTCCTTATGGAATCTTTCTGATATGCCCAAGGAAAAAAAACTAAAAATAACATCCTGCGGTAGGGCAATATATTTGTATACAAATCAAAGATAAGAAATTGTATTGTTGTCGGCAATCTTTTAAGGGCATATTCACTAATAGTACGAGATTTCTCTTAGTAAAATGCAAACAGAACGCTTGTAATTTTATAATTAAAATTTAATATTTCTTTGCACAGGTTGATTGATGGCTGATTTTCTTATTCAATGTGTTTCAGAGATTGCAGGGTTGTAAGAGATCCACAGACGATGAAATCCAAAGGTTACGGTTTCGTCTCATTCGTTAAGAAAACGGTAAGATTATAGATACATACATATATATATTATTTTGGCGTTTAAAAAATAAAGTTCTTATTTTTTAAACGCCAAATAAGTTAAATCGACATTTCTACAATATTTTACACGAATATCTATGAATACTATTCTCATTCGATAGTTTATATCCTGTTTTCAAAACTCACATTAATTATAGACTGTGCTTTCAGCATTTCCATACAATAAATGGGAAATTTATATTTGTATTGATTAATCCATAAATACCGTTCTCATAAATCTTTCAATGCATTTTAGAGAAATTGTAAGCAAACTTTTGCAGTTGTTTCCGTTATAGATCATGGTATAATTAGGAAACAATTTATTATACATCCTATTTATAAGAGAACTTTAGTGCAGGTCACGTTTATAATCCACTATTCATCCATATCTTTGGTTTAAACGAAATTTTTTTATCAAACACATTAAATTATTAAAAGAAGAATTAAGAAATTTAGCGTTTTAATTTTTTTTACCAATAAAGATGAACGTATGACGATGGTTGATATAACCGACAAGCAGATATTACTTTTCTCTGTCAATGAATTATTAATATATTAACACCATTGGCGTACATGATTTTTGTGCCAAGCGTATAACATGAATACTAACAAAGAATTTCCTCAAGAAAATTCCAAATTCCTTTACATAATGCCAAGAAAGGATATTCCTCCGAAGCTTGTCCAGTATCCTTGGTACCTGATTAATTTCCGAAAAGTGCCGCTAGCTGAAGGGATTAGAGGAGCAGACGGAGTCTTGGAAGATCAGCCGTTCGGGCTCGAATAATAACGCGATCGGGTCACCGATCGAAATTTCGAATTCGGCGCAATCGTCACTTAGTGGCGCGCCCATGTTTTATGGAAAATCCTCGGTAGTCGCGCGTTACATACATAGATGCATGGGGCGCGGCTGAGAGCCGCCGCGAATCCCAGGCGCGATGCAAAAATCCTCGGCACAAAGCCCCTCCCGCGGGCTCGGCCGATATTAAAACGAATATCATTCAATAAAGCGGCTGACGGAGCGCGACGGCCCCGCCGACGACGAACGGGATTGGAGACGTCGGCCGGCAGATCCCTCCATTGTCGCTCCGGGACCGAGGGCCCCGGTCTCCTGGAAACTCGACCACGGGAAATTAAATCCAAATGGGAGGCGCGCACCCGAAGATGCGAGGCTTTTATAATGAAACTTATTATCCAGCGTGTCACCACTGCCGATTTTATGTTACTTTTCACGCCTTATATCCATGTTACACTCATTACCCTTTGTTTTCGATTTCCTCCGCCAGCCCGGCAAAAGAAACTATTCAAATTGTGACGTACATACCTTTGGTGTGATACGCAATGGAGCCGCGAAGCCAGTTACTCCAATATCTGCCGCCGCGAAGAGATCCGTGACCCCGCGCTCGCTGCGCACGGTCACATCCAGCAGGCCTCGCGACGTTGCATCAATGGTTCGGATATCTGCCGAATTCATGAAAGACCCGAGCCGCGATGGGATAAACGGAAGGGTAAGCGAGAAATATTCAGCGAGGAACTAACCTCCTCTCTCCGACAAACTCATAATCATCAATAGAACCACGACTACTTATCAACACTGTAAATCATTTTATTTCATAGATCTCCTACCTTGTCGAGTGTTCGACTCCCTCCTCTCTCCGACCTAACAAATTATTCACTCGTGTATAGGGACGTAACGAAGGCCAATTTAACCGTAATCATTTTAATAGGTAATTGTCGGAAAAAGAACTTGTTTGCAAACTTGTTTAAATATTCATGAAGTTATTTACCTTGCTCTCTGCTTTAAAGAACTCCCGTAAATCTGTTTTGATAGCTTTTTCGAATAAGTAATAAGATATTATCTTTTATATCAACTTTTGCAAATAAGAAGATTTATAAAGGAATCTTAGAGTGTAATCCTTGTTAAAGTTATGTCGCATCTTTTTAAACTGCTGCCTCAATATTTAAGCGTATTTAAAATGGAACGGGATTAAAATCTAGCTAACGAGTTTTATCAGGATTATGTTTCAATTTTATATTTGTCAACTTGAATTTTTATGTACATACAGAAGTATTTAAAAGTGTAGACTCTTTCCCTACTCTGACTTCCCTTGAGGCGCGGTTGTCTTTTCGACTTCATTTTTCAGCAATTCCATCTGTCGCCGACGTCGTCTGCCTTTTCTGTTCATAGTTCCTCGGTTTTTCTACAGTTCTCTTCTACGATGTCTCGTTACAAGTGTGAAGGTTATAATCAAATTGGCGACGAATAGAACTCGAATGTCTCGCAACGTCTGTCGTTTCTTTTTCTCCATCTTTTCAATTTTATTCGCCCGCTCGTGACAAATTCTCGGCTCCTGAGAGATGGAAATTTAAATTTTCAAATCCACATGCAGTTTACGTGTAAGCTTTGACTGGAATAATGTCACCACCATAGCTTAAATCGCAGTTTCCGCAAAACTGTTACTACATTTTAGGCGTCTTGTCGAATAAAATAAACTTTATTGAATAATAGTACATGCACGGAGAAAAATTTTATGAGAAATTTTACTATATTTTTGAGTAAACTAGAAACAAACTTTTCAAATTAAAAAATTACTATCTTTTACATTAAAAATTGTGGTCATTTTACCTAAAATTATTATCGACGAAAATTCAGTGTGTCAAAAATAAACTCTTTTTATTTAGAAATTCTGTTCCCAGTTTACTTATGCTCGTACAAGTATAGTAAAAAATTTTTGACATTTCTCTCAATATAAAAATTAATAAAACATATAGGAGGCAAAATTCAACAAGTGATGCAATATTTACATAAAAAAGTAGTAAAATGAACTGAAATTGTTTTAAACGGTATAATTATGAATAGACGTATAACTGGGTGGCAGCGATGACAAGACGATCGCGCGTAAAATTCCCTGCACAAGAGGAAGCAATAAATAAGCAATTAGGTCGGATAGGCCGCACTCGCGAGAGATTTCGAGATTTATGAGTAACAATTACGCGGCAGACGTCAAAACGGCGCGGGGATGAAAAAAAGGGCGCGGCTAAACGAGAGGAAGGTGCGCGCGTGTGGGCGCATCGATCTTGCGGTGTACAGAGGTCCGGGCAGCCGGCGGCGAAGGAAAGCGAGGACAGGAAGCCAACCATTCGGGCGCCGGAAGCTGCGGTCAGCGTCGCAATTTAGATCCGCGCTTCCGCCGCCGACGCGGCTCCCGCGCACTCGTTAAGGGCCGCCAAGTTACGACGGTGGCTTCCCCGAGCTCCGCCCGCGTCCGTGCGCACTTGACGGCCCAGTGTGTGCGCCCTGGCCGGGGGCTTGCGGGAGACAGGTGGGTGCAGCGTCCCTGCCGCCGGAGAATCGCGGCCGGGGGTACGGTGACGTCTGGCAAATTTATGCGCGGCCATCGGTGATCGCAGCGGAGAAGCCACGCAACCGCTTTCGAGATCGATCGAGCGGTAAAACGACCGGCGCGGCGCCAAGTGCCGGCAAATGGTTTGATTGGCTCAGTCCTCCCGTGCGGATGCCCTTATTAAGGCTCCAAAGTGAAATGCAGTTCCTATTTTTTGATTTGGAAAATGATGGGATATTATTTAAGTATTGTGATAACAATCACGTGTCTCAAATAGACATAGCTTTGCCTGTGTTTAAATATTACGCAATTTTCCTCTTCTTTTGTACTTTAATCTACCTACAGTGTTAAAAATATTCAAAATTTGAAAGTAGATAGACATTATTTTAGTTCATATTAAGGTTGTAAAAGATGAGAGACAGAATTGTTGGAGCCTTGAAATTAATCTGTAATATTACCTTAGTTTATAAAGATCAAATTTATTTTCTTTATAGTGATGTGTACTCGCCAGTAGTTTAAAACCATGTGCTGTGCGGCTGCAGCTTTTTCGACCGTTTCACCGTGACCCTTTGTTCTCGCTCGTGACGTTGCCGCATGCTGCGACTTCTCGTGAACGCTCCGCGCGCTGAGCTTGACGGTCGCGCACCAAGCTTTCACACTCAGCGACCATGCGCTGTGCTACCGTTGTTCCGCACCCCTCAAGCCTACTCCCACTATGCAAGGTCCTGATCGCTCCCTTTTTAATAACATTGCGAGCTGCGGGAATCTATCGTTTTACTCACACGGTCTAAAAGGTCGGATCTAATCCACCGCTGGAGAATGAGCGGTCCGCTTCGGCACGGTGCTTTCACGACCACTCGACCACGAGGACATAGTCTCGCATCCGCTTACACCACTTCCTAGCGACTTTCCCCAAATCAATCCCATTGAAATAGAGCTGTATTATGCACAATGGGCGTGGAAGTGCATAAGCACTTCTTGGCTTCCAGCGAGGCGTTTTCCTACACGGTCACAAAGTATCGCAAGCAGCACCTTGTCTTATATATTATATTTATCGGAAGCCCTTTAATTTTCGTCGCTTTAGCCGGATGAGTTTCGATAAGTAGCCTCGACTGCCGCAATTAACAAGTATGCGAAGTTCAAATCTCTGCTCTAAATTGCGCTGTATATCTATTGATGTAGTCTCGGACAGAAAGAAAGATATTTTACAGCTTATATTTCCTTAAGATTGTACTCAATAAGTAGACTGTATGGCTGCAGTTCCGTTTTTAAACCATATGCAGTGCTGTATGCAGTAGTGCTAACCTATGCATATATAGGTAAGCATCATGTCAAGCGATACCAACTGACTGAGAATTTATTTCAGTCTAATATGTCTACAAATGTCTACATTACTTATCTATATCATACCCGTGCACATGTTTATACAATTGTTACAATGCTTTATGTATTTCCTTCAATACATTTCCGCCAATTTTTAAATAGTCTCAATACCTTAGCATACTCCCTAATAAACCTTGACCATCAAAAATAACTAATGCTTATTTAAGCTCTTAATAACACTACCTTTATTTTCTATCAAAGTATGACATTGGATAACATCAAATTTTGAATCACTCTATTCAACTCTCAATTCGCACATATATTATTAATATCATTGTTGACAATTCGCATTTCGTAAATAACAACGTACGTTATCACAACTTTTTCTCAACGTTAATTGACTAAACTCGTCAATGTTAAAAAAATAGCCATAACAAATTAAACAATTATTTGTATATAGACGATGAATAAACCACTGTACGACCAGCTCTGGAACTTGGGATATCGACTTCTCTGTGTATGGAAATATAGTGTTCAAATAAACGTCAAAGGACGAAAAAAGGAGCAGAATCGATACAATAGAATGATGTATAAAAGCTCGCTTCAACTTACAAATATGCCGAGATCATAGCTGGATGAATCTGTCAAAGACTTGTACTCAAGGGACGCGTGAGGATCGATTAAAACCGATATTTAATGCACATCAGTATTTACATCCCAGCAACATCAATACTCCACAGCCTGTTACCAAACACCGTCGCGCTCGTCGAACGGTGCACTATTTCAAAGTCCGTCCTCTCCCCCTGGGGCGCGTTCGCAAATTCGTTACCGAATGCCATTGACGGACCATGGGTTGTGCAAAGCCCATTGCAGTTCACCTCGTTTCCTATTTATATACATACGTTCGCATTCACGATACAGTTATAGTTCTCGATACGCGTCTCTTAGAAGCAAGTCTGTATTGTACGTTACAGTTTCCATTAATACTAAAAATTATTTACCTCCATATATTTTTTATAGTAAAACTAATATAAAAAATAGAAATTATACAAAACCAGAAAACAATAAAAAAGGACTATACTCAATTAACAATCACAGAAACATGGTGTTAATAGAACTCCACACAATTTATCACAAGATATGCACATGATATGCACATAAGAAACAGAGATCATTTTTACGCTAGTTAATTTAATTCCTTAACTTGGAGGGAACAGAAATAAAAATCTTAACTGATATCTGAGCACTGTACTGATGCGTTATATTTTTTTATTCGCATCGTATCGGTCTAGACGTCAATACTAATATGGCACAATGGACTCGCTCACTTGCGGCCTAATATTGGTCTCTTAAAGAGTTTTTATGACTACATCCAACTCACGACTCTGGTACTTAATTGTCTTTGGATATGACCATTGCAGCAATTTTCCCTTCGTAGTCATCGAAATGATTTTTCTTTCGGGTATACGCATACCACAGATCCTATAATATCTTACGTCTCGATTCGTACATCATTTCACTAACCCTCATTTCGTACTTTAGGTAGCAACCTCTCAGATAGTCCATGAACATCTTTAAGCTTTACAACATTATTAGGAAAGCTTGCAGTGGCTTCTTACTATGTCATGTCGCCGCTATGACTATTCTTTGTTTAAGTCTCTTTGATCTTATTAAACGTGCATCAATGAGACCATTGTAATTTTGATGAAGCACATTATCTTGACGTTGCACAGTTTCTCTGACTTTCTGCTTCATAACTCAAGCCATTGATGTTCCCAATTTTCAGATAGAGTCTACTTTTCGCAACCGATTCTTACGAATAATATTTAAAAATAAAAGTAAAAGTTGATAGTTAATTATGCAAACTTTATAGAAAACCTAACTTACAAAAAACATAATGCAAGAACCAAATCATATTTTATTATATAATAAAACCAATTGTAAGACCAAGTTGTAATATGCAGATTGTACTTTATCAAGAAATTAGTATGAAAAATTTGCTTCTCTTATTATTTAAAATCGCGCGCGTAACCGCACTTGTTATATGTAATGCACATTCAATTAAATTAACCAACGCAAGACCGACGTTCATCATCCCCTTTCTCCTTTACTTTTTCACGTCTTCATCCACGAGACAGCGGAAAGTAAATTACATGAATGTTTTACTAAAACCGGAATCGTTAAACTGCTCGACTTCTCGCGATCGACTGTATATACAAGAGCACGTTAATATTTTCTGCTCTCCTACATTTAGTTCAAGCACACACCTCAATAGAAACGCAGTTAATTAATTTCATTCTTTCTTCACATGCAACCTTGCGTTAGAGATGAATCGGGAAATTTTTCTATTCTTATGGATTTATTCTTGCATACGCTTGTTGCAGTACGCGCCATCTGAAAGTTTGTAATTAAATTTTTTGCTCCAGGCCTTGCTTGAGATTTTAATTATTGTTAGGTCTACGTCTGTGCATGCATGTATGGATCTAAATGAAATCACAATTTTTTTATTTTTAATTGCAGTATTTCAAATATCCTTGTATCTAGAATATATATTAGACCTTTCATCCGATTCAATTAAACAGTTCTACCGTATTCAGATGAATATATAATAACGATAAAATTTAATTAATAATTTACTTTTATTTTTATATGAATAACCTTAAAAAACTACGACTTACTAGCAAATAGCTACCTATAATTATTTTTAATTTTTAATAAAATAAATAAAACACTTTTTCTTATTTACTTCTTTCTAATGAAAAATGTTAATTAAAAATTGTTTTAAGTTTCGGAGTACATTTGTATATAATTGACATCTATATCTTGTTACGACTATACATATAAATGTTTTGATTTTATAGTATACGTAAACATATTAATAAATTCTATATTTATTTTTTATAAAAATATTAATATTAATCTGCAAAACAATTTTCATAATACGTCCAGATATTTAACATTTTTTGTAGTTGTTACTAATAGCACTTTGAAAATGAATTCACTCTATTCAAAAGACGAAAATCTACTAAATAATTAATGGTTTGAAATACAAATAATCAGATATAAATTCTTATATAAATATAAATTTAATTAATTATGCAAGACGAATTTTTATATAGGCTACTGGCAGTGCTTTAGTCTTAAAATATAAATCCATTCTTTTTATTCCATTTTTGAGAGATTAATCAAACTCGTAGCATTAGTTATATTATTGAACACATACTTAAAATTTGACCTGTTACCAAAACATCAAAGTGTCGTCAAGTATAAAGTTGTGCAATGATGTTCCCGGCAGTAATAAAATTATGCCTAGATTCTCAAAAATTAACTTTATTAAAAACTATCTTTAGTTTTGTCTCGGCTATCCCGATGAACTCGTCAGAAACACTTATGTAAATAGTTTGTACTTTATATGCATGGAAGATTTTGAGCATATTATATATTATACACTCTAATAAATTCTATCTTCGAAAACGAATGTGTCAGTTATTCTACAATGTTTTAAGTTTGTTGCCTTTTAGCTGTAATATATGCATTGTAGTTATCCGAATTCAAAACTTTAGAACTAATTATTTCAGCTCCAACATAAAATTGATGAAACGCTTCATCAATTCTATTACCTCATCGTAGTACGATGGAACAAGTATCTCCTCCAAAATACCTTGTGCTTTGGCGTGCAGACAATCTACAAGTATATTGCAACATACCTTGTCATCTTAAGAGGCTTGTCCTGAATGGATGTAAGCTATTGAGCTACCAAGTCCCGTGTATAAGCGAGACCTGATTTCCCTCAGGCTACTATATCATTCTGTGTTCATATCATATGCTAGTATCAGTATACGAAACTAAAATAAGAAAATTGGCTAGAATACATTTCTTTGTTCTATCGTATACTTTTACGATACCAAATTTCTTTAATAAAATCCGAACAAGTTTAAGTTTCATCGAGAATTTCAAATAATTATATAGTTAAAAAATCTAACAAACTTTCAACTCTATGTGATGTTATAACGATGATTGATAATTCCAATTCTATAATTAAAATTGTATAATTTCTCTTGTTTTAATTTTAATGGCCTTGATATTGTTTTACGATAAAAACCTTCCACGAGACCTAACAGTAGCTATAAACAGATGTAGAGCAGATCATTACAATTAAGCCTCTTCACTAGCTAAAATTAAAGTTGTTTATAATCCTAAACGCAATTGTGATATTATAATAATCTATGTCATGTAATATTGTCATATTACATGACAATGCTCGCTATATAATGAGCAGCAATGCTGTTTAATACAGAATTTTCTTAAACTGAAACTAGTAATAAATTTATTGTGTTTTCTTTTTAAGATTAATTCATTATTTATTTTATCAATAGTTTTATAAAATTTTATTTAATCTAAACACGAATTACATAAATGTGAAACTTATTACTAATATACTTGATCAGTGACACATACGCATATTCTTGATAAGGAGGCCTCCAACGACGTGACGAATTGTGTTATCTTTCTTCAAGCAAAATCCTTAATTAGGGAATCCCCTTTCTTTGAATGTATCAATGAATTGTAGCTTTCATTGATCCATCTATGTGCCTCGGAGCAAGTATGAGGACAGCGTTATCATCAATTGACGAAAAAAGAGAAGATGTCGCTATTCTGTATCGCTCGAAATCATCTTGTCTCCAGCGTGGCATCGGGAGCCCAGTATGGATCGCCCGTTCCCTCTCGCCGCCTTTCTTTGAGGCGTTGGCTCCTTGACAGCAGTCAAGCTTCTGACTAAAACTATACGCAGATCACCTCGATCGCGCCCGATCAAGGTAGTAAACATTGATCGCAATGAGCGAGTTATATGAGCGGATCGAATGGTATATTACAAACTTCAACTTCCAATGACAATATCTATCACATTAAGAGAACCAAATATACCTGCTTGTAAATATTTCCTGTTGTTTTTAAAAGATTGTAAACTAAATGTATATATTAAGAATTAGCTAATAAATCTTTAATTGTAAGATTTGAATGCACAATAAAAAAAATTTCCTTGATACCATTAAGGCTCATATAAAGTCGATCAAACATATATCTCGTAAATTTTAGTAAGTTTTGAATAGAAACAGATATATGCTAAATTACTGTATCAAAAATATTATAATTTACACCTTCAATGATCGAATGAATTACTTATGGTCATTTTTAATATTTAGTATTAATAAATAATAGTAAATAGTATCTAAAAAAACCATAAGCCTCAAATCTGTTCGATTAATGCTATTACGGGCAATCTATACAGACTAAACAATCAGCTTTACACAAGGCACTACTATCACCGAGTTCCGTGAGACACGACGTGGACAAACTTTCATGAACAAGTCGACGCGCTTTGACCACGTTTACCTGCCCTCCCCCACTTAACCACTCCCTTACACATTTAACCGTTGTCTTTGTTTGCTGCTTTTGGATGTACGGTGACATAAATGCTGATACACAAATGCTAATGCAACTGAATTAGAAATGTATGCAAGTGCTGGTCTTTACTCGTATACTTCCAAGCTTCATTGGGTTCCCTCATTTTAAAATGAAACACAATTTTTCATTATTTGTATTCTATTAAAATCAAACCTAGAATTAACTACAAATATATATACGAGTAAAATAAAATTCCAACAGATCATATTTAAAATGTAGGAATTATTTTAAGTATCTAGATAAGGCTTTAATTATAATGAAGTAAATAATGAATAGAATAATGTATTTAAATTTTATTAATGAATTATTGATTGAAATAAAAAATTTTTTCTATATACAATTTATATACAAATGTTGTAATGACTAATGACGAACCTGTAATTCAAATATTAAGATCGAATCTGCATTGATGTTTTTTAATCGGCCGACAATCTCTGTACCTTGCCGATTTGAACAATTTCGCGTTATTAACTAATTCACAACTTTTAGATAAAGATATAATTTGTTATATAAAAAACTTTGAATATTTAAATAAAATCAATTGAATTAATAATTTTCAGTATATAAATAAATGTTATACATTAAAAGACAGTACTCATAATAAGCATATAAATAGAGGCAATCATCTAGACTCTACGAGATCATTCACTAAGAATGTGAGAGGTCGGCGTTTTTTCACAGGCTTAGTAGACGCCGGAACGAAAGTATGCTTACCCCGAATCGCTAGCCGCGCCTCGCTGGCTCACCGCGCAAAATGGAAATCCAAACCGAGAGCGAGTCGCCATCCGCGGCGGCCGACATGTGCTCCGGGTAAATGACGCGAGCGAGCGGCCATTTTCGTAAAATCAATCTCCCCCCACCTCTTACGCTCGCCAGCCTTGGATGCTCTCCAGGAAAATTCTCGGACATGATTCGCGGTGTGAGTTATTCGACAGCGTGGCGGAATCGCATGGATGGTCCGTTTGTCGAAGCTCGTTAGCCGGAAAAAATTTTCGTTATACGCACACCATGCCGGCGAACTTTAGATTATGCGAATAAAGGCGACTTCACAAGCACACTCGTGATTTGCTCGTGCTATCATTCATGCATAAGTTCGACTATACGGCGTTACTACTCGAATACTGCTACTTTCTCCTGTCGAGTCAACTGTCAAATTGTAATTCCACCTTCTGCTCTGAAGATAACAGTTTTAGCGGTGTGAATATGATCAATTTTATATTTTAATAGTAAACTGTTCAATTTTTAATGGTGAAATTATAATCTATTTAACGAGTGTTTAATTAAATTATTTATGGTTTTACATGGTTATAAATCAACATCGATCATATATAAATTTTAACGTAAACTGTGTATAAAATATTCAATATATTACAAGTAAAATTTTATACTTAAGTTTTTTTCATTTTCATTTTATTATAATTAATTTTTATTCGATTTATTCGTTATCTCAAAATTTAAAAAATAAAGTTTTTAAAATAAAATAAAATTATTTTAAAATAAACTCTTACAATAAAGTACATCTTGGTATAAAATTAAAGTAAATTATTTATAGATCTGTAAACTAGAAGAAATATATTAATAATACATATTAAATAAACCTACAATATGGATTAAAGTAAAAATAATGAATAATAACATGAAGATAAATTCATTGTAGATTTAACAAAATTTAATTTATGTAAAGATTGTTAATTTCATTACATAGTATGTGGCCATGTACATAAAAATATCAATAATCATAATTATATTCTCGTATTATTTCATTTTTGAGCTTTTCCAAGTACTGGAAAGCAGCTGCAATGAGGTTCATTGGGTTTATGAACAGGGTATGAACAAATAAAAAACTCGCTAACGCATTGTTCTTCACATTGTTTCTTCCATACTTCCTTGCATTCTCCATGCGACGTTCTAGCTACAACAGTAATGAAATATATTCAAACTCGATATTTAAATTAATATGATGAAATATTACGTAATAATTGAATTCATGAACATTGTATTGTTCACTAAAATTAATTATTATAATCCATAAATTTTATCGTAAAATTGTTTTAGGAATTATTTTTTTTATTTATTTTAGAGAAATAACATTGTAACCGTAATATAATAGTTACAGTGCAACAATTTATATCTTTTGTATACTTACTTTCAATTACATGTAATAAACAAATTACAATTAAATATAAAAGAAAAGACATTCTAAGATGCATTTTAATACAACTTTTCTTGTGCTCCGTTTAAAAACTTAATACATTCTGGTCAATTTTCATACAGCACCTCGTATCTAATTTCATTATTCATCAAAGCGTATCTGACCTTTTCAACTCTTCTTATCGTGTCTCTTATTGCTGTTCTAAATTTATTTCAAGGTTAAAAAATTTTATATATCGCATAATAAATAATCTTTCGGACTTTATCCAATTTTATATTTAAGAAAATTTATTGATGTTTATTTAAATCAAAAAAAGTATTTATTACTAATTTTCAATGCATTAAATATCGTCAAATAAAATTTCATTTTTACACACACAGCTTGACACCGTTTAATATTTGAAAAACGATATTCGACTTGCACACTTCACCTTACCCAAGATGTGAAAGGAAACGTTCAGTCTTATGAAAAATATGAATTCGAATGCAAGAATAATGGCAATTCAAGATTTTATATGAAATTGATTATCGGCGACCCCACATTCATTTATCATGGACAAAGCCACTTTCCTAGTTTCGATGTGCCCATTTAAATCGAAAGAAATCGTTCAAGTATTTTCGTATATATACCGAATTCATGAATTGTATTTCAGAAATGAGAGCCTAAAAAAATTATATTGTTATATTGCACTGGGTTTATTGCATCACTTGAAAATATCATTTTTTATAATTTAACGGCAATTTTTAAGTTTTTATATCGCTGTTTGAAAATAAAAGTTTACATTATCTATCAAAAAATTGATAATTATATATCCCATATATGAATATTCTGATTGATATTTTAGTTTATTAATTAATTTTTATGTTTATGATTAATTATAATTAATTTTGATTACAAATTTGAGAATTATATTATGACATAAATATATTTTTTTATTGTGTATATTTTTTAATTATGCACTTACGTTGTTATAACTTAAGTTAACATCTTGTTAACGTAAGCTTCTAAAAATTTTTTTATACGTATACATGCTTTCATTATGTGGTAATATATAATAATATGAGTATACGAGTAAGGCAAACATAACTTCATTTATCAACTATCCAACTTTCGTTAGCCCAATGCACGTTGAAAGAAATGATCATTCTCATAACGGTTTCACGCGCTGCGCGCGTATCCGCAAATTTATGGATCTCGATCACGAAGTGCCTGAGCGCTCGATTCATTCATCACACCCTCGCGAGAGACAAGGAGAGAGATCGATAGACAAAGATAGGGGGATAGAGGGAGAGGGCAAATGAGAAAATCGTTGTTGAAGTTTCTTTGGGTGTATTTGTGAGGGAAGCCGAAGTATATGTGACTTGTGAACTGTACAAAACAGTAGCACTAAAGGCGGAACAAAATGGGAACGGGGTACGAGAAACAGACTTCTTTCAGTATTGGCCGATCTGGTCAACGTAGTTTTTGGAATTAACTTTTCCGCATTGATTCATTCCGCTTTGGAGGTGGGTATTGACTATTATTTTCTATTGCTTCATGGGCATTCGAGTTTTTTGTGGGCGGTTAATGATTGATCAAAGTACTAGGGAAAAATTACTTTTTAAAATAAGCTTAATGATTGATTATTAAGTTTATTATAGTTTTATTTAAAACCATTATCAGAAACAAACACATAATTAATTATAAGTATTTTGTTCCATAGTGTTGTAAAATAATTAGATCGCTAGGAATTCGATACTTAATTGAATTTCGTGTAGTTTTTTTATTTGAGCATACCTGTTCTAAAATTGAGAAAGTTTAAAATGAGCATTCACAAAAGTAACAATGAATCACACAAGCTGGATATATCATTGGACTGCGCGTATTCGATGTCAGACTAACCGCGATTCGATGTTGGAACTGTCGCGCTTCCAAAATTCGAATTGGTCCTGTACCTGTCGCGATCTGTGGATTTAACATGTAATGTCATTCAATGCATTGCAAGTTCAATACATCATCTTATATAAATATGACTTTTATAATGAAATTGCAAACTCGAATGTAGTATCGGGTAGTAAGGTAATGTAAACAACAAAGATTAAAAATTTTTTTTCAATTCTAAACGAATATTTTTTCTTTACAAATAATAATAATAAAAAACCAGGAATTCATAATTTTTATAATTTCTATTTCGCATTCTATAATGTATACTTTTTAAGAAATTTTTATTTGTGATTATTATTTACTCTAAAGAATCTGGATGCAAGTGGAAACAGTTATCGTTTGTCCAAGTAACTTAGCCCGAAAAGTAATTTATAAACAGGAGCGCCTAACGTTAAAGGGCAATGGGCCGTTTCGAAAAACCGCGAGTACGTTCCTGGGCAGCAAAATTCGCATCAGGTAGGGGGTTTTGCCCGGGCGTCTAACTGAAAAAGTGGCGCACTTTACATAAATATGGGCGGGCAAAGCTGCGCCGGCTGTAAAAGCCGTAGTCGTTCTCGGCCGCGGATATAATACGATCTAAGAAAATGAAGTCTACACTGGCCTGGGAGAGCACGCAGGTGGATGGACGGGAAAAAGACTAGCAGAGTGTAGGGAGAATAGCTCTGTAAAAGGGAGAGGGGTTGACCCGAGATAATAGGAGAGCCGAAAAGAGCAAGAGGGAGTGGAGGATAAGAAGGTCGATAGGATATTATAAGAAAGATAGAAAGAGCGCGGGAGAGATAGCGGGCGGGAAGATCCTTACTCTCTGTAAACGACGCCCACCCCCATCCCTCGTAATAGCAATTTCTTGCTCGTCGGACTGATCGCGGCTATGGTCTCTCGTTAAGTAAGCGTGGAATATATCCCGCGGGAGCAGCAGAATCGACGAATAAACGATCGTACACTTAATCACGGGCTCTCTATCTAGCCGGGACACGACTTGGGATTAGACAAATCCGCGCGCATTTTTACCACGGCCGACACCGAGCACTTGACAGATAGGGGCTAATTTTCCATCGATCATTCCCCAAGAAGTACGCAATTAGCGCTAATTCGCTTATCGCCCAGTGATTTGTTGAAGGGCCCGCTCCACGACTCCATGAACTGCTCAGGGAGTCGTCAGCTCTGCGAATGAATTATAATTCACGGTTTTTCAGGGTTACTGGATCTCTTCACCCTCAAAGTGATAAGTGGCCAAAGTTCGAATTACCGCTAATAAAATGTGGAAATTTTCTCGTTTCAAACTAGTTTCGATGCTATGAAAATCCCAAATTGTTTTATTTGATAAATTTTTTTTCATTTAACTTGTATGATATCCACAATTCATTCCGCGATACAAAAAAAACTGTCTGCAATTATTATCCCTAGTCTTGAGTCATATATTTCAAAATTAGTTTATAAGTAATTAATACTAAAACATGTAACAGTATTTGCATGTATATTTTTTTCATTTATTTACAATCACCTCTTCATAATATACTACTGGTATTACATAATTACACATTATGTAGTTATTACATAATACATTATCCATTAAAACAGATTTTATTTTATATGCTACAATTATATTACAGATTGTTAACTGATATACATCGTGATATTAGATGTTTCGTCTTAATTTTGTTTCATCAATGAACTTTAGAGATTATTAGTTGTTTAAAATCTATTTTAAGTATAATTTGTAATTTTATACTATCTATACAGTGATCATTTAACAAAATAAGGTTATACTTATTTAGGATATCATTGATAATTTTACCTCTTACATTAGGTTTATGTTAAGTTCATATTAGCTTATGGTTGTTGAAATTCTTTATTTTTATGTATGTAGGTATTAATACTATCATTAGTTTTTAAAATTCTTTGGTCTCTATTGTAGTAATAAATAAATATGTAGTTATAATGTTATTGTTTATTTTAAATTTAATATCAACTGCTTGCATTTTAGTTTTGTTCCTTCACTGTAAAATCGGTTTTACTTGTACATTAGAAATATTAGTCTTTCGCAGACAAGTTTTTATTATTAATTTTATTGCATTGTTTTCTTTGAGATTTATTTAGTGTAGATATATGAAAGTGAATTTATCTTTAACAAAATATAAATAATCTGATTCTAAAATATTTAACGTATTCCTTGCTGAATATTTATACCAGTTTGTTGGCAGCTGGTGGTCAGTTTTTAAACTACTGATCAGTATATCGTGAAACATACCTTATACATTAAGTATAAGGTGTTACATATATTAAAAACAATTTAGGTGATAGTGTTTAAGTGTTATAGTTGAACTTTACAGTAATAATAATAATAAAAATACTTTGAATAGTAACAAAATTTAAAGTATCTTTAAATTACTTTATAATTAAAATTTAAAATTACCTTAGCATACTGTAAGGTTAAATTAGATATTCATAAATTCTATTAAAAAAATAAAAAGGTAAAATATTTACAAAAAAATACAGATATACTTTCCTGAAAAGTCCTATAATAATTGTACTATAATCATTGTTTTTATATTTTTATTGTATATTACAGTTTAAATTTTACTTATTTTAGTTAGTTTTATTAAAATATTGCATATACAAACATTATAAATAAGAAACAACTGATGTTTGCTGGTTTCATGTTTTGACAAAACACCAGTTTCAAACCAGTTCCATGCCAATTAAAACTGATCAGTAAAAACTTGTCGGCTACTGACATTTCACCCAGTTTTACTTATGAAATTTCTACCAGGGTTATTATTTATAACAAAGCATTGTTACTAAAATTATTTTCTCGTACTCGTATAAAATTAGCTAGATAAATTACAATTTGATTATACAAATAATGGTGCAATTTTGTAAAGTGTATTGCGAGCCCAATCAGCGTGTAGCAAGTTCCATTTACAAATTAATATTAAATACCGGAAATATTAACGTTTGAACAGGCGTGGCGCGCAGCTATTCAAAAGCACAGCACGTGTCCCGTCTCTCGTCTGTGAGTCTCGCGCGCGTTTCATTATTCAAAAGGGCGCATTTCAGCGTACACTCTTTGATTGCTCAAAATAGCGACGCATTTGTTATTCAAATACAAGCGGTTCGTTATTAAAAAGAAACAAACAAACTGATGTATTATTCATACGTTTCTTTAATTGTGACAACGAACCGCTTGTATCGTCAAAGATAACTATGTGGCCAAGTTTGAAGAGGCACAGACCTCAAACTCGAAAAGTAAATCACTGCCTAATCCGAATTCCTTTTTAACGCGGTTGATAGTATATGCCATGCACCTTGATATCAACGACTTTTCTACCAAGGCCGGTCATTGTCCGCAATATCTCATTCTGTGATTGTTGCCGTATCATTACAAGATTTGGAACCTAGCCAAAATATTATATTTCTGTCACTTGAATAAAAGATCACTTTTATTGTAGAATAATGATACACTATTATTTAAGCAGTGTATGTAATTAGGTATGATACATAAATTTTAGTTCATATTATCGAAGCAGTTGTCAAGTTAATAGCAGTAGCCTATTAAATCTATCTAGATTAAAGGCGAGTATAACCAGACACAATTTTTGATAAAGTCGATTGTTTAAACCAATTAATATAAACGATATCAGAATTTCTGATGTTTTCAATCGAACCTTCATTAATTCTTGCAATGTCCTCCTGATTACATGAAGAAATGACCAGCCACAATGTTCAGCTCGTCAATTTGTCCTGTCGCGTCTTATGTTGCACCTTCTGACTCATTGATCTCTATGGTCAGTTAGTGACCTTCTGTGCCTTAAATAATCTAATCCTTTCGAATTTGATGCATGCTTTTTAGGCAATTTTAATTGAGTCTGACTTAAACGCATAAAGTCTTACTATTTGCTTACCAAGTCGCGGAATGTAATTACAATAATTTTTTTATGATTTTATTTATATGAATATGGTATTATAAAAAAATTATGATATTTAAGTTAATGAGAGAATTACAGGAATTGAACTCGTAATTAAGATTATTTATTAATATAATATTTCCAATCCTAATTTAATTGATGAATTGAATAATATATTTGATTGCTTTTTAATTTGCATTTGATTTGATTCACTTTATATTCGAACCTCGGAATATTGTAATATACTATATTCTATACAGTTGGCTATTTTGTAATTCTCGCATTTATTTTCGTTTTTTTATCCTTCTGATATTGATAGAACAATTTAATATGATCGATTCAAAGTTCAGTCAGTAAGATACAATTTTTTATGTTGAATATAACTAAATTTATATCTAGCACACTCTACTTTGTTAATTTTCTGTTATCACGTTGTTTTCCGTCTTCCAATTTTATTTAATATTCGAGCCTATTGATTTGTAAATATCAATTTAATTTGTTACAAACAATTTAAGGGTTTTTTTTATATTTTTTTTAATTACTACAAATTGATATAGCATGACTTCTTTGGCTGAATTTCATATATGGCCGTTTTTTACCTTTATAAATATACCTGTAGATATTATGTAAAAGTTGTCCAAAGATAAAAGAAATTTATAACCAAATTTTAGAAATAAATTCATAAGTTTAATAATAGTTGGTTAGCTGCAAGTATAAAATTCGATAACGTTCGAATACCAAGCTATTCACTACTCTATTTTTAGATTCTTATAAAATGTATCTTTTTATCCAGGTTCATTTATTTATCTCGTTCAAAGACTCTACGTAAAAGAAAAAATATTTTATCTGCAGAATGTAATTGATTTTTTCTTTTAGTTTTTTAAATTTTAAATAATTCTAAGAGGACAATAACTAATGCATATTTTGATATGTTTTACAAAATCGAATAATGTATAAGAATATAACTCTTTTATTTCGATGTCGTTGCTTCTTTTCGTGTTTTCTTTTCTGTACGTATCGGCATACCTAAAGTTCTTGTCATGTACCTAATTCCATCAAACTGACTAGGCTACTGGTCGGATATTTCTTCAAAGGATTATCTCTGTTCAAGAAACTCGGATACTAGCGCGATTTGCTGGTTGGTGGCAGTCATCTTCGACAAATACGGTGCTGCTGCTGTTGATTGCTTGCAGCTTCGTTGCCTCAGAATCCTTGTTGTTAGGTCGTTTCGTCGCTGCCTCTCATTCTCTTTTTGTCGCTTGAAAGGCTCTTTTTCGCCACTATTATTTTGCGATCACCTCTTTCCAATCTACAATGTGCGCTTGTTACATGGCGGTTTGATCGGATCTCTCCCACGATATTCTCACTTCTCCAGACCTCGATTGCGCCAGTCTGGGTGAGAATACCGCTGCGGCTCTGATGTCACACATTGTGTGAAATCATAAACGCATCCAATTTCTCCTTCACATTGCTCCACTCCCCCATCTTACCCAGCGACCTCATATACATTGAATTTATTTGCAAGTCAAGTAAATTGATTTAGAAAATTATCCATAGTTATTAGTTGATAACTATTGTTGATCACGCGTCAGCTTTATAAAAAAATATAGATCGCACTTACGCCCTAAGTCTTTTATCGATAATGTTTTGAAATAATTGCGTCAACTCCCGAAGCCACACAACAGCCGTACAGCGGCTGCAATCGACTGCAAGCGTTTTACTCGATCGACATCTAAAAAAGGCGAGGCCTGCATCTGCGTTTGTTTTTTGTCCCTTCCCTCAGTGCGCGCGTACTTATTAATTCGCCTTTTCTTTCCTTTTGCCGGGCGTCGCGGTGTTGGTGGCGCCGTATTGTTCCTACCCGGGCTTTTTCTACTACGATCCTCTCAGACGTCCCTCGCGCCTTTTTGCCCGTGTGTGGCCTTTGTTTCGACTGCGGGAGGCGCTCGAAATCTCCTACCAGCACCCGTCATCTCCACGATTGTCGTATTTATTATTATTTGCACTTTATTTCTTTAAACGTGACCTCACAAGGACTTGGATACGCATAAGCAATTTTTAGGAACGAGGCACTTGCGAAATATTTATTTACGACCCATATGAAACCAAACTTTACTTTTTATTATAGGCAGACAATAAATAAGATTAACAAATTAATCTGTCAATTGCAATAAATTAAAACAATAAAATATAAAAAATATATAATATATAAAATATCGATTATTATGAACCAAAAATAATGCATATATCTGAAACAATGTTTATTCTTCAACTAGCTCTCAATGGCTTTACACTTTAATATAACACTTGATCAGGTGATTGCTACAGATTAGCGTAATTTAAAAGAAATCCCCGTATAAAAAAGTTTGTACTAGCGTTGCTGGAAAAAGCAACAGAATTACGAACGGCGACGGACCGGCAACTTGCACGCTGCCTTCACGCCTGAAAGCCGTGCAAATTAGCCTGGAACGCGGGGTCGCAGTCCAATCGAGCTGAAAAATCCCATGACCCTTGCAGGTCTGACCAACGCGTCGCGGCGGCTCGAGGAGCGGAGCCTCCCGTTTCATCCGGCGCTCCGCCCGTTTTATGTTCCCGGGATTTCGATGCTCTACTTCGTCCATTCCGCCCTGGCCGGCGGAGGTGCCGGGCGCCGCCGGACCTTTAAATCACTTTTGTTTCGCAATGGTGTGCACGCCTCTTCCATCTCGCCCTCCTGGCCGTACGGTCTCTGCACCTTGTGCGTGATCACCAGACAACCACCGGCGGACTCTCCGCAATTAATTATAGAGTGGCGCCTGCATCTGATTCGCACTCGACTAGGTTATTTCTTCCGCATTAGCTGTAAAATCATTCTGCTTAAATATTTTTTTTATTCTACGGCATGCTATAGTCTACTGTTACATATCGTTCTATCGTCATAGCTGCTGTCACTGAATAAATCTTCGTAAAACAGTGGTTAGTTCTAAATCATTGCATAAAATCAGTCTGATAAAAACCTATTCCAAAAATACCTTAGGATTTAAATCTGTAGATTTGATAAAGAGTAAGTTGGTTAAGTTCAATTGATAGAAAAATTTTAAAATAAAAGTGTTTTATCTTGATTATACCATTGATAATATCATTAATTCGTGCATAATTTTTAATAAAATCAACGAAATATAAAAAATATGTTTGTGTTTATGTTTTTAAGTTATTGATTATAAATTTATATATTTAAGGTGTTCTTGAAAAATATATTAATTAAAAATATACCTAGTGGATAGAACATTTAAAGTTTTTTTTCAGAAATTACAGTTATTTCTTTTTATATTTAGCAATGAAAGAAGTGCTTCTGGAATGTCTGAGTAAAAATATTTATGATATCCAACTTCAAGGAAGTAGCTCTTAAAACTTGTTTAAAATTCTCAACAACGCAGAAATACAAAGAATTTTCTCAGTAAAAAATTTAAATAAAATGTTTGAAATATGCTAACTCTTACGTGTTACTGCTTGATAAGATAATTAATTTAAAATATAATTAATTGTACTGTATGATACTCTACTGATTAAATCAATAATTATATTTTGAACACAGTCAAAAATTTATTGATTTACTTTAGGAGGCAGAAAGCGCCATCGGCGCCATGAATGGCCAATGGCTTGGGAGTAGAAGCATCCGGACGAATTGGGCAACCCGCAAACCCCCGGCCCCCAAGTCTGAGGGTAAGTTACAACCACCTTTTCTCTTTTTTTGCTATCCGTTCGTCGTATAAGCTCTGCGCTTTTCTCTTACCTTTCATAGTTGGTTACATTCGCAACCTCTGTTCCTATAAACTATCCTTATGAAAATATACAGTAATTTTTTTTTAACTTTTGTTTTAATCATTGCACTATGTTTTACTATTAATAATCAGAAAAATAAATGAATTCATAAATACTTATTTCGGTAAGAATTAAGTGCGTTTCTGAAAGATAAAAGTGAAATTACTGCACATTTTACGTTTAAATTCATTTAGATTGATATAATATATTGAACTACATTAGGTTTGATAATTAAAGTTGCTAATTAAGACAGATAAATTAAAATCTTAAAATAAATGTGATCTGTTTATTTTAATACATTCTATACACAACTAAGATTATAAAGAGATATAAACTATATAAATTAAAAAAATATTATTATATTAAATAATTAAACCATAATATTTTGAATTCTTATATAAATATAAACATATATATTTTACTTTCATTACTCGGAATTTTAATCAAGCTTTAGAAATTAGCTTTATGTATAAAAAATAAACTCACTGTCTCTTTGATCAAATTATTTTAATCTCTTGCTGAATTCATTACCACAAATATAAAGTATCGCACTAATCGATTTGAAAAAGGAGCATGGGGAGGTGGGTCGAAAAAAATAATATTGCTATGCAGCTCTGATATTCCATCAATACTATCACAGAGTTAAAGATCGAGATTTAGAAATAGAAAGAAAGAGGGAGATATGGAGCATCAAAGGAATACATTATAAAGAATCTCTACTTCCATACACCCACTGTACTGCCCTCTTTCTTTCTCGCTCACTTTCTTTCTACCTGTTAAGGGCGATGTCGGAAAATTCAAGGTCAAATGCACTATAATCTTGGAGTGCGAGCTCGCAAGACAAGTTAGTTTGGAGACAGCTTTGAAGGGGAATCATCACAACTGTTCTTATTTAAGTTTTCATGCCGCTAAGAAAGGTATAAGAACAGAGGATTACAGGGACATTTCAGCTCACTTTTGACTCGTAAAGCTTCTGCTGAAACAAACACAACAGTGAGAAAGAGATGGGGAAAAAATTGCGTCGCATTTTCATGCATACACAGGCTAAATATATATGTGGATACGAGAATATAATCGTAGTATTAACCTTATTTATTATTTTAAAAAGTTTATTTCGCTTCATACAACAGTTCTGCCTTGTTTTAGACAAGTTTTCAATTTATCTTATTATTAACTGTAAAGTACCATATGAATATAACTACTGTCAAATATATTTAAAAAAATTCTAATAACTTTCTGTTTTGTAAAAACGTATTAGCAACAAATTAAAAATATTTTTCAATATTTTCCATATTATTTTTTACTGTAATTATAATTTGATTATGAAATGCAAATATTTGGGTATTTTTGACAATAAAAATTAAACATTTCATATAACATTATATTGTGTATATATCTATCTATATACAAATATATCTATTTGCAACATAGTATAATGAAATATAATATTTATATTATAAAACTAAAGTCATTTTTCCAGTAATTAAAAATTTTATTGCCGATGGAAATTATTTTCAAGTGGAACAGTGCTAAAGAAGATGGGAAATAAGTGAGCACTAAAGCCGTGTTTAACAGAGCCTTCGCTCGTTCCCTCTTGGCTTCTAGCGCGAATTCGAGTGTTTGCTAATTGACGACGTGATGAGGAAATTGCGATGAGCTAACTTTCTTCCCTCCCGCTGCACGTTTTCTCGGATATTGAAAAAGAAACGACTGCTCAAGGCTATCCAATTTTAAAATAAAAATAACTGGCAATTTATTTCATCATAAGGATTAATTATCTAAATTTTAATAAGCAATTAACTCTACTATTGATTATGAAGTAGATATATATCTGCATTTATATGTATAACATCTTAAACAAATTAAAGAAATAAAAGAAACGTAATTTTCTTCTATTAATAGATAAAGATCAATAAATATTTATAACATAGTTATTTAAATGACAATTTTTTATATTAAACCTCTCTGCATTAACAATAATTGGAAATTCTTGAATATTTAAATACATACACTGTATATTGCTATATTCTATAAGATGTTTATATATGCAACCGTGACGAATGCTCTTTATTGCTAATGAGTTACAGCTGCGTCATGCAAGGAAAAAGCAAACCAGGTAGGTGTAACTCGCAGGCATCTATTCACAAGTAAAGAGATATGGAGAATTGGAGAATTGGAGAGCGAGTTCCGGACACGTGAATTAGTAACTGCTCAGAAACGAGATCAGCGTTTTATAAACGTGAATTGTGGCGGTAGATAAAGGCCGTCCACGGTAAGAAAATGTGAGTGGCGGGGAGAGTCGAGGCGGGCATGAAAGGGTTTTCGCGCCGAGTCGGGCCACTTATTTACGGGGACTGATACCTCCTTCCACTTCCATCTTTTCCCCGTGCGTTATTGCGCGTGCACGAGTGGAGGGAAGATTTAAAAGGGAGTCCGCCGGGAAATTCATGCCCAGATTTCCCCAGTTCTCAACCGCCGCACTCGGGGGATCCTTGGATCGAAGTCAGTCTTTTGCGGATATTTATGAAGAGGCCGTGCGAAGGAGCCGCGTAACTGGACGGCATTTTTGGAAGCCGCTCGTTTTTCGGTCTCACTTTTGAGATTTTGCCAAGACGGTGTAGTAGCTAGGGGCGGCATCCGCCGCCACCAGACTCGACGACAGGCTTTAAATTGGAAAATAAGTAGAGGCGCTGCTTTGGACTTTGGATAAAAATTATTTTTTAACGGTCTCCGAATATGAGTAAAACAACTATTGTATTAAGACTAACTATTTATATTTTAATTACTGATTTGTTCTAAATTATTTTAAATACATATTAACTGCAGTACAAGAACAAATACTGGAATGGTAAATAGAGTTCGATGAATTATATTTATTATTATAATTTCTGGAGGCTGTTTGAAATTTATTGATTTTTGACGTTCCGTAAAAAAAGGATCTACAAGAAATCTCCATTTAACTGCATGACACGCTTCCATCATTATTTTCACAGGTTGAGGTTTCAGTAGAACATAGTTTTTGAAATAATTTCTTTAACTGACTTTGTTTGCGATTCTAAAGTTGATATTACTTCTGGGTTATGTGACCTCTTTGGCCATTCCTTTATCAGTATCGTTGTACTTAGAGTAGATCTAGACGAAAAAATACTGTTAACAGTACGCACGACTAATCTTGAAGCTCTTAAACTACTTTTCTGTCAGATTTTTCTTTTGAAATTTTTCCTTAAAAGCCTTCTATATCGGTTAAATTATTTCTACTTTAAAAGAAGAATTTGACAAATATTTATTAAAACACTGCACATATATCAATATTTTGTACTCAAATCTCACTGCAAACTGCTAAGATCATCATTCACATAAATTTATGTACTTTTATAATAATTAAATTGTAAAAATTAATATACATATATAGTAAAAAGCATAAAATTCTACTTTTTAAAAGACTATATAACTAATTTTCTAACATCTGTTCACTAAAAATGACATTTTTTATGATTTCGATCGATGAAATAAGTCTACACTGTTTACATGCAACGATTTGAAATCAATATATCGCCAAGTCGTGTCAAGTCTCTCTATCAATTTTTTTCACAAGTTCCTATAAAGCGCTTAAATTTTACATATAAAAGATTTTTTAACGTACCAGATATGTACCGTACAACCAGTAGCAAAAATATAACCTTAAATTAGTTATACATGAAATTGTTATATAACTGTAAAATTGTTTATACATGGATGTGAACGAGACAGCGAATATAGAATTCATGCAATTACACATAATCTATCAAATTTTGTTAAAATTTTACTGTTTATATGGAATAAATAAGAAAGAACAAACAATTTATTTTAATTAATTTTATTAATTAATTTATTTTAATAAATCGTAAACATTTTATATATTTAAAATTACAGTATTATAAATTTTCATATATTATTTTATAACAATCACTGTATGTTCATTCTATGGTCAGTTTATAATACAGTATATTCATTTTTGAAAAGCATTATAGTAAACATTTGTCAAATTCTTTTCTCAGTGTAAGTGAGATGATCGGTCCAATTTGTCGTTTGAGTTATTGATAAAATTGATATTGTTAGCAGATACAAGGAAGAACATAGATAAATAATATCAGATAATAGTTTTGTAAAAAATGTAAAATAATAAAAAATGTGATTTGTTTGTGTTCACCGTAGGTATATCATATATCAGCTAAGCAATTAATAAATTTATAATACTATCATTTTGAATACTTTCATTGAAAGGGCTTTTTATAAACTGTATATTAATTTGTACTCGTATACATTATTTACACAGTGATCTAATAACTATCGATCAAATTCAAATTAAAAAATTAAAGACCACAATAATTTGAATGAATTTCGATGACTCTGCAAAAATTCGTTGTTGTAATTGACCCCCAAATCCGAGTTTGAAGTGATATTCCGGAAACGGAGGGGAATTTCTATAGACAAAAAGGAAGCAAGTAGATATATATATATATTGAGTAAGCAGAAGTCCAATTGAAGTTATGAACTATACGCATAATGAGCTTGAAGGTGCTACCGAACACCCACATAGACAAAGCGGGAGAGGAATGGAGAGACAGGAAGAAGAAAAAGAACTGAGAGGGGCAAAGGTATTATTATATTATCATAAGCGGCTCTGCCGTGCACCCTTGGCTGACCCTGGCTCCGACGCCCACCGACTAACTAATTTTATTCTGCAAGTCTTTAATTAGTATTCGTCGTGAAGGCCACCAACTTTTTCACTTGCTACGCTCACCTAGCGTAATATAGTGGGGGAGGAAAAAGGTGGATAGCTGAGAAACCTCGAAAAATAACTGCTTTACTTCTTAAGTATGCTTGTCCTGTCATTCTTAAGATAATTTTAAAAAATGGAAAGAAATCTTATTCTTCTATATTTTGTTTTTAAATATTTTAAACTCAAAAATTGTTAAATTAGTAACTATGTCGATTCATATAAAAAATTAATTCTGTCTATGGTACGGTCGCTTGAGACAAAAAACTTGACTCGTTCATTATTTTTGCAACATACAAACGCTAATAGGATGAATTACAATTTTTAATTCTGGAAAGGTTAGGGATAAAGGCAAACGTCGAATCGGAGACAGAAAAACAGAGCGCTGTGAACCAACGAAAAAGTTCCTAAGAAGATAGGACTATATTTGCATAGAACAGCTCCAAGAGATCACCCATCCTCCGATTCCGTTCACTTAGGATCGAAAAGTTGCCGCAATTCGCGCTTTCAGTCTCCGCGCCCTTCTAATTAATGCCCGAGATTTTATTAAGACGCACCTTTATTGTACCCCTTGAGCTTTCTGACAAGTTCAATAGAAACTTCATCGCGCGATAGCTAATTAATCGAAGAACAACGAAGTTACCGTCCACGAAATTTTAAACGCAGGTCCCTGCGGTAACTAAGATTTCGTCCAAGCCTAATAAAGTAATTGTCTCGGTGCATTTCATTAAAAATTAGTTGAAACCAGAAACGATAATTTTTCATACACAATACGACTACAATACCAACCATGCAACTGTTAAAGATAGTTAAGTTAACAAATTTATTGCGTTTCCCCAATACTTCAAATAAGCCAAAGACTGAATACCTATATTAAAATTCAGTCGCACAGATCAAGTAGTATTAACTAGAATAAGAAATGCTCACTCAATCATTGCACATCAATATCTATTTAAAAAAGAACATCCCCGATCTGTTAAATGTGTAACTTGCAACTAAGCCGAAAACACATCCTTATAGAATGTAAAAAGTACATCAATGAAACGAAAAAATAAAGAATAAAAGATAAACTAAAATTTCTCCTTAACAACAAAGTACAGTGCCAAAAAGTTTTTAATTTTATCGACTCTATAGAGATTAGAAATCAAATATAATTATACAAACTACTTAGCTGTTCAATATATGTAATAGTAAAGTAATTTAATCTTACAGCACCAAAAAACTATATTCAAACAAATATATGTAAGCTTTGACTTGATGTTGTTAATACATAACTGAAGGATACGACATTAAATAATAGATTACAAAAATATGCATCATATGAGTAAAAATTCTTTGGATGAATGGAATCAGAGATTTCACTTTATTCTAGTTTTAATAAATTCTTGCCCAATTATATAACATAATATTCTCGTTTTAATTTTCATCATAATAAATTTTTAATAAAATTTCCTGCAGTAAAATCTCAGATTTTATGATTTTTTGACGTCAGTGTAACCGAAATAGTTCGCAGCACTAGCCAAGAAAAAACAATATAGTTCAACTTAAAGATAGGAACATTATGTATGTAGGATAAATGTGTTTTAAATTAAAACTTTTTTGCGTATTCTTAGATATTGTGAAGAATTATAAAATCTTACGATTATTTTTTCTTTCTAGATCTAGATAAAAAATTTCTTTCTGGATTATTTAAAATAAAATTTAGATACTTCACCAATCAAATGAAAAACTTTGTTTTAAATGTTAAAGGGTTAGTATTAATAACATGAAAACATTTTCGTAATACAATTTTTCAAGAAGCGACTCGAAAATCACTACTGCGCTCTATTCATTCCTAAGAATATTAACGTTTAAACAACTTTACTCAAAAAAAGTAAATTTTGCAGAAAAATAATGAAACGAAAGAACAGTCTCAAAGCATCAGATTGCAGATACCGGAAACCCATTTCACGTGGCGTCGGTGTGCGGTCGCAACTCAAATTCCCCTTCCCGTCCAAAAGCGAAACCGCAGTAAAATACCCTCCATTTTTTTGGCGACACTCGTGGTACTGCAGAGAAAAACCTTGGATGAGAGTGAGAGAGTGCGCGAAATTTGAAATTCAAAATAGTTTACCTCGGCCGCGAGAATCGCTCTGCGAAATCGGGTATGCAGAGACAGGGGACGAAACGGCTTTCGGAAGGGGCCTCCGCTTCGCGGGTTAATATTTTACGCGGCTCAATTTTTCAAAGGACCATCGCGGGGGCGGCCGACGGCCCCTCTTACCTTTTACATTGGGCAGTGAACTTGGCCCCGCCCTGACGCAAAGTTTCATCCGCGCTCTTTTACGATGCCGCCGGCTGATATCACAGCCCGTGGACGGGGATCCTCCGAAATCTCGGGGCGCTCGTTTTTCGAATTCGGCGCGAAGGGAAAGTTTCGCAGTGAGAATTTCGAGCGGCAGGATTGGGGTGTGCCGCGATATCGACTCGGAAGCCCGGGACTTTTCTCGCCCCGATTTCTTTTTTCCGCCTCTCGCCCTGGATGGTGTTACGAGGCGGAGCGCCCGGATGGTGCGTTGCACTCCCGAGTCTCCGACGAAGGGGCTTTGCTTCGGTGCTCCCGTTTCGAAAGCCTTTTCTCGTGCTTTCCTTCGGCTTGCCCGATTGTGCGCGCTCGCTTTCTGGCTTGTATATGGTTGCAGTGTTGCGGTCTAAGTTTTTGATACGAGGCGTTCACCCGTGAAAGTGGATATTTGTCCGCATTAGCTTTTATTTTTGCGTTGCCATGAGAGCTGCGATTGCAGGTTTTCTTCTATACATTTCACAATTATAAATACGTTTTTTGTTTATTTTTTTAAAATGTTTCACACATAGTTATGCTGTAACTGCAAACAAATATATAATCCTACATTTTTTTGCATAAAATATTACGCGTTTGGAATATTTCCATATTTTACAGTTAACATGGAACATCTTTTGAAATAAAACCAATGAATTTATATAAAATTTTCGTCTGTTAATTCAAAATATTCGATATGTACTGTCAATCATGATACTTCTAAGAGATATAAAAACTTTTTCTTCAATATAACATTTCCTCTTAAATTTGAACAAAATTATACAGCTCAATAGCTCAATTCTAAAATGTAGATGTGTGAATAATTTTTTTCAATCTGAATATCCATTCTAATTTAACTAAATAGTGTAAAAACTGAAAAAGTCTAAATGAACTTTTTTCACAGCCTACAAAAATGTAATTAGTTTTCAAATTCTATTATGAAATATAAAAAGCTTTTATACTTTAAAGATATTATATTATAAATAATCAGAAATTTTATATGTTATTGAATGCGAATATATGCCTTATTTGCGTTTTATTGAGTATCTTAGAAGATATTTTTAAAGGCCGATTTTTCAGTCAGGAAGATTTCGTATTCAGTGTGAAAAGATAAGGACTTGTAAAAAGTTTCTGCCCTTTTTCCCGCTATTGATTTATGTCTTTTGAATTTTGAGTGTGCTTTTTCTGCTACATATGTATATACTGGCATATAGCTCAGAACACTCGATACGAACGTAAAGCTTAGCTGCTTGATACCTTTGTTTTGCTTTTCATTTTATTTTGCAAAAGCTTTGTTGGTAAGATTAAATGAAAACACAAAAATGAAATAGTTTTAAGGTAGATACAAAATGAATATCCATTAAAAATGTTTACAGCGATTTACGAAAAACATGAATATAGATTCCACGAAACAAGTTGAATGAAAATAAAGATATATTTTCGAAATCCCAGCTTAGTACATAAGTATGCTTTCCGGATTTGCTGTAACAAATGGAAAGTAATGCTGGCAGAATGCACGGCCGCGACCAATTTTAAAAGTATACTTACCGTTAGTGAGGGTTATTTCTTCCACTCTCTTTCCTTGTCTTTCTACAGACTAAAAAGCGATATTTCACTGTTGCTGGAAAAAATATGGCGCTCGGAGGGTCAGAGACCGGTGTGGTGGTCGCTGCACGCTCTCAAAGTTGTTCAGCATTTTTCCTCCATGCGAAAGAGGAAATCTTCCTAGTCTCCGGTATCTCCGCTGGCGGTCTTTCGAAAAATCCCAGCAGCCGCGCCACACGCCAAGGATTTTCGAGTGCTTTTTACTTGTGCCCTCTCGCTCCTTTTCAGGGACAACTGGATTTAGCCCTCCTCGTCATGCGCTCGGTCCACTCTCGCGACTTTATCGCCCTATCGAAAGATGGATGCGAGGGGTGAATTCTCGAAAAATCGGCCCCATAAATTGACCTGATGCTGTCGCGTTTTTTTTACCCGCGCGCGCTGATGTGCACCGCCTCGAGTGGAAAATTCGCGCGTTTTGACGCCGCCACTGCCCTTTCGCTGTCGTTGTTCTCGTCCTAGTCATCTCGTCTCTTTCGGTTGGAAATCGATACATATTGTGTGGTACATTTGCAAAAAAAAAGAAATATACGTGTCTGGCCATTGTCCAGTCATTCTTTAATAATGCGAAAGTAATATCAGCGCGGATTTCTATGTTCCTTATTGTTCATAGCCTCTTTGCTATTTTTGTCGAAGACATTAAGAAATTGTGATAAACTTCGTAATTCTTGCCAGCTAAAATTTTTGTTTCTGAAATATAATTATTCTCTTAACATCCGCAATAATAGTTTGACATAGGCAAATCAAAATTATTTTAACAAACCATATACGATTATCGTGTATGATCGAATGGAAATATTTGCAATATTTAACAGTATTGCAGACAGGAATTTGTATCCATAGAAAAACTTTAATAAAAGTTACCAGCTAGCACTTGACATCCAGATATTGCAGATGCACAAACTCCAATCAGAGGCCGTGTCGCGAGCTAGGTGAAAAAAGTGTACCACTAACACGCCTCAATGGTCAAAGCCGAAAATTTAATTCCTGGTGATGCGAGCTGTCGAAAGTGCGTGTGACTGAGAAGCAAAAGAGGCTGTGCAGAAAAAGGACGGCATAGTTGCGAGTTGCGATTCGAACTTCTGCGGTAGCTGCGATGCCAGTTGTTCGCCCATTTGAGGAATGACTCTTCTCTCTGGAGATCACACTTACGGATTCGTTCAAATGAGGAATTACGGCCATGCACGTACGTCCCACAGCACAACAGCATCTCCCAGAGGACCTCGGTGCTCTAATCGAAGAGCGCGTTGTGGGTACAGAGTTTTTAATCCGACGAGACGAAGGAAAAATTAATGTCTACGTGCGGGGGTAAAAGAAAGTTGGGCAACGAGTCTCCTACTTTTCTCGCCGCACCCCTAATTAAATTCGTCGTCTGGAGACGAGATGATGGCGTGGATGCTCTTCCAGTTGTGTGGTAACTACGCTCCAAGGCGCAGTAAGACACGTGCAGCTTTTACGAGGATGGTTCAAATTTTCTATAAGTTTTTTATCGTGAAATTCATTTATTTCAATTGCATTTTTTTATTTTGTGTACGCAATTTTAATCTTACGGAAGATGCTGTTCTTTGTATTTAGTTACTGTATCGTCTTTTAGCTTATCGTATCTACTTAAAATTATTTGAAAGCCTATTTTGGTAAGACAGAAAATAACAGAAGACAGAAAACAATTTGAAGAAATCACACTATGATTGTCTAGAGCTTCTTTAAATATCTTTAAAATAAATCAAAGCTGTTATAGTGAAAAATGCGGGGGGTGAAATGTTTCGTGTGTAGACAATACCTAGAACAATTTATATATATATATATATATATATATATATATATATATATCAAATATTTAAAATAATAACGATTCACTTGATATTTAGTCAATTTCGTACTTAATACACGAAGTAATAACCGCGAAAGTTAATAAAAAATGAAAATACCAAACTATGACAGATTTGAATAGAAGTCATTTGATAATTAACTAGAACTCTGACAATTTCTAGTCGATAATTTTAGTTTAAAACTCACTTGAAAAATTTAGTACGAATAATGCATATGCAGTCTTAGGAATTTGTAATTTCTAGAATTTGTAAGTTCACGTCAGGATTTACGAGTATTGCAGATACATTTCCTAATTTAAACTATACTTGTGAGCATACTAGTATTACACTCTTTTTTATTGGCGAATGTATTTTTTATATTAGCAGGTAAACAATTAATGTCATTGGTTAATTTACTAAACAAATACTTGACAAATTAAGATTTTCATGATTATGCGAATGGTATATGAGATTTATAGGATTAAAATAAAAAAGAAACAAATGATTCAAGTGTTCAGAATAGTCATTATTACAATACTTAAAAAAATTGGACAATCATAGCATTAAGTTTAAAATCATCTATTAGTCGAGCATAATTTTTTTGTACGGCTACACGTCTAGCTTTAGACCATAAGTGATATATTACTTTACTTAATGACAAGAAATTTTTTTAATTACCACGATTCCAAATTGTTTATAAATAGTGACACATTTTTTAGTTCAATTATAAGAATTTTATACCTAAATTTGCTTGACTGAAAATGTAATAAAAATCAATTTTAGAAAAACAATGATGGAAATATTAATGAATACTTATCAAGCACAATTTATAAATTTAATCAATCTATTATAGAATTTATATAGTATGTATATTACATAGTATTCTAAGCATTTTAAATAAATAAGAAGTATTCTATATCACAAAGAAGTGAAAATTTATTTTGATTCTGAATATTTAGTGGAAATATTTTTATACAATAAAACGATGCATGTAGTAAAATAACTCACTCAATTACACAGTGGTAATAATATTTATCCTTTGATACTTAGCTCAGCAGTAGTAATAGAAGATAATGATTGCAATGCAAGAAGAACGCTGAAAAAGAAATATTATTTGATCGGTTAATTTAAGAACTTACAGTAAAATTGCCAATAAAAGTGTAACACCAAAAAGCAGCTTATCCATCCAACTAAGATAAGGACAGGAAACAGGATTCGCTAACAAAACTGCACCATTACTTAGCTTAACTGTTTACCAATAAACCGAGTACTTATCAATTTCGAGCGCTCTCGGGAAGTTCCGAGGCGAATAAATCCGTGGAGAATCGCGCTCGGTAAGTCAATATAATAAAAATCACGATATTGCAGGTCTGCCCTGCCCTATCTACTAGCCTGGGCTTTCGGAGGAGGAGGCAAAGAGGGCGCGCGAGGCACGGTGCGCTCGTTTTCGCGCACGTACGCGTTTAATTTGACTGAGCCCCGAAGTTCCCGGCAACTGGGTCAATATTTTACGAACGGCAGCAATTAGTTAACTTCGGGCCCGAGCCGCGCCAGTCTCGCCGCCCCCCCCTTCCCTGGCAACCCCCGCGTCGGCGCCTCGTCGCAAAAATGCGATTGCCGGCATGCTAGAACGTAGGCGAGAAACCCGGAGCTTCGGCTGCACCGGCTAGTACTGTGCCAACGGGGCTTTAATGCCGAAAGTTGCTAACGCCCTGCCGCTGGCAGCGTCCTTCTCCTTAGAATCGCCCGTGATCTCGCGCCCCATCTCACTCTGGCGCGGGCTCCAGCTCGGCCCCGTGGGAATAAGCGTACATACACCCGCGCGCTGCGCCCGCCGCGCCGCCCGCCGTTGCAGAGTACAATGTCGCGGGGCGGGCGAGCGAGTTTTTGAGCGATTAAAAAGGGCCGGGCACTTCGGGAGCTGCAGAAATGGACGCTGGACTCCCTTGCTTCGTTTTATTTAACTTTTCACTTGCTTTCAACATTTTTAAGAAAATGCGCGAGGCCATGCGCTAACTGCAACTGACCGTCTCTAATCTGCTATTACGATGTCATTCTATAAGTTTAGTGTAGATGTCAATACTCTTACTTTGCTGGAATTTAGCTATATAGAAAGTTCTTTTTATCTTGATACGTAAAACTTTCTCAATGTTAATATAAAAATTCATATGTCTATTCCAAAATAACTTTTTTAGACGCATAAGCTTCATTATTTCTTTTGCAACATTTAATTTGCCTCAGTAATTTCGTAATTTAACAAATAACAAAATACTTTTGTATATTACAATATTTTTATATATTACGTTATTGAATAATTTGTAAATATATAACCTATAGAAAAATAACAATAAATACACAATGGATGAATAAACAAAGATGAAACATTACTAAATAAAAAATTTCTAAGCAGATTTATTTAATTTTAAAATTTGTATTGCACCAAATTTCTACAATATATTCCAAGGAAGCTTAACTTCAAACTAAGAGACAGCTGAACATACATAACAAGAAACTTGCTCGAATTATCAGACTGAGCGAAAGGATAGATTCATGGTTGATGTTTGTCTTAATAGTTATGACGAGTCGAATATTTGACTGAAATCCTACTTATTTTTTCAGCACCATACTTGGTAGAACTTATACTATTTAAAAAGATAATTCTGCACATTTAAAGTATATACAAATTATATATATATATATATATATATATATATATATATATATATATATATATATAAGAAAATATTAAAAGAAAAAGTAAGTAGGATTTCAGTCAAATATTCGACTCGTATATATATATATATACAGGTGAGTAACTCTGGAGTGCTAACAAAACTACTTATCGCATAGGAATAAATCAAATTTTGGATAAAATATGAACTACCGGCAATCCATCTTAAATCAGAATCATGCGCGTTAGCTCGACGTATGCGAAGCTGAATCGAGCCATTTTCCTTATAAGAGAGTATGCCGAAAAACGCGACGGGGCACCACCGAGAAAGAGATAACCAGAATAAAATGGCTAGTGGTAGGGGTAGTGCCCTCGGCAGTGCCGCGGTAACTCGATCCGCCAAACTGCGCTTACGTGACGTAGTCTCCTTACGCGTTTGATGACTACTTTTAGCCTGCTCCGCGCGAGCACATATGTGCAAACACTCACACACGTACTCGCGCAAGGGAGAGCGTTTCTCCCTCTCCCTCTCTGTAGAGGTCTGGCCTTCTCGGGGGAGGGCCGAGCGGGTGTAAAGCCGCGGGGAGTTACGAGGCAATCTTCACCCTCTTCCCCGCGAAATTTTATGCCCTCCCGTGCCCCTTGGCTTTCGTGCCAAATTTGTTGGATTTCATTTTGAAAATTGTTTCCCCCCACGACTGCTACCTCTCCCTCCTCGTGAGTCGGTAGCCCTTACAGAATTACAAGGGACTGCGACGGAAACGTGATAATTCGTAAATAGAACATTTCGGTTATTTTTGCCAAGTGTTGGAAACAGATCAAGATCCGGGATTCAGTTTGAGCCGCATGCGCTTGCGCCTAGTCGCGGGGTAAGAGATCTGAGTCTCCAATTATTCCTTAACTTTTCGATGGTCTTACTTGCAGTTGGTATGCTTTATATAATAAAGGCTTTTACCGAATAATTACCCCAGCGCAATCAATGTATCTCTTTTAAAATAACTCATAATAGATTTCGATAGCAAAATTTATGAGATCAATTTTTATAAATGATAAAATATAAATACAAATAAGGATATTTACTACTACTATGTATATGGTAATTCATTTGCAAAATAACTATTGCATCAAATTATGCGAACCAGCTGTTAACTATGATCAAATTAATCATACTTGCAAAGGGATGATACTGACCAGATCATATTCATTTTGTTTGTTCAACAGATATAAGCCCCGTAAAGTGATTCCTTAAACGTCAGAGGACAAATTCAACAACCATCGATTATAACAACCTCCTCACTCCCTCCCACTGTAACCGTATACTTGTTTGTTTCTCTCTCTCTCTCTCTCTCTCTCTCTCTCTCTCTCTTCCTTTCATCAGTATCCATATCGAATTTCGCATACGGCAGTGCATATTTTGATAATAAGCATGAATTTGAAATAATGAGTATGCTATCGAAATACGAGGATTTCCTTAATGTCATTCAAAAGGCACCAACGCGTTCAATTTTGTATAAAAACGACTAACTTCATAGACATTTTTGCAAGACTTTCTCATTTAATTTTTATTTTGTGCGTAAATCATGTGTTTGACTGATAGCTATTTTTATGAATCTTTTCTAAATGTCTAGTGTGTACCAAATTGGTACTTTACTGTTATCTGTTAGATTTACAAATAAAATTCATTGTATTGAAGGCTCAAGGGAATATTAGATAATAATAGGCTTAATTTGTGTTATAGCACTATTTATGGCTAATTATTGTCTAGAAGTAAATTATTATTAGCTATGTTACAAAGCATAGCTTATAATTGCTAATATATTTATTAATTTATTATTATTATTATTTATTTATTTAATTATTTAATTATTTATTATTATTTATTAATTTATTATTACCAGTTTCATTCATTTTTGTAATAAGTCGTGTTCAATTTTTAGTAAAACGATTATTATATTCTCGTACACGAGTATTATTTCCTTTTTGTCAATTATTAATTGTATGTATTATTTATATAATAGTATTTTATTATTTTTAAATAATAAGTCTCAAAATTATATTAAGATACTAAACAAATAGTGAAAATTATACATTAGTAATGCTCGTTCGACATCATTAATCATAACAGTCTTATTCTGGTCTTCACGTGGGGCGTGATTATTATTATTAATCCAACCTAGTTGAATTATCGATGATTACTTATTGAGTGAATTGGTCAATTCGTTAAAATCTTTGAATAAGTGTCATCGAGCGTATAGAAAGGCTTTCTAGACTTTAATGAACTGCACATGACGATAGTTGAATCACTACGCTACTGACCGATGGTCTTTTGGAGCAGTTCGAATACGCGCTTATGCGTATTCGTAAAATCGAAATGTATAGAGCGAAGCCCAAAATAGACGTGTAAGGAAGTTTGGCGATAAATAGTGTTTTTCGATAGAAAAGTCTTCTTTCTCGATTTCTATCTTTTTGAGAAATACTATCGTTATTTGTGTAATCTATTCTTATCCCCTAATCTTACTATTTTAGAACTTTCAAACTTTTTGATGTATCAATATTTACATTTAGAAAAAAAGTTGTGTTTTTTAGATTGATTAGCTCTGATAAGGAAACGAAAAGATGCATTTTTGTCTCCTTTTATTTTTACAACTTTTTATTATTTATATGTCCCTATACCGTATAACAGAATAGCCTGAGTGACTAGCATCACGCACATGCATATGTTCTAACACAAATATTTCAATAAAAATTTTGAGTTTTCATTATCAAATAAAAAGTTCAAAGTTATAAACATGTTCTTTATTCCAATCTTTCAGTATTGTAATATACTATATACAAATATAAAGATAAAAAGATTAAATTTTAAAGTACATATGTTGAATAATTAAAATGAATACTAATCATAGCAATAATTACTATTTTTCTCTTTTTTAAAGGTACTAGTTATAAAGTATTACGATAATTAATAGAAATCTTCATATCATCGAATGAATATGTCCCAAGCTTAGTATCTGGCATAATGAACATTTCTATCAAATTTTCGTATTACAGGGTTGTACAAAGTATAATTTTAGAGTTTAGTCGAGTTTAATTGAGTATATCTATGTAGATAAACTTTTAAGTATCGTAAAAATACCATGTTCCAAAAATTATTTTTGCTCTAATAATTTCTAAAAAATTATTTTTTATGGATTCATAAAATCCATCCCAAATATTGAAAATTGTACCCAAGACCCTGGGTGTTTTAGATTCTAGATACCTTCCCTCTTTTGACTCTTCTTAATCCGATGGTGACTGATATCACGTGTTACGTACGCGGGGCCCTGCCAGGGGGGAGGAGGCAGCGGCGCGGGCGTCTCCGCTCGTGGACTGAGCGCGTGGGTGCGGTGAGTGCGTCGGTGGCGGGAGTCGAAGTCTCGACAGGGGCTGGAGACTAGAGGAGTGGCGAGGAGAGTCAGACACCGGGTTCCGATTGAAGTGGTTGCTTTATTTCTCAACTTGTGTGTATCGTCGGGAGAGAAGAGGCGGCGCTCCGACGTGTCGTTCGAGCGTGACTTTAGATGACTAGAACCCCGATTATTGTTCCTTATTACTACTTATAGTTGCTTCCCGTCGCTCTTCCCCACCTGCGGCCTGCCGAATTCCTCGTATCCCTCCGTTTGGAGTTGCTGATCTTGCGGCTCCTCCGGGCGCTTTGCTGTTGCCACGCGGCGTCGGCTCGAGGCCGCGAGTTTTCGTCGATCGGCGGCCATCTGAGCTGCCGATGTCGCGGGTTAGCTCCGAATTTGCTGCTACCGTGGCCCGGCTGCTTACGGGGCCCGCCGCTTTCCCATGATCAGCGGTTATCGGAGCCGCTGCCTTCGCGGCTCCCTCGCGGCTCAGCTGAAGGTGACCCCGCGCTACGCGTGCGGGGGCCCCCGAATTCCCCGCGACAGCGGATATCGGAGCCGCTGCCTTCGCGGCTCCGTTGCGTATCGCGCCGAAGGTGTGTACGTAACACACGCAAGCTCGCAATGACAGTTGTATACACAGTTAGTTCAGTCACTTTACTTCTTGCAATATTTGAAATCAAAAGCTTGTCTTGCACTGGTCAAGGCACAAATATAACTATAATTTCATAAGATCGATGGTACAATAATCGAACCTTAGAAATAAATAAGTACTCGTGTATAAATAAATGAATAGTACTCAAGGAAAATCGTATTTTCATTAAGTTCTCTGGGAAGAAGTTAACAGATCGCTCAGGGTGATGCTTAAGTCAAAGTAAGCGTCGAGTCGTGTTGTTCTAAATTACTCACTTGCCTTTGGCTCAAGCAAACCTTGAGCTTGCACTTCTTGCCCTTGTCGATCCGTTCTTTCGCCTTTATTCGGTGACCACTGCCGTTCTCATATACGCAAAGTTGTGACTCTCACTAGCTTAATCTCTTCAAATTTTTGCTTACTATTTTTCTAGTAGCATATTTATTTCAGAAAGACACGTAACAGGAGGCTTAAAAATATTTTTCTATTACGTGTATACCTCTGAGCATTATTTTAATCAACCAAAGGACGTTTTTGAAGTTATCATGCTTTCAACAATGAATTTTGCACTGACTTTATGTACATGAATAACTATGTTATTGCGTAAATTTATAATTTTAAAACCTTTAAATGTAATACTAAAAGTATCAACGATATTCAAAAATACAAAATACGAAAGATTAATTAATTAACTTATTGAATTTTAAGTAAATTAATATTTTTTAACTTCTTTACTGAAATTATATCTTAGATTTTCAAAAGCTTTTATAACTATAGCTTTATCGTGTTCTTCTACATCTTCAATCTATTTTATCTAATCTTCAAAACAAAATGTTTTCAATTAGATAAGTATGTTTGAAAATCATTAAAAGTGTTTATCAAATTTCTATTATTGTACGATAACATGAATTATTATTGGATCAGTAGAACAAATAAATAATTAATTTCAATTCTCTATTAAATTGATACAATTATAGTTCACAAAGGTTCTAATCAAGGCTCTAATTTAATCTTATTCGTCATAACTTTAATGAATATCTCATGTACTTCATTCACTAACAAAATCGTAGAGGTATTGTCTGAAAGTGTACAACTGGTTCTTCGATTAACCATCCTATTACAATATCGATCAATACTTGTTCCCGCGACCAGGCGAGCAAATAGTTAACGTACAGAACGGCGGCATCAAGTTGCAGGACATTGCGGGTGGAAGCAGGGTAACGAGTCACTCTCAAGCAAAGCATCGGGAAGCTCAGTGACCCAGGAACAAGGTGGATCTACTCGAGTGTCGCGTGATATGAATCGCCGGCACACCTGTAAAGATCGCTCGTTACGATACCGTCGATACCGCCGCGCCGTCGCCGACTTCTCAGACCCGATTTCTCACTTTCTTCTTGAGTTTTCGACTACTCTTTCAATCTCCTCAACTCCTTCCTCGCTCCTTCTTATCGTGGCGCCTTTATCCGTGCACTAGCTGACCGTTTCCACGTGCTTTATCGCGATCCCAATTTTACACACTCGATAAAGCGAAGGCCGCCTATCCCCACTCCGCATTCCACACCAGTCCACCCTAGGCTCGCGTTCGTGTCTGAAGCGCTTGTTTATTGCAAAGCTCGCCCACTTTTTCCTTTCCCCCTAAGCTTTCGAGCTTTGATAAAAGAAGGAATTAGAGGCGGCTGATGGATGAGGAATTTTAACAGGGCGTACACACGGTGTGTGGGATCGAATTTGATTTGGGTTCCGCCTTTGTCTGGATGCGAAGACGAAAAGAGAGGATGAATGTTAGGTTTAGAAAGCAGGGTCGTCTCTGTTGCTGAAAGGTTTTAAAGAGTAATTGAATGCATGTTTGCATTGGCTATAGTGGGCGTTGCCTATCCAAAACCAAAAAAGTTTCGCTTCAATTATTTTAAGGGCTAACAGGTCAGCATCTGTTTAAAATAAAAGAACACTTACATTTTTATTAATGTTTTTGTTTTATACACTATATAGATACTAGTTATATTTGATTGTTATTTAATATTCCCATTTTCTCGCGTGAATAATCTATAGTAGTTTATTATCGAATATAACAACCGTAGTGTGAATGTAATACATACGGAAGAACACCTAAGAAACCTATTTCAGCCTTTAGAGTACGAAAAGACTTTTAAAGAATCAGGATTTACGATTGCTTTAATGAGAAAAGCATTTTTCTTACCATGCCTTCGCGAGTGCAATCTGAGTAAAAGATTGAGGTTCGAGGTAAAATACATTTCAGATAGCTACTTTGTAACGAATAATCTTTTAATATAAAATAGCATTTTACGAAACAGAGTGAAATATAAAACAAAAAGTTCATCATGCTAAAAAATCAGAACATTTAAAAAAAGAAAGTTTTTGCACCAAGTCATGTGTAAAACGTAAAGCCTGCGAGTTTTAATTATGACCGTGCATCGTATGAACTCCAATCTTATTCTCTGTAAGTAATAAGTAATTTTGAAAAATAAATGAACAAATCCATTTATGGATACTAGTTTTAAATTTATTTAAAAAACGGATACTGATCCGTTATACGTTATCAATCTTCTTTCAATACATGCTATTTTTTAACACTTGTAGTTTTAAATTATTCATATTGTATACAATTTTTTTAACTAAATTTTTTTGATGATTTATAAGTATTAGTAATTTAAGTCAAACAGTGTAAGTATTCAAAACAAGAGAACCCTTGAGCCAATTTTCGGTTTGAAAAATACGCGGAACGCTTGAAATGGTCTTGCTCGGGTTCGCTCTTGAATTGATAGGTTTCCACACTTGACCCGCACGTGCGGTTCCTACATGAACCTCAACAATGATGTATGTATTTCGGCCTACGGATCCGGTCAATGGAGATGTGCATGCACTCGAAGGCAGGCCACTCGAGGTACGTCCACAAAGCGAAGGGCATAATGCTTTAAACGATATCCCACGGTCGTCTCCTAAGGGGATATCAATTTCCCATTGTAGGGGCCAATTCCGACCAATTTACTATGCATGCCAAGGTAAAGCTACCCTAAGCGCCCGAAGGCGAGTTCCTACTCGCCGCTACCCCCTGAAAATGAAAGGAAAGTAACTATACGCGGTGGTTCCCAGCAGTACAGAGGGTATCCCTTTTTGTCGAGCTCCATTTCGTAGGGTTATTCATCGACTACTTTTTCAACGTTTTAAAAAGTTAGAGATATGGGGAATATTCTAACCAAGCGATACCTTGTCATATAGAATAATAATTGGAACTATATTTTATAATAATAAAAACGTATAATAAGCAAAAATTACGAAATAAGAAAAATGTATTAATTGTTAAAGACTACTGTAAACAAGTTGTTATTGTCGATAAATTCGAGATTCCAATTTGAATTTTCAATCGAAATGGAAAACTCGCATTGCTTAGATAGGCAATACCGTGGGATTAATTAAGTCCGATGAAAAGTTTAAGTTGACGGATAAATCTACCTGGGTGGCCCAAAAGTTTCCTCGCATCTCTCATGAAAGGCAGAATAAAAAGGCGGATAGATATACTGGAAAGATAAATTGTAAATACGCGTTTCAATCAGGAGAGCAACAGCGGCCAGTGAGGAAAAAGCTGAGTGCTCAGGGGAATAAAGCAGGAGAAGGAGGACGTGGGTGATAAAGGAAAACACCGAGGAAAAACTGAAATATTATGATATGCATAAGGGAAAACGGACTAGAGGCCGAATGGAAACGCGCGCTCGTGTAGGTGGGGCGGCGTGTGCGCCGCTGCGGGCTGTTGTGATATGGGCAACCAATCAAAAGTCGCGTTCATCGAGCACTGAGGAGCGGGCAACAAACGAAATTGACTGCTCTTGTCGAGCCCCCGCCCCATTCGCTGTGTCGCCCCCTCCCCTTTTTGCTGCGAAAACGCCAAAGGCGCTCGTTTCGCTCTCTTTCTCATCGCTTGGCTCGAATTTCGCAGGTAAAACACTCGCTAGGCGATTGTACCCGTTGCCACTCGGCAGATCTATCCTGAGGCTCTTTGCCTTCGAAGGTCTCGCTTCGTCCCTCTGTATACGTGCGTATTCTAAATATTGAAATGTTTGGCACAAGTAATTACAAAAGAACTGCAGATCTGCCGAAAGCGTGTCCTCGAAAAGGTATTGCTTCCGCGTTTCTGAGCTGTGGGATCTCTCTTACTTCCTGCGTATGTTGATTTTAGATCTCTGGATGGATAATGTCTTTACTTTATATAGTGTATTTTTTATAATATTTTCATCGACCGATTCATGTGGACATTTGATATTGTAGAAATAAAACCGCTGCGCTCAAAGATATACGCAGTTAGGTACATAAAATTATTGATAACAAAGTATAAGTGTTTTGAGCGGTCGGATCAAAAATAAATATTGTTTAAAGCTTTTACGTAACGAAATAAATGTTTTGAAATATAAAATCGCAATATTTTCATGTACCCAAATAATAATTAAAGTCGGTAATGTTTTTAAGAGATTTTGCACACTCTCATCTCATCTGATAGATTCTTTAACTGAAAAAGTTAACTCAAGTAGTCAGATAAGTACTTGGACCTCGCAATTTTTCATATCTAGTCGAAAATTGTTTTGAATTTTAAAAGCTGATAATTGTTTGGGAGTTTTCTGTGAAATGCATAATTAGGATTTGATGGATTGCTCAGAAAATAGACAGTCAGAAAATTGTAATTATTAAAAAAAATGTTTTTTCTTTATTTATTATTGTCAGTATTTCATATTTCATTATTAGATAATGGTGACTTAACTACTTGTAATTCGTTAAATATAAGCTATTTTTATGTCTATCGTTTTTTGCAAGTGCATAATATTGAACAAAATTCTAATATCCACATAAATATATGTGGGAATTATAGTAAATCAAACGAATTATCTAAGCGCTTAAAGTGTTAAATTTTTTATCAGAATACATGTAAAGAGACTAATAATGAAAACCTTTGATTATTATATTGGATGTATACATTATCATGTAAAGAGAAAGGACACCACACATATTACACAGAATTGTGAAAAAATCACTAGATTATTCGTCCAAAACTTCAGTTACTTACTTTAAAATGCTCTAAATTGGATGTAAGTTGTTATGGCATAGGGCTCTGCAACTGAACAGCGAGCGTCATGCAGAATGCGATACGTGCGCGCATATCAGCCCCGGGCAACGTGACGCTGCGGCTCGGCCACTCGCCTCCCCTATATAATACCGCCTCCCTTTCACTGCCTATTTTTTCGCACTCGCGTTCCGCACTGAAATTTTCAAAGTCGGGGAACGGTTTGATTGAATAATGGCTCACAGGCAAGCACAAAGTCCGCCCAAAGTGACCGGGAATAAATTTGAATGATAAAGGTAACGGGGCCGCTTCTGTAATTGAACCGTTCTTGAAACCTTAATGCGCTTCATGGCTGGTTCGTGGTTTGGTACACCTAATAGTCAAGCACCTGCTGCCAGATCTTAAGTAATGATGTTTTAAAAATAAAATTCTTGGGGGCGTGGCATTGGAGGCAATTAAATAGCTCTACTCTGAGCGGTGACATCGCGTACGTTTTAAATTATGCCCGAATTGCAAGACTAAATAATTATAAAAACTTTAATGTAGGTTAAATTTGAATACGTCAATAAATAGAGTTAAAAAATATGTTTATTTATGTATAATGCACTTAATATAATGACAAGGAAGACAAAATCTACTAGATATTGTTTTAAAGATCAATTGTCATTTTGCAAGCACGACAAAAATTAATTTTGATAGATTTCTGAATTAACAAAAGATTTTCTAAAACAGATTATAAATATTTAAAGGTATAAATATAAAAATTAAAAACTAGATTGCTATTTATGCCACCCTGAAATCAGTTCAGTCTATAATAAGCTGCACAATAATCATGTTTCGATTACGACCATAGTCGTAATAGAAATAATAAATAGTATATCTTTTAAATTTGAATTTACGATTGTTACTTACTCATAATTTATTTTAATGAATAACTTCAAAACTAAGTTAGGAACAAAAAATTAGAAATAAAAACGAAAAATTTTCAAATATAATTTAACAAATTTTCAAAATATTATTTGCAGTTACTCTTGCTTTTACTCTGACTACATAAGCTTAAAAGAAAAATATAATTTTCGCATTCCCATGCGATCTTGACTATGTAGTATAAGTAAAGTGGTTAGAGCGCTCGATTTTATCACAAAGGAGTCTAAAATCGATTCGAGGTATCGATGCACCACATTTATTCCGTTACTTCGCACGTGTAACAGTATGTATAGAAAAATTTTAATATAATTCAAAAAGTTTTAAATTAATTATGTAATAATGTATTAACGTAATAAAAAATATAGATATCGATAATTTTAAGGTTATACATCTTATTCGAATCCTAGTTCCCACGTATCAGCCTTTAGTAACAAGAGCTCGATTAGAGTATTGAAATACGTGTCACCTAAAAATGCACCTGCAAACACTTGGTAAGTTACCACGTAAAACTTGGGCTGCATTCCGGAGTAGTTTTAAGGCGCTCGATTACAGAGGGGTTGTAAGCTTCCAGCTGCAAATCCACACTACGAAGGCAGTCAGTCGTAGCGTAAGCCTTTCCCTGCCAGCCACGCGACTCGCAAATTGAAGGAAATTGGAGGCTTCGTTATTTACAATTGAGCTGAAGCCCCAATACAGGCACTGGTGTACGGCCCTACACCCGACTTCTTTTCTCTGCGTGCCCTGCCCGCGATTTCTTCCTTTTCTTTGCAGTTTCAGATCTCGCAAGGGATTTCTGGAATTTGAAAAACTTTTTTCCCTTGGCCCGATTGCTGACTTGAGGGTTTTTATCCTCGGGTGGGAATTCGCTGCGGTCAGTGCGATTACTGGTCTGCTCCAGAATTGCTCTAGTTTTAAAAAGAGAGTTTTAGGCAAGGGAATTGCTTGTTGTTGTTTTGATATTTAATTTTGAAACACGTATAAAATAATGTCTTCATTTATCTTTCAATAGATTGTTATTGTTAAAAGTTATATAATTCGGAACAAAACTGAATATCGGTAAGATCAGTTTTGAAGCACAGAGGAGGGCATTGCAAAAACATATCTGATTAGTTAATATTATAAATCGATTAACAATTCGGCAGATAACACAGAATCCAGTGACTAGACTATTAAACTTATCGCTTCAAATACTTTAAAAGTTTCATAATAAGAAACGGTAATATGAAGTACAGGTTAGGTTTGCCTGAACTTAAATATTGTCGGTATTTAATAGAGGGCAAGGCAGTGATCAACTCTGCATTAAGTTTGCTATCACATTATAAAACAAATATCGGCGAGTGAAACTTCGAATTTGGTGTACATATGCATTCTCATTGTTGATCATAATTTACATCGTGCGTGTATTTCCACGAGTATGCGCGTCATAGCAATTTCAGTACTTGTGCATAGTGAAAATGATTCTGTTCATAGACATTAAAGTGAAAATCGATTGGAATGAAACTCGTACAAAGTTGAACGAAGTCAATTACAACACTTCTGTAATGACATTTTGTTGCATAATGTACGCTTTAATTTTCGGACCATTTATTTATTCGCGTATCTGACGTCGAGATGAAAATCCATTTTCACGTTTCACCGCGAAAATCGTCAACTAGAATTTATATCGAAAAAGTTTCTGGTCTCACGCGCACAAAAGTGCGAGCATTACACCCTTTAAAACTATTACAACGCGTGAGTAGCGAGAATTCGAAAAAAAAATATAGAAAAATGCTCAATCAATATTGTTTTTACGATCTAACAAAATACTGCATAGGTTATTAATCGAAAGGTAGGGTAAAATATGCAGGAGCAATCGTTATGTGCATACATTCGTCGTCATCTGACTACCAGCGATTTTTGAGTTTTACCCCGAGGAGATCTACACTCGCTTGATGCATTCGCCGCAAATACGGAGAAAAGTATCCACTGAAAAAATAGGTACTATAGTGCTGTACTTAAAATTATAGAGACACGGTATCGGTAAATCAAATTGCAATATCTACAATATACTATCCACATTGAAACACATAGTATTTAAACTCTGAATATTTAGAACGGGTATTTGACATTCGTATTCTAGTACAGTAAATGAACGGGTATCGATAACAACAAATTTAGTGATATCATCAGCACTACAAATTTTCTAGCTAAGAAGTACATACAAATATTCTAGTATTAGAATATATGATACTACTGAAATTTAGTGCCTTTTTCTGTTGATTTTTTTCTTCGTAATTCCTCGTAGGTCTCGGCCCGTTCTCAGTGAAAATGTGAAAATAGCGAATCACTGGCTTCCTAGCTCTCATCGGACATCAGGCGACTTTCATTTTGCCGTTATTATCAACGTAAGCGGAGCATCCAACGTAATCCTCCATGATTCCTGCTTCTAGTCCGTGGGGCATCCTACTTGCTTCAGTTTTGCTTTTGTTTCACCTATAAGTATACCAACTAAGCACAAATTATCCTTAAATCAATGTTTGAAAATTATAAAAATATTTAAAAATATTAATATCTTTTATTTGGATTTGGAATAAAATTATAATTAATTTATTTTAACTTCTACGCAGCGATAAATGGCTATGCATAGAATAATTATTAATCGATAAAATTGATAATTTTCATAAAAAAGTACTAAGTAAAAGTTCTAAATTATTCTAAAATTGGTTATCTAATAAAAAATTTATGAAGTTATTTTATAAACGTTAAACTAAAATAAATAAGTTCGGATTAGCAAAACAATACTGGAAGTGATTGTTCGATGCTGTGATTTCAAGTAATCTCTTCTAGTTCACCTCTTTTTTCTCTCACCCTCTATTTTGAATGTAGAATTAGACTTCTTCAACTACGTTCAGTAGTTCATGACACTTACTTCAGATCAGTTTTGAAGTCTTAATTAAGTCTTAATCCAAAAGAAAATTATTTAAAATTATTATATACGACTTATAAAATGAGAAACTTTATAAAGAAAAAAATAATACAATTTTTGGAGTAAATAAAAAATATGGTTATAAAGTTGTAGTTTGTTACAGTGTTTAATTAGGAAATAAGTCCTAACAATTTTTTTGTTTCTACTTTACTAAACTAAATAACTAAATATATAAAATATTTTTACGATAATTAAAGAATATAGAATGTATTTTAAAATAGTCAACTTGTGAATTTACATAAACCCAGATACGTGTATAATTTGCCCGATTTATCTAGTAATTACTATATACATTGCCGTGGATCTGATGAACTCGGCAGTAGTTATTGAATTATAATTATTAATAAGATACACTTAAATTATATATAATATAGATTAATTATAAAAATAATTTCTTATCTTCTTTTCTATATCATTTTACATTGCATAAAACGTTTTGACTTTCTTGTCTATGCTTGAGAATATTATAATCTATCTAAAATTTCACATAGACTCGCTTTCCGAAATTATCGTATTTTATATTTTCTAACTAATATTATGTTTAAAAGGTTTATAAGACAAAAAAGTAGTAACATTTAAAGAAGAAATAATAAAATAATTACCCGTGGTAGGGATGAATTAGAGAACGTAGTAGGTTAAGTATAACAAAATTTAATTTAATACTTTCAAAATATAAATCATTTTCTAATCTTGTAGGTACTGAGATGAAATGCAGAAGTCAATTGATATTTTAATTGATCCTATTGAAATAGATCGATTTATCATTATTTGCAATTATATGAGTGCAGATGAGTGTTATGTATGTATACATAACTAAGAATCATTAGTGCGTTATGTAGAACGTAATTAGTGCAACGGTAAACCAACAAATTTTGCTGTAAATTCCGAGGAAATAATTTAATATCATTATTTATGTACACGTAAACTCGTTGTTTCAGCATTTAGGCGTATACTATATTACGGCGGTAAGTCTAAGGAAGGGCAGACCGAGTAAATGTTATTGATATGTTTCGTAGAAAAGTCCGGGACAAAACACAAAGTATAGCGAATTTAACTACACAACTAGGTCTATTAAATAAACATAGATATCCCTGGTAGAAATTTCAAAAGTAAAACTGGGTGAAATGCCAATAGCCGGCAAATTTTTACTGGTCAATTTTAACTAGCATGGAACTGGTTTGAAACTGGCGTTTTGTCCGAGGTTTTGTCAAAACGTGAAACCAGCAAACATCAGTTGTTTCTTATTTATATTGTTTGTATATGTAATATTTTAATAAAACTAACTAAAATAAATAAAATATATACTGTAATAAACAATTAATACATAAAAACAATAGTTATAGTACAAGAATAAACTATAATTTATTATAATAAACAAATAATTTATTGTAGTATAATACAATAAACCTACATAAGAATCAGAACTTTTCAGGAAAGCATATTTTTAATAGAAGTTATAAATATTTCATTTAATCTTACAGTATACTAAAGTAATTTTAATTTTAATTACAAAGTAATTTAAAGATACTTTAGATTTTGTTACTATTCAGAATATTTGTATTATTATTATTACTGTAAATTTCAACTACAACATTTAAACACTGACATCGAAATCGTCCTTAACGTACATAATACCTTATGCTTAATATATATCTATATATACGATATATATAGGATATATAGTATATAGATTTCGGTTTTCACCAGTTTGTGGTCAGTATCATGCTAGTAATTGTCGAGAGGCGATGAAGTATCTGACTAATTTTTTCAGGATATACTGGTCAGTTGTTTAAAAACTAGCTTCTAACTAGTGACAAACTGGTATAAATTTCCAACAGAGTATAAGGATCAATTGTTTTACTTCGATACGTTATATGATCTGAACTATATGATCGAATTCCAATATGCATTATATGATAATCTTGTAAAGGTAAGATAAGCATATTAATAAGAAAATAAAGAAGTGCAAAGTTAATACTAAGTAAGTCTTTGTTGACTGGTGCACAATCGACTTCAAAGTCTCTAAAGATGGATGGACTTGAAACCTCTTGATCTTCGGTCAAGCACACTTGCATCTCAATTAGCCCAATTAAAAGCACAAAGTCAGAGGAGTCACTCCTGTGGCCGCGATTAATATTAATTAAATAGGAGCACTAATTACAGATGATCGGGAAGCCGGTGTGGGGAGATTAAAGCGACTCGCTGATTACTAGGCAGCTTGTTTGAATGTCCGATTGCATAATTGAATCGCTTTGACGGCGGCGGCGGCGGCGGTCGAGCTCCAGCCATCTGTTGTAAATTGAGATATCGTCTATTTGACGGAGAGCGCTAAGATAGGCTGCCGCGGGCGCGCGTAAATCGAGCTCGCGGCCGAGGGGCGATTTAATCCGGGGCCCCCCGCGAGCTCGAGTTTGGATCGGATCTGGGCGCGACGCGCGCAGCCCCGGAGTTGTCCGCCGCACTCGCCCCGGCCCCTCACCTCGGCCCCTCGCCTCGGCCCCAGACTAATGAACTAAATTAATCATTGCTTGCCGCGCGCACCTCTGGTAGCGCGCGATGCGAGCTCTGCTCCTTTCTTTATCCGCCCCCCCCCCGCCCACGCCTTATTATGTCTTAAAGAAGCACTTTACCCTTTAATTAATTGTACTGCCTAGAACGAATGATAGATCTAGTTTCTTACGCATCGGGCCCCAGGTTGCCTCACGATTCCAGGTTAAACAAATTTCTTCAGCAAAATTGTTATTCTTCAAGAACGTCTTCTTAGGAGAATGTTCCAATTGTCAGAAGCAATGGGAGCCCAAAGTGATTATCGAAATACCGATGAATTCTTACGATTTAATTTTATTTTCACTTGGCTTTGATACCATGTAATTGTAGTCTGTATTATATACGGTGTTTTACAGAAATTTTGTGGTAGGTCGTCGTGCATTTTCAACAATATTATATAAGCATTGCAAATATATCGAAGAAGTAATAAAAAAGAATAAAGTACTTAAAATATCACAACATATTGTATATGCAAAGAAAGAACATATGTAACTGTACAATCAGTTTATAAAACAATCTTTGACAAATTCGATTGCGAGCAAGTAAACTGTTTTCATTAAAAAAGTTACAAAATAATATCGCGTGCTACAGTGTGGCACGTAACAACTGAGAAAGAACTAAGAAATGTGCTTTTGCATTCTTATGAAAAAATATCAGAGAAAATATTTTACTGGGCGTTACAATGAAAGTGTTTAAAAACAAATGAATAATGCTCAAGTTTACGTGAGGATTGATTAGTCGGCACGATATGAGTATAATTGCCTCTACTAAACGAATAGCACGGCAAGATTTCTTTAAAAGTAGCCCCGTGGCTACATTCAATCCCGCAATGATAAGAACGCCTGCCAGCATTTAATGCTCACGTACATACCAGACAGTCAAAACTCAAAAACACCTTCGAAAGGCTTATTTTAGATGAGCGACATCTCCTTCTACAGGCCATTGCTGAGAAGAGGCAAAAACAACCCCGTTCGAAAATCCAGGGAAAAAGTTGGGCGCGTTGCGCTGTAAAGCTGGCGCTCGCGGTCGATGGAAATACCTGGCGGCGCTCCAAATGCTCCGGCGGAATGATTTTAGCGAATTGGCGATATAAGGCAGCTTCTCCGCGGCTCTTTCCGGCCGCGGGATTTTTGCCCCAGACGTCCAGCACCGGACCGGGACCATTAACTCGGTGCGCGGCTCGCTCGATTAGCGTATTTTCCGGCGAATGAATCCGCGGCGCCACGAGGCCGTCTACTCTGCATAATCAAATTTTCGGTGAGCGCATATGTATAGAGCTCCGGATCGGGGCCGATACGATCTTGAGATACGATATAGCCTCCGGTGCTCCGGTTGCGGCGCCCGCCAAATAATAGAGAACCCGCGCCCCCAGCCAGCGATTCCTTTAAGATTTCGATTACGGCCTTTGTAATATTATTATTATTTTTTCTCTCCTCCTTTTCGAGCGGCATGCACGCCGCTCCCGAGGCAGGAATTACGCTCGATAACTATCGCCGCGAGCTCCCCTGTCGGACTATACGCCGAGCTAACTCCTTTTCTCGACCCGGTTGTGCTTTTTCCTTGCCTTATCTCTCTCTATCTCTCCATCTTTCTCTCTCTCTCTGTCTCGCGACTCACGATGCTCTGAGAAAATTCCAACTCTTTTCAATGCCCCCACCCGTTAGCCTTTAGTATTAACATTTAACGCTCAATAGAAATATGAAAAATAAAATAAAAGGTTTTTAGAAACATTGGTCTTTTTATGGAGCTATAGCAACATACTTGTGTATAAATTTTCATTTAATTATAAAATAAAATTAAGCTTTTTAACTGTCGACAAAGTTGGGAAATTTCCTTTTAAACTTTTCAAATTAATACGGGCAATATATCTTAACATATCGGCGTCTGACCAAACACAAGAATACTCTACTTGTAATGTCTATGAACAGGTATATTGTCTGCCTTAACTCTCTGCGAACTAGAAGTGAGAATTTAATTTAATTTTGGAACTTTCTTGACATTTAAAAAGTTACATTTTCTCTTATAACAAATAAAATGTTATATGCTACTCAATATTTTTAGTTTTACAACTTTGTCTATAAAAATTTTTTTCCATATATATATATATATGATTACATTCGAAAATCAATCTTATAATTGTGCATGATCAACTAATTAGATTTGTTCCTTTATTTTTTTCCATAACTTTAAGACAATTTAAACCTTTACGGATTCAGAAGCTGATAGAAATAATATTAACTTTCAAAGTTACTAAAATTTATATTTGTGCTTATATGAATTTTTAATTGTAATCGAAGCAATATTTTACAAAGTAGATTCCATTAAATTACATATATTTTAACTTACAAGTTAAATTGATCTAGGTACGTTTATCCATTCTCGAACATAATATAAAAAATTGTAATAGAAGCGATTGTGTACTTTCATAAAATATAAGGAATTCACCGATATTTTAAAAACCAAAATTCATAAAATGCGATAAACCGTATATTAAAAATTAAGCTTCACTAATTAATGGACATAGAAAAAGCTTCCTCGATCAAGTAGTTATCTCAGCACGTTAAAGAATTCTGAGCTTGTTTGGCATTCCATCTGTCTCACAGCTTAAGTAACATGCACAAATATTAAAAGGTCACGAAGGTAAAAGCTCCGAAAAACTGATCGGATAGGTATAAGACCTCCGGGTGTGTTATGGCCGCAATCAAACTAGTTTCACTATCGGAAAACGATCCATTCAAGTGCGGGGAAAAAGATCAGATGAAAAAGAAGGAAAGGCGCGAAAATTAGGGATGATCTGGACGCGGGGAATTGGATTCTTCGAAAGTTGACCAGAAGTTCCTCGGGAACGGCGACAATGGGGGCCGCGCATGCTACTCTCCCGAGCCCCGTCGAGCCTTGCGCCCAATAACTTGGCCGATTATACAAAACGTGGCTATAAAACCAACGCCCTTCTCCATGTACCCCATTTCTACTCTGGAATTTTGAAATGGTTTTCTACTTTCTTTATTCTTCGGTCTCCTTATCTTACTCTAACGTTTAGTTCTTATAGATGCTGCTTATTCCTTTTTACGCCAACTATACGATTAGTGACTCTCTTCTGCGCATTTTCTTCAATAAATTTTCTCCATCGTCTTACTTTTTTTCTGTTTTCTCAACACTTTTAAAAGGTTTCAAAATATCATTTTTCCACTTTTTTTGTAATTTTTGCTAGCTCTTTCAATATTAGCAATCGCTATCGAGCAATAATAAACAAAACCTAAGTAAATAGATTAAAATTTAAAACTTTTTATTATCTTTCTATAAATTTTGCTTTAAAAGTTCTTTAATATTAGTCAGGATAATTGATACTTAGCCCTCGAAGCCTGTTTAAATTGGAATTCTGTAAGCCAAAAATACACAGACTGAAATCTAGACCTAAAATCACCCTCTCCCTTTAAAGACGATACCTGGGTGAAGCTTTGAGAGAGCGAAAGAACTCAATACTGACGGCTTCGGGTAGGCCACAGCACGGCATGCTGCACTGAAACGAAAATTCCGAAACGCAAAAAAGAATTGACTGAGCTACAAAAGCGCACAGTATTAGACGAGACCGCTGCCCAGCTAGGTGGGAAAGGAAAAGAGAACGTTTTTCGAAAACACCGATTCTCTTAGAGTTACGCCGACGCCACCTACCCTTCTTAGCGACCTCCGAAACTTTTCGGTGCGACCGGCTGCGCTTCCCGAGTAAATCGACGCTCGTTTGTTTCCTCGGCGCTACAGGCGCGACGGCCCACTTCTCTCCCCGCGATTGCGCTCCGTCGAACGTCCCGCTTTCCCTCACCCACTGCAGCTGCGCTCGAACTCGCGCCTCCCTTCGTGCATGCATCATCGAGGCGCGATTTGAGGAAGCCATTTGGGACGGTGGAATTGCGAAAGCGCTTCACGACTAGGACGAGTATTATTCTTTTTCCCTGCCCTTCTCCTTCTTGCACTCTCATGTCAAGCTTTTATCTTTCGGACCCTTGACACGCCGGAAGGCGTTTTATTCTTCTGAGAAAACGAAACAGCTTTTTTATATAATAAAAAGTATATAATTGAGTAAGAGTATAGTTTTCGGTGATTGGATAACTTAGTTGGTTTTTGTGGATCTTAATGTTTCAATAATCACTAATTCTAACATCAGAGAATACAACGATAAATAAATAGATCATATTTTGAAATTAAAACTATTACTGAACGTCGCTAATGATTCCGAAAAATTTCAATCATTATGTACATCGTATATTAAAACAAATCTTATATTTACTTTTTTATTAAAAAATAATGATAAACAAAGTATTATCATTAAAATACAAAAGCTCTTTATGTAGCTTTTTATAAACGTTACAACTTTTGAAATTGGAAAGTAAAAATTTGGTATATCATACTTTTTACAAGGCTATAAATCCGAAATTAGTATTTATAATTTTATATTTTAAGTACAAAATGTTCAACATTACAGTATTCTTAACACCTCTTTTTTTACTTTTTTATGTTTAAGAATCTTAAAGTTTTAGTTTTATATATTTCATTTATCTTAAGATTATATATTTATAATTTTTATCTTAACTTTCGTTTTTAGCATATATATTTATGTTAAACAATAACTATTAATTATTGATTTTTGAATACGTGTGGAATATACTGTTTTATACTGACATTAAAATCAAAGCTTAAATACTTAAATGGAACCACGAAATACAATGACAATGGAAAATTGCTCCAGCTACTTTCCATTGAAGAAAGGTATATTTATATAAAGCACTAATAGTCAAATCGTTATATCCTTCTAGATTTCTCGTTTAAATCCATTATCGAGGCGATCACATTATGCTGATCGGAGGTACATGGTCGGTCTTCTGTTGCAGGGCTACTCGATAAAAGCGCGCCTCTATTGATCCTTGCATATATAAGAAAATATCCAAATCGCCGGAAGGCATTGAACCGTATCGAGCAGAGTCTGATAGTGCACGATGTCTGTTTCGGCATGATTATGAATACAGTAATTGGTCGAATAAAAAATATCTTTACAACGGTTCCTCTTATTTACTACTTGGATCAAAGATATTCTATATAGTATGATAATACAATGTAATATAGATTTTACCCAAATATAATCTTGTATTCTTTCATTCCATTTCATGCAAAAAATGGTCTTAGAGAAACTTTAGCATATTATTTAGTATTTTGGCTGATCTTTAAAATTTATTAAATTGTATAAATAAATGAAATGAATTTTTTATTTCTTCCAAATTAAATTATTTAACAAAATTCCACTTACATTCTGTAAAATTACTAAATTGTTTTATTGTTCTTTAAAACATTTGCCAAAGTGTAATTAGCGAGATGCTGCTATATTCCATTAAGTATCACCATACTTCTTATTTACAACGTCAAAAATAAAAAACGGATGCTAGTAAGTTGTAGGAAAGATTAATAAATATTAATTTATTTTTAAAAAATGTAAATTATAAATACAATAAATCATTGTTCCTCAGTGGTTGAAACTTCAAAACCGTAAAACTACGTTCCCTTAAATACTTTATTACTGCTTAAATAGTACAAATGTGGCTCATTAAGCAATGAAAATGATATGCTATACATTGTTTGATTAGAACCTCGAACAAAAAATGGGTTTATTCCAGTCTTGGTGCATATCCTCGAGACAACAAATTATTTAAAATCATCTGTAACGAATCTATTCAATATATTACATGACAAAGTTATGCTATCGGTGAAATGACGCGATTGATTCAGCTCTTATTCAGATCTTATAGATGTGTACAGACAAAATATTGCCTTGAATTATCTCTATTCCTATTTCAACTCTATCGATACTAGTGGATGATATGTTAATTCTACTTACACCCATTACGTACTACAAACAGGAATTTAATGAACATCGAAGTTTTGTACGTTAGTGACAAATTTCCAGGGATGTATTTAAATAAATTATAGAATTAATAAAAATCTAGAAATGCAGTAATTTGAGTTCATCAATCAATCACTATTACAATCCAAACACCTTAATAAAGTAAAAATAGTAGCGTAAGTAATAATAAAGTAACCAATCTTCTATTAATTTTAGTAAGACTATTTTATCGAATTATATTGTTGATATTCAGTTTTTCTGTTTTTTATATATTTATTATCTATTAATATCTTCACAGAAAATAATTGATCTGCCTAATGGTCAGCTGTCACCGAAAGCTTTTTGTTTCGTCTCTGATTCTCGTAACATTTGTAGTAATTTGTTATTCGATGTACTACCTAGCTTTCTATTATCTTATATTTCCTCCTATTCTACAGAATGTAAAAGTATTTTGTCGCGGTCACTACTTTGTACAAAATTGTTGTAATTTCATGGTAATTAAATAGAAAAAAATAGAGCGCTTGAAAAGAAGACGAGAACACAGGAAAGTGAGTTAGGGTAGAATTGTTAAGGATAAAAATTAAACGCGGTATGCATTAGACGGGTAATGGAAGCCTCGAGATGCAGAGCGTCGACAAATAAAAAAACATACGCGCTGTTCATTCTAATTAAATACCTCCATTTATCGCATGTTTGTACTGTGCTTCACAGGAACAGGGAGATTGTTTTTTAGTCTCTACAGAATTGTCATTTAATGCTCGTTTTAATGTAATAATACAGTTTTTAATGTTTATCAGATAAAAGTGTTGAAATACTTGAAGGCTCTGGCAGACTTGTGAATCGCATTACTCAAATATCGACTAATATTCTTTTTTTTTCTATAGTCTAATCGATCTTTTTAATAGCCTAAAAATAAATTACCTGATTTCATCAGTTGCATAATGTATCTGTATTTATTCATTTTTTTTTGTTACGTCATTAGTTTTAATATAAGGTTGGCAAATATCTCCCTTCCGTATTTTGATCTGTATTTCAAAACTTTAAAAAAAGTGTTACAATGATCGGATTTAGTTCAAATATGCGCCGTTTTGTTCGATAATCTATTTCCATTTAGACGGCATCTTCATAATACCCCCCTCGTAGAAGCCCCCCTCCTTACTTGCGAAGAACTTGGACAACCACTTTTCACAATCCGCTTTTGAGTGCAACTTTACACCACCAAGGGCGTTCGCTATGAACAGGAACAGGTGGTAATCACTTGGCGCTATGTCCGGGCTATATGGTAGATGCGATAAATCCTCCCATCCGAGCTCCCGTAGCTTCTGACGAATCATCAACGAAGTGTGTGATCTGGCGTTGTCCTGGTGGAACACTACACCCTTCCTGTTGGCCAATTCTGGACGTTTTTGGTCGATCACCTGCTTCAAGTTGTTCGCAGTAGAATTAAGCGTCTGGCTATGTGGGAACAGCTCATAGCGTGTGATTCCCTTCCAATCCCACCAAACACAAAGGAAAACCTTCCTGGCCGTCAATCCCGGCTTGGCCACTGTTTGGGACGATTCACCGGCCTTCGACCACGACTGTTTTCGCCTGATATTGTCATATGAGATCCATTTTTCGTCGCCAGTCACCATCCGCTTCAAAAATGGGTCGAGTTGGTTCCGATTCAGCAGCATATCGCAAGAGTTGATTCGGTCCAAAAGTTTTTTTTTCGTCAAATCATGCGGCATCCAAACATCAAACTTTTTTTGTATCCAACTTTCTGCAGATGGTTTAAAATGGTTTCGTGACTAGCTTCCATCTCCTGGGCGATGTCACGAGATGCCACGTACCGGTTTAACTCAATTTTTTCCATGATTTGATCGGTATTCATCGTCACAGGTCTTCCGCCGGCTGGCTTATCCATGGTGTCGTTTTCACCGGCTCTGAATCGTTGAAAGCATTCCTCCGCGATTCGAAGTGATAGAGTACCATTCTCCAAAATACAATCAATTTCTCGGAACGTTTCTCTAGCGGATTTGCCTTTAATGAAGAAAAACCTTAAAACAGCGCGAATTTCGGCGTTAGTGAACTCCATGTTTACACGTCTATAAATATTGAATGCAATATCCAAACTAATCATGCATAGCGTTGTTTTGTAGGTTATATCAAAACATTTCAAATGATGTATAGTATTGCCAGATACGAGCTCTATAGCGCTTTGTACGTAGCCGCGAAATTCAAAAAACAAAAAGGCGGAGGGAAATATTTACCAACCTAATATTATAATCATCTTTTTAAGAAAATGTGCAAGCGTACAGAATGCGGATGAGAGTATCAGCAGTTAATATAAAGTATTGCGTTTCAAGCCACGTAGTAGTTTAGGACCTCTAAATACTTCTTGTGTTACTTTTTGAATTCTATTAGGTTCTATAATAGGAGTTGCTAAAGCGGCAACACAAAAGCTCTAACAATTTCTTTCAAATACTATACTATAGCGAGAGGGAGGATGAGACTTTAACTTAAATTTAGCTCAGGATTACTTTATTTGTTACTGTTTATTGTAAAAAAAATATACAATCTTTACATCGCTACGGTATTACTCCATACCGTAATACATTATATATACCAGCGAAATACTGTGATAAATTAAAGAAGAAAGCTGATTTAATAGAATTACTAGTAAGCAATTTAATTATTATTGTTGTGATCGATTAAAAAGAAGTATCAGTAAAAGACAAATTCAATTATTTCTGGATTTAGACAGCCGTCATTTTATATAGTTCTTGTTACTAGTGTCAAGTTTCTCGAACTCAGTTATAACGGAAACGGCATGGAAGTATTACTGCAAGTGTACTGCTGATTTCGAAAACAAATACAAATTTACAAATCAAAATTATTCGAGTTCAGAATTATACTTTCTTCTATTTATTTACAAGGAATAAACTATTTTTACTATTTTTTTAATAGTAAATTTATGTATATTCTAACTTCTGTAACTCTTTGGATACTGTGTTATAAATTTCCATTGCTATATTATATAACTACTTTCGAGAGTATACTTTTCCCTAGTCTTTGACATACTTTTTTGTTAAGATATTTGAGCATTTTATGATAAAAAATTTCTAATTGAAGTTTTAATTATTGAATAATCATTCCCTGGTAGTAATTTAACTAGTAAAACTGGGCCAAAAATCAGTAGCTGAGGAGTTTTTGCTGGTCAATTTTAATTAACATGGAACTGGTTTTAAACTGCCGTTTGATAAAAACATGAAACCGGCAAAATGTCCGTATTTTTATATATTCTTTTTATATGAATCATTTTACTAAAACTAACGAAAATAAATAAAATATAAACCGTAATAAATAATTAAAATATAAAAACAATATTTATAGTACTACAGGACTGTATTACAACAAAACCGAAATAAAAATCGGGACTTTTCAGGAAATCATATCTGTATCCTTTTTAAATATCTTACCTAATCTAATTTTTAATAGTATTTATGAATATTTAATTTAACTTTACGAAATGCTAGGGTAATTTAAGATACTTTGAATTTAGTTATTATTCAAAGCATTTTTATTACTATTATTACTGTAAAGTTGAACTATATTTAAACACTGACATCTGAATTGTTCTTAATATATTTAATACCCAATATTTAATATATGTACACACACACACACACACATATGTGCAATATACAGATATAGTATATAGGCTTCGGATTTCATCAGTTTGTGGCCAGTGCCCCGTCAGTAAGTGACGAGGTATCTGGCCAGTTTTTTCAGGATATACTGGTCAGTAGTTTAAAAACTAGCCACTAAATGCCTACAAACTGATATACATTTTCAGCAAATCAGAGTTTTTCCTTCTCCACTAGTTGAGTTTTTTCAATTTTATTATCAGTTCATAATCTTCTTTTAACTTAGTCGATTTTATTCGTATATATTTATATTAAATTATTTATAAGTCGAATTTATTCGACCTAGAAAATTTTTTTTGAGATTTCTTCAATGGATTCCGGTAAAAGTTATTACTTAAGTTTTTACTTAAGCACTTTCTACTTTACAAAAGTATTTATTCAATATTATTCATCATTTGATTCGTTGCTATTAATATTTATTCTATCTCTATTAAATTAAATTTGGGTGTCGTATCTTTTTTAAATATAATGTCATATTTTGTTTTTATTACAAGATACAATTATTGCTGGAGTTATCTGTTTTTTTAAAGTTTTATTTCTTTTCTATTTTATTTCACTATTTAAATTTAATTTTATATATATCTGTTTTTTATCCTTATGAATTTATTCATAGCACAATTAGTTTTTATTATTTGAATTCGAATTATTTTTACAAACTCCATTTGTAATCTTAAATGTTTGTTATACATTTTTTGTTTTACTATTTTTATATGTTCAAATAGAGAATATAGATCGTTATAAACAAATGTGTTTACAATCATTATCATTTATTTTATTTGTTTTAAAAGATCTATCTTGTGAATTATCTTCGAAGCAGGTGTTACTATGCACCTAAATTATTTTAAAATTCCTCTTCTATGATTTTATTTGTTCTCATTTAATTATGAATATTTATATAGAATATCAGTATTTAAATCACACAGTGACTTACTTAATTACTTTTCATCATTAAAATTAATTCAGTTTTATTTAAATTATGGTATCAGTATATTACCTAAATGATTATTATTTATAATACAGTTTATATTAATACCATAATCAATATCAATATCTTGCAGATTCGCTTGATATATTTATAATATATTTTTTTAATATTTTTCAATTTTGGTTTTAAAGATGTCAAAATTTTACTTTATGATCACTTTTATATTTGGTTTGATATTTATTATGACTGTATATAAAGTTTAAATAGAGACTTATTTCTGGTATGTATTCATATTGCACATTTTGTACACTTATACCGCTGTTAGTGGGCTTATGTGACTTGTGACCAAATCTTCCACAGTTAAAACACGGTAATTTCTAACTAATTTGTGTTAAATGAAATTTAGTAGAAGTTTCTGAGTACCTCGTGCAATTTAAAAGTCATTCTCCTCGCTTTTAAAAAAGTTATTAAAAGCCTCGAAGTCTTCGCTCGCACTCAATAAAGCAGTTATATATAAATTGGCGTTATAATGTCATACCGCATTTCAAGCAGAGAAGAAGATAGTCTTAATTTGTTATTGTGATCTAATGTTAATTTAATCTCAAAAATGAAAGGAAACAAAACCTATATGCGAAATGGAGGCGCGTGCAGACATCGCTGTTGCGGGAAAGTAGGTTAACGTCAGAGAAAAAAAGATAAATTAAGTAACACGACAGCGAGAAGGAGGACAAAGGAGAGAAAATACATGAATGATAAATGAGAGAACGGCTTGGAAGGGCTGTGCAACCAACAGAAAAGTGCAGTGAATAATATAGGAGAAAAAAGGGGAACGCGCCATACCGCCACTGCCGCGCTACCATAGCCACAGCTATAGCGGGTTCTACGCATAATCGTGAATGACATGGTGCGTTTATTATGGAGACATTATACGACTAAGAAGAAAGAAAATGGATACAGCATAATATTTGTTAAGTCATTTTACTAGTAGTTACTAAATGACTAGAACTAACGGTACCGCGAGATGCTTAAATTCTTATTTTTCCCAATATTTCTTTATTTTACATTTATCTATTCACCAATTTTATTATGGTCTTTCTTTAATTAAAGATAATAAAATATGTGATAACCGATCTGTCTCTATATATCTTTAAGTTATTTTAGTAAAAATTTATCGTTCAATATTAATTATAATTACAGGATATAGATCAAAATATTTTACTTTGTTTTTCATTGAATTTTCTAACCTATGTTAAATAAAGTAAATGTATATGTAAACTAATTATCAAGAATTTTGATTCTTAATATTTAATTTATCGAATACAAAAATCTTTTCATATTTCAATATAAATTCAAATAAATATAAGAGGATAATCGATCGGCATACGTTTTGCTACTTAATTAGAAAAAATTAAGTCATATCGATTCAAATTATCGCAATTGTTTAATTATAAAGGATAATGTTATTATAGAGTTTTGATTTTTTTTCTTAAAAGTATTGAGTTAATTACACTGAACTATGCAATCAAATAATTATTACGAGATATGATAAACGGCCTTCTCTTGCAGATTGCGAAACAAATGTAATAGAATAAACGGTGAGAAATTAAAGCATAAAACATGACATTCTTAAAATAGAAATCATGCTTGGACGTGCAATTAAAAAAAGCTCACGATTCAAATGAGTTTTCAAGCTCCGAGAATCAACGAATCGATATATTCAATAACCCATTCTGCAGCTTTCGCGGCAAGCAAACCGAAGAGGGAAAAAAGGACGGTCCCGAGCACTCCTCACACCTAAGACTCGGGCAAATCGCCAATAAATTACATCGCAGCCTTCCCCTCGCCGCTACTGTCGGGGAATCCGGGGAATCAAAAGAATCGCCGACGGCGAGTGGCGCTAAACGGTCGCTTCCGCGAGCCCTCACGTACGCGCGGCGCACTTTATTGGGCTCGCCAATCTATTACGGGGGCAAAAAGAGGACGGAGCAGCTCGAATTTACGCCCCGACTGCAAATTGTGGCTTGCGCAGAAACTCCAAATCGAGATGCGTTGTGTGAGTGTGCCTTGCCTTAAGTAAAAACGCGCAAGTGTTCGTTTAGGAATTACTGCTGTAGCCAGAGCGCACGTACGTGCTTCATCTGTGAAAGTAAAGTAGTTACGAGAATTTGTTTGTAACGAACTTTTGGATCATCCAACTTATAAGGAAACTTATTTTTAACGAAAAATTACTGGTAAAAGTTAAAATTGCGGCACGAAGGTGTAAAGCCATGGCAATAATTGCGTACGAAGACTTTAAACAAAAATCTATTGTTTTCACGCAAGCAATAAACGATTTACTCATTACATTGATTTTCATCCTAATCAACTTATGGTTCGGTTTAAGATAAGGTTCGAATAATAATTATCAAATTAGAAACAAGTCATTTTCCGTTTAATCGACATATGAAAATTATGAAGTAATACAAAAATTATTCAATTCTTTTTAAATCTACTTAGCTTCTTGCTAAAGAAATTGAAGAAAATTACACTTTATAAGAAAAAATTGTTTCTGTAAAGTACTTCAAAGCTAATTTTTCAAATATTCCTAGAATGTAGTGTACAAAAGAAAATAAAGATGCAAAAAAACAATAAGCCCGAGTTAATGAAAAAATAAATGAGAGGAAGGGCTAAGAAATGAAATTCAGCGAAAAAAAGACGCACTATGAAGGAAAAGATAACGCAAATCAGATTCGATGAAAGTGAGAGAATCTTTTAAAATGGAAATTCCGTTTATGCACAAATCCCGGGCCATTGGTCAGATACAGCATCTGCAGTGGTAATATGCAGTTATATAGTGCAAGCGGTGTATCGTTGCCGCGACCGCGGTGAGTAAGTAGCAAACAAATACGTAAATAATTATTCAAGTTACAATTTCGTGTATGCCACTGTTCACAAGAAAACCTGGTGACCAAAAAAATGTTGCGAAATAAAGAGCGGGTTAAAGTTTACAGATATCGAGAAACATGCGGTCGGATCTAAGATTATCCATGCAATTTTGGGCTAAGTTACGAATCTTGAATGTTCATCAATAAATATATTAATACAAGTTACACCTGCAATAAGTTTATGTTCGAACTTTAACGCAATAATCTCTGCACTTAAAATGTCGTACAACATTTCCTCCGTAGAAATATTAATGAACAATTAAGTACCAATTAAGGAAATTATATTACTTTTGTCAACGTGAACATAATTATAGAATACAATAATAAAGTGTTGTTTTTTATTTCATTATTTTTCTGCACGCATTATTCGGGTAGAATTAACCTCAAAATATTAATTTTTGATTATAAATCTTATGATTGCGTAAGAAATAATCTGTATACCAGCTAAATTTCAAACCCAATATCAGCCATAATCAAAAATTCTAAATAGAATCTGCGCGGACATGGAACTTCAATTTATATCAGTATTACTAAACCAATAACTACAATCATTGGCATTTAGCTAAATAAAATGACCAATCTTTATGTATTTTAATTTTCTACCATTTTAAGCAATATTATTAAACTGATTTTGTTATTTTTGTAAAATTGTAGGTACAATTCTAATTAATTAAACAAAACACAAATCAAATTATTTCATAAAGTCTGGATGAAAAATTTTAACATTTTCTGGTTGTGGGTAAAACGAGAAATTAGAAGAAAGTGTAGAAAAAGCCGAGAAGCAGAAAAAATTTGACAGTGCTAGGTGAAAGGGTGACAGAGAAACTGTGCGCGCACAGGGGCTGTTAAAGAGAGGACGGAGAGCGAGCAAAAAGAGCCAGGGAGCGAAAGTAAATAGTGCAGGGCTTGGTGCAGACGAAAAGAGGGCGTCCGGATAACGTGAGCTCGAGCCTGGCTATAAGGGGGAGAAACACAAGCCAGCGCGCACCCGAGATTACACAGAAACTTTAACAGTCATGGTTACTTAGCTTTCTCTGCTTGAGGTAGGTAGAAATAGAAGAGTTAAAGTAAGGTCCTCGGTTAGCGAGACATTACACCTCGATAAGGTATCGCTCATTCAGATGCTTTACTAGAACTGATAATGTCATTGTGAGGAAGTTGGACAGAAGGAGGGCTAGTACTCCTATTATCAGTAAATAAATTCGGTCTCATTGTAATGTTTCACGTATGCAGCTGTAGCTAAGAAAAAAATTGTTTTTAACCAGTTTTCAATATCACTGTATAATTTCACGTGAATCTCTGTCTCCTGATTTCCGACTTAATAGACTTAACACTTTTTGACTAAAATCTAGGACTATTTGTGTTTTTCTCTTGTGCCTAATTATTTTACATTGCTAGTGTTATTTTTAATATTTGGTATTTATTAAATATTTATTAGACAAAAGCTTCTAAGTTACTTCTCTTTCAATTATTCGATTATAACTTTCAATGTATGAACACTAACCTAAAATTCACGTTAACAAAATTGTTTATATAATGAGTAATAAAATTATATAATATTTTTAATATTTTTATATATAATATAATATATTACATATTCGATTTTTTTATTTTAATGTAAGTTTTTAAAAGTTTACAAATTTCAGTTTTTACTTTCTTTTAAATATAACTTCAGAATAGATATTAAACACATTAGTGAATAATAATATAGCTTCTAGAAGTAAATTTTCCTGTAATCTAGTCGTTTACAGGGTAAAGTGTTGTTTCCTTATGCTTATATGAGTGCCATTAAAATTCTTGGCAGCTTTCTTCTTTTTTATGTAAAGACTTTTTTAACCCATAAACTTTATGGATAAAAGCAAGCTTCTAATATAAAACTGTATACAAATCCATAAATATTTATCAATACCGAAAATTATATTTGTTTCAATATTACTTCCTTACAGAAACAAGCGCTAATTAAAAATGTATACTTTGTATCATGATTTAATCAAATGATGTTTGCGAATTATTTTTGGGTCTAACGCAACATTGAAGTTTCCATTTATACATGGAGAAATATTTAAACATGTTATAAAAATTTTTGCTATACTTCTGAAAAAACTATATAGACAGACTTGTCAAATCAAAAACATTAGTACATGCTTTCCAATAAAAATTGCAATTATTTTATTTAAAATCACTATATGTAAATAAATATTTAATACACAATATATTCATTTTTGATAAAATAATCGCAATTTTTCTGTAGTGTATAGTATTTGATAAATCTATCCGCGGCTTTCTCAAATGTACAGTAAAAATGACTATACATTTCTTTTGGTGTACAGGTATATAATAAAATTGAATATCTATATAAATTAATTTGTCATAATAATAATGCATATCAATCGACGATATCAAATGCATAAAAAATACATCTTTAAACAACCATAATTAGTATTCAAATCAGAAAAGCATTTTAGAATTTCATGCAATTAATGCAATAACAGTATTTTAACACGAATATTTTGCAGGAGGGAGAGACTTATGCTTGGTGGCAATGAGAAAGAGATGAAAAAGGGAAAGAAAGAGGGATCGAAAAGAGTGAAAAAAGAAAAGATGAAAAGAGGGTAGGCTTTAAAACGAGTGTGTAAGTGTAAACAAAATATACCAGAAAAACATTTTACTAACTAAATAAATTACGTTTAATATTGCAATTAATTCTTTCATATCACTTTTTATTTATTTACTAAAAATTAAAGGTTTTTTTTTCTTTTGTCATTTATTTTTATTTATCACTACTTATTTTCAATTGGTTTTAATGTCTTATTGGATTTCGCTCAAATATATATGTATCTATCAGAATTTTTCCTTATTCTAACTTTTTATACATAATTCTCTCCATATATTTCTATTTCGTTAATAAAATTCGTTATAATTTTGCTGTTTATCATCCATTTTTACTTCATAATGTTTTCATGTGCCAATTTTATAATTAATTTTATTATAGTTAAAGTTGTGTATAACAATCTTTCGCCATCTAATGATAACAATTAGTATTATCATTTTATAATCGTATATTTTCATTTATCACCGTTATGTATCTCATTATTATTCTTTCACTACTGTATTTATACATTCCATTATTTATATTATACGTATTTTCCTTGTACAGTATCTTTTTCTTTCTCAGTAATTTAATTCATATATTTAATATCAACTAACTCTTCGATCACGTGAAACTATAACAAAATATTTTCTTTACAAATATTTAAAAAAAATTCAAAAAACTTTTTTTATAATTTGTGGTAAAAATATATTAAAATATAAATATTTCAAAATACATTTTACTCGACAATGAATAATTTATATAACATAGTTGAAGTTATTCATTGAACGTTTAAATTCTGTACATATTACGTCATAATATAAACATTTCGCTTGTTAATGAATATGAGAAAGAAATTGATGGCTGCTTTATTCTGTGACTTTCAACATTTTCTGTAAAGTATTTATTATATATAGTCAAAGTCATTACATTTTCATCAATTAAAACTTGCATAGTACTTTGTAAGTGGATAAGCGTATAAAGTTAGAAAAAGGTACGCAAATTCGTGGGTAGCTTGAATTAATTTCTTTAAAAAATAATGAAATTTTATTGTTTTAAGAAATAATAATTGAATTTTTTATTGACTTTCTTGGCTTCAATATTCATGTGCATGTTTACTTCTTATAAGTATTTTTATTAGAATAATTTAAATTTGTTCAATTCGAAACTAATGTAAATCTATACGATTGCCGAAAGTGGTTACAGAATAATGAATTTATTAAGAAAATGTCGTAGTGACTTAGAATTATCGACGAAATTATTATGGTATATAAATTTTTTGGTGATTAAATCATTATATGGTATTAAAATTAACACAACTTAACATTATTGAAACATTATATTACTGATTTTACGTACTATTTATGTGATAACAACACAAATCATGATAATATGACTAATTCATAAAACAAGACTATTACATTTTCTTAAAATACTTAAATCATCTAAACTTACAACGCATTTCATTAAAAATTTTCTTACTATACTTATTTCTTGCAGTTATTTTATAATTCATTTTGCTGTCATTTTTCATTAATCTTCCTCTTACATATTGGAGCTCATAATTTTATTATTCATATATAATATCTACACATAAATTTTTTAAACGTGCAAAATTTAACTAATAATTTTATAAAAGTAACTCTTTTTCTGATGATCTTATATCAGGTTATATTTTTATATACTTATATTAATTTGTACTTAGAAAATTATAGTAGAACATAACTTTTTGAAATGTAAATATATAATCAGTTAACTATTTAAAATTCATTTATAAAAAGTAATTAGTTATAATCTAGATTTTAAATGCACGAGTTTTACATTACTTTTCGATATTAGAATAATATAAGTTCTCCACTGAAAGTTTTAGATATGTATTTTACAGCTTAGTATTACTTTAAAATTATTACGATTAACTTCAAATTTAATTAAATATAATAATTTTAAAGTATTTTATTTAAGAAAGTAAGTAATGTTCAGAAAAAGAGTTTAATAGTATCGAAAATAATTTCATAAGAAATCTTCAGTACAAATAAAAAGATTTTTTAAATTTAGGTAGCTAATTCTTTAATAAAAAGATTGATTAGTCTTACTGTTAACTAATGTCATCAATGAAGAATCTGGTTAAAATATTTTTTGCATGCATAAAGAAAGTATTATTAAATACATAAGCTCGCATTTTTGAGAACATTCCTTAAATCTTGTATTACGTTTATGTATTTCGTGAGAAATATAAGATAATAATTATATATAAATCAGAAATATAATGAAATAAGAAAAAATGTACAATTGTAGAATCGTACATTAGCAGATTTTGGATAGTCAGAAAGGAAGGAGTACCTGCAATAAAAAGGATGGCAGATGGTGGCTGAATGTGCACGGTGCGATAGCTGAAAATCGCACCGGTGACGTCTCGGATGCCGATCGAACACCACTTCTCGCGGATAATAGGATGACCGCGCGCAAAAGGACAAGGACGACGCATAAACCGGAAACGAGCTGCTCGACATGTTTAGCATCCCGGCATGCTGTCAGGTGTCAAGCGGGTTGGGCGAGCGGGTTGGTGCGAGGTGCCGGTTCAGCGGCTCGTTCGGATAATCAGCCGGCTAATGAGCCGTTCCTGTCTACGCGCGCCTACGGTCCATAGCAGACCTCCGAAACTACACCGATATCTGTTCACTACAAATTCTATCCCTGTTTCTTGGTACTGAGTCAAGGGCTGAACTTATGCGAAACAACGAAATCGTTGTATCGCATAAGCGTCCTATGTTATATTATACAGCTGCCTTTTTTAGTATTAGATGGTCGGATTTATCTAACTTTATCGCAATAATACATATTCTCAAACTATTAGAGTCATGATCAGAATGAGTAGCTTCAATTGTAACGCAGATTCGATTTTTACAACATTCTAGACATTAATGGTTATGTTTCACAATATCCTTTTTAAAACTTTAGCTGTTTTCCGATTTACTATAGAGTAAATATATTAAAGACTATAGTGGACTTTTCTCTGTTTTAGTTTAAGTTTTCAATTAAAAATATCTTAATTTCAATTTCATTAAAAAAATTGACAACATAGTTATAATCCTTTGGATATGCATAGAAAATAATTAGTAATAAATACTTAGCAAGCTTAGTAAACTAGATAGAATAAAATTTGATTGGGCTCACTCCGTAACTTTAGGGAGGCTGATTGTAATCCGACTTTATATAGTACTCATAATAAGTAAGGTAAACAGTCTCTAAAAAATTAGGGATTGGTTACTAAGCCCAGATAATTTTTTCTCTCTTCGTGACGTTTATCGAAAAATTTTTTGATAAAGATTGACTTTAAAAAACTCTGTTAACTGTTAGAATTTAATTCAAAATAAATTTAGGGCTACTTTATTAAGAAAACCAAAAAAAAATTAAAAACTATTAATATAGGTGAAATGATTAACAAAGATAAACATTTTCAAAACATTTTGAAAATCTAAAGATAGTAGAAAAATAGTGCTTTCTGTATCGATTATTTATGTAAAAGATAATAACCTCAGAGCTTAATCCGTTTATCAATTTTGTATCCCAACATCATCTTACAACGAAGTTTTTACTCTTATTAACTATTCTTCCTGAGATTCTCCCCTTGTTCAATTTTGTCTTTTGTACGTTATTTTTCATGGTTTCTTCTTGGTGTTTAGTTATAAAGCTTTTATATACTAAGCCTATTTGTAGTTTATTTGAAACTTAATTTGATCTTGGAAGATGAGATTTTATGAGATTTTAATCTTTCAGTAACTTTAATATATTTTTGTTAATATGCCCGAAATACCCACATATAAGTCGTTCACTTTAAATATCAAGTAACATAAACTTAAAACTAAGTAAATACAAAGATAAAATAACGAATAATAAAGATTTTCTTCATTTGTTTTTCACATTAAAAAGTAACAGTATGACAATGTAACATGACGCAGAAAGCTAAGAGGCAAGTGGGGTATAAATGTACAAAGATAAAGAACAAGGAATAAAAAGAGGGAGAGAGAGAAAACTAAGAATAATAAAGGATGGTAAAGAAAAGACACTATAGGCGAATGGGAAAAGAGTCAGGCTACCACGAAGGGGTTAAAGAGAATAGTCGTGGGGGAGCGTAGCCGCGGGGCTTCCCCGAGTGACGCTGCTCTTGCTCGCTTCTTCGTCTCGACAATGGGTGGAAGGCTCCTGCAGGGTGATATTGCCGCGGAAGCTCTCGAAAATCTGCCACAAGTTATCACACTTGCGAAAACTCGATTTTCTTCCAGGTTAGAGTGCGGAGAGGAAAAGAGCGCGCTATCCGTATTAAGAAGCCGTGGGGAACGGGTAAGTGAGCACGATAAAAGTGAAACAGTATGCATAATAAAAAGAAAGGAAATCGACGAGCTGTACCTCAGAAGCTGACATGAGAGCGATAATCATATGATGTGGTATTAAAAGCTTAGATATTTTAGGATAATATTTAAGCTTAGTAACTTATTCAAGGATAATTTATAATTCTTAGTTCTAATTATAGTATCTGAAAAAAATGTAAAAAGAATAATATCAGATGCAGATGTGCATTAATTAACATAATTTAACAATTGCATTGATAAATTTAATAAAATTGTTTAATGTCTAAATAAAACATTTACATCAACATCGTTTCTTAAACATCATAATGATCTCGATTAAATTAACGACTATTAAGATTTTATTGTAGAATTTTATATCATTTCCATTAAATAGAATACAAAATTTTGAATTATTATTAAATATCAGTTTATTTGTAAGAAAAAATGTTCATAAATTGTTTGGCTATGATCTAAATGAGAATCCTTTATAAAAGATTTTGTTTCATTATTATTTTCACAATATTTTCTAATAAAGAGTTTCATAATTCTATAAATATGGTTTATCATTAAATTATTTTACATGGCTTAGTCATCGCCAAATACAGAAACTAATATATTTTTATTACTATATAGATTGAATTTACTTATATTATTCATATTATCACAAAATTAAACATTTATTATAAATCAAATTTCGACAATACTTTCTTTAGTAAAGAACATGGCCAACAGAGATACAAGATCCAGGACTCGTAGTAATTAATCATGTATCATTGCCTAAATGGCACTGAAAGGGGTGGCGGTAAATAGCTGTATGTAACTGGCGAGCTCAAAGGTTACAGGCGAACGGTTTTACCGATCAAGTTTACACTCGGAGACCTCGATCGAGGACTAAGCTTCAAGCGACGTGATCGTAAACTTGGCTCAGTGGCAGCGGCGAGCCTTCTCTCTGATATCGTTGGCTCTCTATGCATCGACGTTCAATACCAAGAGCGGGTTAACTCCCTGCTCGAATCCGTCAGGGTAGATGTCGAACCGTTCTTGAGCAAGATCCCTTTGCTGTTTCCTCTCTGCAAATCACTCATCTTTTTTCGCCCAACTAATTAGCCTATAAAAATCATCTCATTAAATTAATTCTTCTTTATACCAAATCATGCATTATTTAAATACTTAATTGTGTGGATTACCCATCTAATCATTTTAAATTATTCTTATTCGCATTATAACTTTTAAGGCTGTAAATAAGAATGCAGAGACGTCCAAGTAAAAAAATATTGCAAACTATAAATGAATCAGTCTTGAGTTTTCATAATAATCTTTAAGAGAAAATTTATAAATTTTCAAACAATAATGTTTTCAACTATGTAGTTTTAAATTGAAAAATTATCAAGACAAAAACTGTAAGAAATCAAACGAGGCATCGGATTGTGATTGTATGTATTTTTTTAAGGTCAATTTTGATTTTCCAAACATGGCTACTTTTTATTATGAAAATAAATAGATAGAAAATTATATGGTTGAAATAGTCTGTAGAGAATTAAAATATGTTCCAATTTATGAACTATTTATTATTAAAGAACATAAGTTTTTATGTGTCAATCCTTTGTTATTGTATAACTATTCATTTAGAAAAATGTACTAGTTTTGCTAGGGATCAAGCAGCTAGTTCCAGTTCGACCAAACAAAATACCAAGTAGTCTAATGCGATGTAATATTGATATCAAATATTGATTTCACGAAATGGGGCGAATTCATATATACTCAATATCTCTCAGTACTCGGACAGGGGCGAGGACAGGGGACTCAAAGGACTCTGAGTACAAGCCTAACTTCGCTTCGTTAACGAATGGGAGCATAACACAAGCATCGAGTCGTTACGGTCAAGACCACGTGTGAATTTGATATGGGATAATGAACGTTCCTGCGTACAATTCTATGAAGAAAAAAATCCAATCTGGAAAGATCCGGAATGAAATATACATATAGAAACAAACTTCTTGACATCTTTCTAATTATTTTTTAATTATTCAAAATTGCTTGTAAAATTTTTAAGAATAACATCATTTTCAAAAATGTCATTTTTTACATATTTATTTATATATATTACTTTATTAATAAATAGAAATGTTTCACAAAGCATATTTTCTTCATAAATTCATGCTATTTGTAATAATAAATAATTAATAAATTGACCTTACTTACTCTATTGAGGTTACAACATATAAAAAAATTAATGTTTTCTATATATTTTTTATTACATTAGAGTGTATCAATGCGTTTTCTATTGATATTTACACGTGTTACATGAAATTGTGCGTGATAAAGCATTACGGATACTTATAAAAAATGAGCTATATGACCTTCAATCTATAGCTCCTAGTTATTTAGTTTCTATTGTCAATTTTAAACATAACATAGAGCCCACAAGGTAGAATTTTCCGAACTTTAAAATTCAAGTTTAGTTTATCTGATTTTCAACTATAACAGTTAAAATAGAAATCTCAATGTAAGTAAATTTATTTTTAGATAAGTTACTATATCCGAGATAACTAATATATTTTAATTCGCAATTATCAACTTAATTTGTTATTATTAACGTAAAAACAAAGACTAAACGCGCTTAATAAAAATAGTATGATTTAAAATACACTCCTTTAACATTTTATAAGATAAAAAAAGGCATTTTATTATCGATACACGTTATTGAAGAATAATTTATATTTTAATACATTATAAATCTACTTAATTTTTTTTAACTCTTATATACAACTTGCAGTCTTTTTTAATTTCCACTCAAGAATTTTTCCTTCCCATCTTATAACATTGTTTTAATTTTGACTTTTTTTTTGAATTCTTAAGAAGTCACATGTCAAACTTAAGTATATGTAGTATAGCAGACGAATGTGTCTAGTCTAAATTTTTGTGTAAATTAATCCATAATATTATTTCTTCGATAGTAAACAAATACAATATATCTATATTTTTAAAAATATTTACATTAAATACACTTATTTGCTCTTAATACCCAACTCGGTTATTTGACTATCTCTTCAAACATATTGGTTATTTATATAAGCGATTCCGTACTACATACCCAATAGTTACATTATATCAGTAAGTGCTGATTTTTTATTTATAATTCACAGGAATAATGATACCTAATCTTGGTTTATGTATGACCAACAGAAAGAAAAACCGTATTTTATTATGGGAAAATGATAGCAATAGTTTGAGATTATTAATTAATTACATCTAAAATAAAAATAGAAAAAATATTAATTTAATTATTTATTAATAACTTTAAATCAAAAGATTAAATAAAAAACTTCTTTAATAAATTTAAGTAAAGTTATTCTAAAGTCTTTATTTCTATTAAAGATAAAATTCGTTTAGTCAATTTGCTTTACGTCTGCGTTTTTTTACTTCTGCTATATTTGTACTGCATTTTTGTAAAATAATAATTGCAGAATATGTTTATCTCTTTTTTGGTAGTAGTAGTTATATTTTATGATTAAATTCAATAGTTTCTTTTTCATATAATAATTGACAATATATATAAATATTTTCCCTTGTGTACATAAATATATTTAGATTAAGTAAATTAGTACTCGTGTATTTAATAAATATTTGAAATTAACTTTGAAAGTAATAGTAGAAATTTCCATTATTTGATATGTGAGTAATATTCATTTTGATGGAAATCATATATAAACATTGTATGTATATATACTATAAAATATTAATCTGTGTATTGTACAATTTTAATAAAATTCTTAACTTGTTATTAATTGAAGAAAGTGCATGTTTTTGAAATCTTAATAAAGTTTAATTTTTGTATAAAAAAGGTATCAGGTTTTTAAATTATTTTATCCTAATAATGCAGATAGTCCGAAAAAATATACTATCAAATAATTTTAATAAACCGTAAATTACTATATTTCGACTTCCATTTATTTCAATGCTTTTTACACTTTTTGCACCAGCTTTTTAAATTGAAGTTTGACCTTATACATATAAAATAAAAATATCTGAAAACATTTTTTTGCTCGATATCTTATTAAGATTCTTGCAAAACCTGATTCATTTTTAAGAATTTATGTATTCAATTTTTCCAGATAATAACAAATTGAAAACACAATTTTTTGTTACAAGGTGTGATAATTTATGAATTTAATTATCGAACCATTTGTAATTGTAATTTGTAGACACTTAAAAAAATACGTAACGAAAATTGAACTGTATGCGAATAAAAATTTAACAGAAATGCTTCTTTTCTCTTTTTGCAGCTAACACGAAACCACTAACGTTCGACGAGGTTTACAATCAAAGTAGCCCAACAAATTGCACGGTGTATTGCGGAGGTTTGACTAATGGCCTTACGGAAGAACTCATGCAGAAAACGTTTTCACCATTTGGTTCAATTCAGGAAATTCGTGTTTTCAAAGATAAGGGCTACGCTTTCATCAGGTACGTTTTTACATTACCTTTTTTAAATTGCTTAATATTTATGAATATTATACTAAAAATAATAATAATTCTTGCTTATTAATTTGTTTGAAAACATTTTTGGATATAAATTTTACATGTAAAATTTGTTAAACCTTTAAAATTCGAAACTTGTATTATAAAAATTTTCGAGTGAAGTACATTTATTTATCATCATTATTCACATTTTCACCATGAATTTAAATGAACTTTTTTGTATCTGCAAACGTTCTTTGTAGATATGTATATATAATATATATACAGGTACACGTATAACATATGTATAACATATGCTTTCCAATTTTTGGCTTTTGACCAGCTTCTGACACGAAAACGTTAACATTAGGCGCGGTTGTTGCGATTTTGTTAATATTTTAAAAATTTCATTTAAAACTCGGTAGTAATTATTGAAAAACTGTTAAAAACTCCATTAATTATGAATTATCCATTTTATAAAATAATATATGTCGAATCGATAATTTCGCAATGGTGAATAAGTTGGTTCTACAACAGCGAAAAAACAGTGCAACTATTTCGATTTTTATTTATTATCAACTATAGCAATTTTTTATGGATTTTATATATTCGTTGGCATAAAGTTTGGCAAATATTTTAAATGTTTTTTTATATATTTTTAATTCATACTCATTTACTAGTACGTCCTCGGGTATGATATAAAGATATAAGTAGTAAAAGAGATGGGCATGGCTTCCATGGAATGTTTCTTAGAATTTAAAAGACATATTTGTACCTAAAAAAGATATTGAAAAAGTACGTTTTTCAAATATCCAACGAAGCCTATAAACATTCGAATATCTATCGTGCACATCTGTGACGTTCGGATCATAAAATAAATTTGAATTTATATGGAGACAGGATCGAGAGATAAGAAAAATTTGATTTTTTATATTCAGAAAAGTCATTGTGAGATGAATAAAAACTTGTATTCACAACATTTAAACATAAAAAATATTTATTTAAATTATAATTGAAATTACTTTTAAATAGCTCTTAAACGTAAAAACGAGAATACTTACTTGACTTCATTCTTTTAAAAAAATCATGTAATATAAAAACATAACTTCTTTATCGAAAATTTTCATGCAACAATAAACTTTCTTAACTCTTTTATTTTTGTTTTTAGTGAAGATTCTATTATTTTTGTCATAAGGAGAATTTATAGAAATTCTCTATTTGCAACATAAAAAAATATATAATAAGGAATATATTGTTATAATAAATTCAAATTAATCAAGGATTGATAGGCCGATTATCACATAATAATTTATCAAAATTTTAACTTTGTCATAAACTACAGCTTGAACCAATTAATAGATTTTGGATCAATGAATTGAACGATAGTATTTTGATTTTATTTTGGGTTAATGAATTGTATACCAGGCAATAATTACTAAATCTTTCTATTTTGTATTAAATTTATCTTAAATGCGATCTACATTGCATAACGATTGTTCCGAATGCGTACGAACGGATCGATTGTAGGCAATAAAGAATCGGCGGATGAGCGTCGTTCCGGCGCAGCATACTGTTTTTCAAGCCATGTAGTGATTTGGGACTATTAAGATGTCCTTGGGTCACTTTCAAATTTTGTCCTCGGGGTGAAGGAAAGCTAAGATTTTCTTTCACGAACGCTTATGGCTAGGAAGAATGCGTCGTTCTGATTAATGAGGAAGTATGGTTCCATTGATTTGGCATTCCGGTATTGTAAGCATACGAGTATATAGGTTAAAGAAATAAAAAGCATCTTAGAATTGGTTAACAGCAAGTTTGTGTGCGATGTGAGTTTAAAGTTTAACTGCTGATATTTAGCGTCTACCAAATACTACAAGCGTGTACTTTACTATTTCTGGTAAGCATTTTTGTCTCTTTTCCTCGCGTCGTGAACAAAAATCTGAGCGAATGCAGGAATAGCTTAGGATGTAATCTTATTGTAAAGACAGTTATCAGTCACGGAGCACGAAAACAAGGCCCTTATTATATTATTTCAGCTGGGCGCGTCGCAAACTTCGAGAACCTGAAAAGTATCAGGCAAAGCACATTTCGTATTATTGCATCATTAATATTGAAATAATATATTTTTCACGGAAATTAGAATATTTTTAATAATAAAGAAAATAATTTTTTATACGCTAACGCATGTGCAGCATTAAAAAAATACCTGGAGTTTACTCGATCGACTTTTCTCCCGAAAATTGGCGTACCACGGCTTTACCTCGCTACAGTGCGACTGCAGCAACCAGCCACGAGCAGAATTCGCGACCGCACCAGTCGCCTACCGGCACCCTTTGCGATCTGACCGGCTGATCTCAACCTAATACCCAACCTATTTTCAATCTAACGACGAAAACTTGCCCTCGTCGCCAGAATTAGCTACTCTTTCATATAAAAGAACCACTACTTAGCGACCGAAGGTTGACGATCTCTACGCAAAAATTGAAAATGTTGCTTACGCGTGACATTTTACCTCCAGACAAAAAAATAGGAAAAATAGCGCAAAGGATATTTATATGGTGACTAATCTGAGGTTATCTTTGATTCCCCTGAACTTCCCGAACGCGCAATATTTCACGGTAATAATATCACCGCAAAGAAAGTGATGCACTTGATTGAAAATCAAAAACTAGTTTGTCTCATTTTAACTTCACCTATCCATGAACTACGCTACAGCAACACCACATATTTTGGTAAGAATAGGAGGAGTAACATACAATATAAATTGCAGAATCAAAAAACCTATCTATTATTATATAAAATTATGCATCTGAGAGATTTGCATTTCAATGAAGTTTAGCAGACTAGCATATTAAAACTTGCCTCTATGCCGACTATAATCCTTTCATGCATTAACCTCACAAAGTTTAAAGTCTGATTATAAGCAGGATTGATGTAGTTCAAAATATCTATCTAGCTTAGTTGTTCGATTTAAAAAATCAATTCAAATTATATACATTTCGCGTTTACTGTCTTGATTTTATAATACATATTAAAAATAGAGAGTTTGCATTTTAGAAAAATTGTGTATTTTAAAATCATGCAATTCATTCGAAGTATAGTAAAATTTGGATATTTTTTCAAATTTGAGTCTTCAAAAGATGCTTCACGTTCTAAATATTCGAAAATTAGAAACATCATTTGTCTCTTCAAACTTTTCGAAGATTTGAATGTTTATAAAACTTTTTCTTTTTAATTTATTAGGACTTTAAAACATTTACATAATTTGTATCGCTTTACATTAATTAAATTATATAGTATTTAGTTTATGCTATTACATGCATGTAATATAAACAATTCAACGCTGGTAAAAGGAACGAATGGTTATAAGTTATATTATAGAGAGTACAGAACAGAGATTTGCCTTACTTATATTAGGGACTTAATACTCGTACATAGAGAGTTTTTAAACCTTTATGTTGGCTTTAAGAACTGCATAATAATGGCTCAACTTTGTACGGGGAAAATACTTTTATTTTTAGTGAGCTGTTTAATAATTTCTCTCTTTAGAGATTAGATTGCAATCCTATAACACTAAGTTTATGTTTCCTTGATTTGCTCTACATTTACATTGAGAGTTGTCAACTAATTTAATACATGCTAGGAAAGTAGCCAGGTGATAATGATTTCATTTTAATCATTTAACCATTGCAATTTGATATGCAGTTGAGCTTTTTCGCAAACCAAGAAGCTTAAAATTTCGTGTAGAGCATCTGTTTGATTATTAACCGTGATACCGTTGTGGGAAAAAGTCCAAAAGAAAGGGTTCAAAAGAATTTTGTACTATACGCCTGCTAATTTCTTGAAATTTGAAGTATCTTTTTTAATTGAGCCTAAGTATTTATTATAGAAATCTTTAAAACTTGTTTTTAGGGCTATAAGAATGCTTAGTACAGAGTTGCTATATCTGTTTATATTCTAGATTATCAACCGTAAGGCTAGGTTTAAAACATTGCTAATAACGATACACCCGATCCGAATTATCGAAGCTGTATTTTCGATGCACCGTAATATGAAGAAATAGTTCTCCGGGCAAATACGCTGTCAGATTCACTGCCGTGCAAGTAAATATCTAGAACTTTATTGTAACTGGGTAGTGATTATACAGGGTAATGTATGAGTACACTATGGGGTATGCTCAATTTAAGACATTTCTGCCAAAACCTGATTCTTCTGTGTAACTTGTTGAAGTATCATAAAAATTTCAATTTCTATTTTATTAATTATTTTAATAAATTGAGATCTTATTATATTATAGTTTTTATCCCATAGATTGTTATAAAGGAGCCTCATCATTTTTGGAATATTTTCGATTGCTACAGCCTATTCTTTGGTATTTGCTTTACATTTCAATTATTATATGTAAAAATTAGAAAGTTTTTAAATAAGTTATAATTCAGATGAAGCGAAGAGTCTTCGTTATTTAATTTAAATTTAAGTATATGGTTTTAAATAATTTTCTATTTTTGCTATTATAGGTCTTGGAAAGTTAAAATTACTAATTTTATCTGGAACAGTTGTGTTTTTTGCTTGTATTCTGTGTGCGTTTGAACGATGTAGATATTTTTTCATGATTTCTTGAAGTAGATTCGGAAGAAACAGTAAGAGCATAATTGTAAGTATAAGCATAATTCAGGGCGTGTTTTGATTATTTGTTTAGAACATTTTAAATTTAATAAAGCATGACTTTATAACTAATTTTAGAAAGTCTACATAAGGTAAAGTCCTAGCGATGCTCATTAAAATTTATTATATAGACGGCGTTATTAATTGATTAATAATTTTATTAAAATACAGTAGAGAGTATTTATTCAATCCTGCTGTTTCTCTTTCTGTTCTCAAATGGAAATATTATAGATTTTGACAGGTTCGTCGTTTGACAAAATAATGCGCTGTGCTCGAGCTTCGAAAGGTCTGATTGACGGCTCTTAATTATTATCTTTTTTTATAAACTTTTTTACGATCGACAACAATATCATCAATAATAACTATCGTTGAAAATTGTACACAGATCCTATTGTTAGAAGTTTTGGAAATCAATCTAATATTGTTAGTAGAGATCAGTTTGCTTAGTTATTTTTCGTAGTCCTTGACAGTATATCTTTTTAAAGCATCAATTAAAAAAGGTTGATCGTTTTTCTGAAAATTGTCGGTGCTGGTAACTTTGGCATAGGTATTTAGCATAACTTGACTTAATAAATTTTCATTAAAAATTCATTTTTGTTTACAGAAATTAAACTATTATACGTTTTAGGTCGAACATTTTTGCCAAGAACGATTATTCCAGTCTCTTTTTCCTTGACATGCACTGCGATGTTATTCAGGGGCCACATTGAGATTGAACGTAATCTGTACTATTCGCTAATCGCTTCTACTCGCATTTGCAGACTTGTACTGCCGTAACATAAACACGTCTAATTCGTACGATAGTTCACAAAATTAAAACTAACCAAAATAACAGTCCTTATAGCTATACTTATGAATATAATTTAGATAAAATTTAAAATGCTTATAACATCACGGTAAATTTTAAATTAAATAAAAAGTTGTGAAGTACGTTATTTACATCTTATTATTTTATAGATTGTTCTTTTTACGTTATTTTCTCTGTACAAACGTTTGAAATGGAAAAGAAAATCGATGCGTATTTCTTGCTAATCTTTTAAAGAATTTGTTAATAACATAAAACAAGAAAATGGAATAATCCAAGTTAAGGATGATGTTTTGATGAATTATCAAACATTTTTCGAAAATGAAAAAAATTTTAGTAAATTATAGACTATTATTTATTGAACAAAATATCAATTTATCAATGTAAATTATTCAATTATATGAAAAAAAATTTAAATTAATTGAAATTTACTTTTTAGTATGACAACTATTTAGATATTTGATAATATGGTAGTATACACAAACGACATTACTATAAAAATCAATATGTGCAGCAATACACAAGCATCCTTGACTACAAATACCAATATGCGCAGATTCTCAGAAAGATATTCTCCAATACATATCTATCTTTACAACATTAATTATAAAACAAATTTAATTTAAAATTAAATTTATTACTTTATGTCTTGAAGTCAATGCAAATTTACATAAAATGAGCAATTTATCTAATTTCTAAATTTACATAATGATCTAGTGAGTATCAAAATATTAAGCGTTAAATCTCACTTAATATAATGTGAAAAATATGTAAACATAAATACTTTGTGTCGGATAATATTTATGATTAATTCTTATATAGATAAAAGGACGAATTCTAAATTAATGTATAGTTTTGACTTAAATTAAATATTAAAATAAAAAAATATTAAGCACTGCAAATTAATTTAATTCAACTTAAAGATTAAGTAAAAACTAATAATTGTAGCCTGTATCGTGACCATGTTTTTTTGTTTTTACTAAATTTAGTATTGTAATCATTGCGGGTGACATGTTGTTATTATTGTATGTCTTAACACGTGTATCTTAATTTACAAAGTTACACTTATAGAATTTACTCAATGAGTTCCTTACTCTTCTTTTTTCTGATAAAAGAGGAGTAAGTGAAGGTGAATGTAATGTATACGCTAGTAATACAATGTATACGCCAGATTAATAATCTTACGGGTTATGTCCTTCAGGTTCTCCACAAAGGAGTCAGCGACGCATGCAATCGTCGCCGTTCACAACACAGACATCAACGGGCAGACAGTCAAATGCAGCTGGGGTAAAGAGAGCGGTGATCCCAACAATGCACAGCAGACTGGTCAGGTAAATATAAATCTTGATAACATTTTTTTATCTTTCAGATGCAATAGTCAAATTTCGATCGACAGCTTTATACGTAAATATACATATACAGGATATGTTCAATTCAATTTAGTTACTTTTACGAGTTTCTAGCTTACAATATTCTAAGTACATGTTCCTTTCCATTTTTATATGGCTAATTTTTTGCAAAATAGAGTTAATCAAAGTTATCAAAAATGTAACAAATAATAAAGGATTAGAACGTATTATTTAATGTATGTTATAAGTTTAACTAATTACCTTACGAGGTTGGCCAAAGGAGCTATCTTTTTCAATTTAATCCATTAAAAAGAGAACACGTAGATCCGCAAGTTAGTACTCTTCCGTTAAGTCCTCCTTCGAAAATAATGGCTCACGATGGAAAAATTTTCATTGCTAATAAAAGTTTTATGCATCTGATTCAATTACACAATCATTTTGTTTTTGAAACAAATGATAATAATATATTTTTATCGGCACTTTCGAAAACAGATCGCTTGTTACGCACCTTAGTTGTGTAATAGATTGGTTTTTTATGTACATCACATATAACTGTATCATCACGTCGAATCAAGGAGAAAATTTCTCCTAGTATAATAGTTATTTTCTGATGAGATTTGAGCCTCCGATTTATTATATTACTATATAATATCTGTAATATTATTACATAATTGAATAATAATAATACATATTTTTAACAGGCATTGTCGTCGGCAACATATCCATACTATGCAGCAGCGGCAGCGGCAGCGGCAGCGGCGGCGGGAGTTGCGGGTGTTGGAGGAGTTGGTGGCGTCGGTAGTGCCGGACAACTCGGATACTGGTATCCGCCTCAATCCTACCCCACAACTGCAACGCAAATGCAAGCGGGAGGTTTTCTGCAGGGTATGCAGGGCTATACATATGGACAGTTTGCTGGCTATCAACAAGCTCAGTACATGGGGTAACAATCACTTTTTTACAATATTAATAAATAACTATTTTAAATACTATTTTAAAAAGCTATTTTATTAACGTTACAATTACATTTTTCTTTTAAAAATTCTTTTGATTTTATTCAATTGATTCAATAGTATTAATATAATTATATTAATCAAAATTCGTTTGGATCATCCAAATTAAGTACTAACATTTTACTTTTATAAAAATTAACAATGAAAAAACAAACACGGAATCATGAACAACAGAATGGGAATGGGAGTACACGCAGCTGGCACTGCAGCAGGATGGGGCCAGGGCCTACCCGGGGGGCCTCAGTTACCTCCACATCACGCTACGACAGTTACGGCGCCACCTGGTGTTCAGACTGCACCACCACCACCACCGCCACCAGCTCAAATGATGGCCTATCCCATGCAGCAGTTCCAGGTAATTGTCTACTAATGTTAAGGTAGTTGTTAGATCAGCTATTTTGTATGTTTTACTTAGTGTTATCGCGTGCATGAAGAAATTCATATGTTTTTAGATGACTGTATTAAATAGTATTTTTATCTTATTGATATAGTAAAAACTTAACATCGAATATTAAAAATCGTTACAATTTAAAATTTAAGAAAGTATAAGGAAAAATACTGTCATATGCAAAAGTATCCTGCATTTCTTGAATATTGATTATTGAATGGTTTTTTAGCATTATTATCTGCCATAAAAAATTGCTGCCGATATGTATTAATGAAAGTTTAAATAATTATTGAATTATGATTTTGAAATAGTTTTAAATACTTAATTTAATTCTTAAATTATGTTTTAGTATTATATGTGAAGTAAGTTAATACATATTTAAAATTTGTAGTTTTTACGTTCAATTCAGTCTTCTGGTTCATACATGTAATGCTTGCAAAAATCAATATTTGTAGTAAAAGCACGCATAACATCAAGGTTGGGTGAGTTTTTCGTGATATGAACAGTAATAAAAGCACTGGCACGTAATTAATCCTTCATTAACTTTGAAAACCACTTGCTTAAAAAAGTTATCAAGAATCAAGTATGAATAATTATACCAAACTTTTCTGCATATTAAAAGGATAGATTGCAGATTACATTTCTTATTTATAGTTCTTGGTCTTTCTTAACAAACTTATATAAAATGTAATTCGTGCCGTTCAAATTTTCTTTATTAAAAATGTGCTAAATTTTAAACTTACATAAATTCAGATTTTTAATTCATTAAATTGCAAATATAATATTCTCATCGTTTAAAAAAATATTATTTCTAAATAATTTTATTTAATTAAAAGATTGAATACAGTATTTTATTCAGAAATTTCACTAATTGTTTAAGATTTTAAAACAAATATTAAAAAATATTATTTTATAAAGTGTTGTGAAATAATCTAACTCATTTTAATGTTTCTTATACAAAACATTTCTAACATCATTTTCTTGATGATATAATAATTATTAGAAATTATTTATCGATTTTATCTAAAAATTATTAGAATGACACAAAAAATAAAAATGTAATGAAACAATTATTAGTAAATTATAATTCAGCGCCTTTTTATAAAGAAAAGAAGCCTGCCAGTGTTATTGCTGAACGTTATCTTCCTATTTTTGAAATTGATAAAAGTAAAAAATTCATCTTAATGTAAATGCATCTACTCTTATTTATATATTCGTTGTGATGTCTCACCCCTTCTTGACCATTAAGAATACGGACACCAAAAAATGAACTTAACCAATGCGTTTCTGTGTGTTCAAATTCGTAAAGTGTGTTCTTGGTTGCGGTCCAGCTAGCGGATGAGGACTGGCTGACGCCTAGCCTCCTAGTGTGATGGTAAGCAAGCAAGAAGACAAGCGCCCATCGATGACAGAACAAATCTCCGGCGCAGCCACTACTACTACCACTACGTTAGGGCAGACGGCTACTACTACTGATACTACTTCTACTACTTCTACTAGTACATTTGTCACGACGACGATGATCATTTCAATGAAGCCACTATGTCAGCAACAACCGAGATTAAGTATCAAGCAAAAGACTCATCAAAGGCACAAGAGGATAGTACCACTAATTGCTTGATTGTAGGAAAGAAATAATTATAGTCGAAATGCGATAAATAAGCGCGATTGAAACTATATACAAGTAGTAGTAGCTTTAGCCGAATAATGTGATGGATGATTATTGCATTATTTACAATATATGTGTATATATACACACATACATATATATATATTCAAAAAATTAAATGAGAATTAAACAATCGCCTGGTTTACATGTAATAAAAAGATAAAAAAAATGGCAAAAAATTACATCTATATATATTTAAAAGACTGGCGATATCTTTGGATGATTATCCAAGAATGCAAGACTGAAAGCAAATATGCTTTCAGGGCTGAAGGTGTTATTATATATTCACACGGCAAGCAACGAAAACGAAAAAAAATAAACCGGCGACAGAGAGAAGAAATAATTGATGCGCAATTCATTATTTTTGTAGATTCAGTGATGAACGAGAGAATAGAGAGAATTTCGAAAAAATAAAATAAACTACAATAAAATAAAATCAAAATATTAATGCTATTTTACGCCGTCGATGCTCTCTGATCAACTTGTATAAACATGAGAAAAAATAAGTATGAAATAGAATATTAGCCAGAAAAAATAATAAGAAATTACTGTATGTACGTTTTAGTATACAACCAATAGGAAAATAATTATTGTAAGGCATGCGGGTGAAGAAAAAAAGCAGTATAGACAAAAAGCATACTGATTAGCAGTATGTGGGTAGTTAGGTATTATTACAATTAAATGCAGCGGATCTCTTACTCTCCGGGCCGAGCCAAAATTCGACGATGACAACGAAATCGGTCATATTCAGCATAAAAAGCAGATAACATTATGTCGATTACTCAAGTTGGAGAGCAATAAGACACTGCGAGAACATTTCATTTTTAGTAGAACCAAAAAATACTATGATGGAGCAAAGCTCATTCCTGTGAATATTTTATAAAACCTGGGATCAATAGGTAGTGAATTGCGGGTCGCTGGGGCTAACAAAATTCATATTGTTTATTTCCACGAGCTAAAATATTTATTCTCGATATTTAATTTTTGATCCTTGAAAATGCAAAAATCAATAATTATTTACGTATCTGTAGGAACAAATTTTTAATTAAAGGAGTGCACAAAGATAAAAATGCAAATGAAAAATAAAAAGAAGATTTGGCTACTTCATATCTTAGATGGAATTTACATACATGATCAGTTTTCCCAGAGTCATGAGCGTTGATCAGTTTCTTAATAGTATAAAAATAACATTTTTATAATCTTAGAGAAAAAAGATGTAGATGAAAAGCAAAGTAAATGATTACATAATTGGTAGCCGAGGACAACGTCAGCGCTTCGAATTTCGACTCGACCAAATACAAAATACACTTCTATATTATATTATGCACTAAATACAAAGGTGGAAGCACAAACCATGGTAGCGTAAGGCAGAAAGAGAGGGCGAGAGAGATGAGAGAAAAAGAGTTGCATAAAGTTCGACATGCAAGGCGAAGTGGTAAAGATAAACAAGAAAATAATCATCTCAATAGATAGCCACATAAATGCACACAGAGCACAAAAATTAGCGATTAAATTAACCAAAAGTAAAAAAAGAAAGAAAAATAAAATACATAATGAAAAATATATATGAAAAATAAAAGAAAGGAGATAAAAAAAATGAAAAGCAGAGTTTCTCTTGTAGTCGCGTGTCCCGTGATGTCGCAGACTTCCCGAAGGCTCGGCTAAAGCTTTTAGCAGCGAGGCTCAAGAAAGTGACTGAGAGAGAAAACAAGCGGCGCGCTGTTTGGGCCAATTTTTCTTCACCATTTTTGTTTCGACGAGCTGTGCAATGAGATAAAGTCCTTTGTGGGGTGGACACTGACGCCACTCACCTCCGCACGGGCTATAGTCCGAGATCGCAGATACTCCTTCCTCACGCTTGTACGAAGGAAGGAAACCGAAAATTTTATCCGAGAGTATTTTTGGAATTCACATTGCTCCGGGCGACAGTCGCAAGCACAGACACCAGCAGCGCGTCAGTATGATATTTCGGTATTTGCGCAATCGAACTTCGTTTTGTTTGCGTCGCGGATTCGGCCCTCGAATTTTCGATTAAGGGTGTGCGCTTGGATTACTGATCTGGAAAATTCATTCAAAGGAAGTGTCGACCATGCGCATCAACGCTATTGGACTATCTAAAATATCTACATCTGCAAGACTGCACTATAAAATATTATTTACTTTAACTCTGCAACTTTCAATTATCCATTAGAGTGCAAAACAACAATCTTTTCCCCAACGTTTTAATTTTCAATTTTGACAAATTATTTGCACAATTGCCTTTGATGGTCATAAATGACGGAACCATATACTCTCACATACGCCTAATATACATTATTATACGCCTCATTTATTAACACATAACGTAAATATCCTATTTGCCAACATTAATCCATCACAAACTTTTTATCTATACGTGATAAATTTGAATTTTATTGAAAATAATAGGAATTTTTCATTCAGTGTTAACAATAAACGTTATGATTAAAATACGAAATATAATAAAAATTAAATAAATGAAACTCTTGGCCTAATACTTAACAGAGTATAAAAATTTAATTATTAAATATAATATAATCCATATATTTTATTGGACAAATGTTCTGCTTATTTTGTGAATATTAATATAAAAAAAAGCGCCGTGTAAACATGTTAAGAATGCAAATAATATTTTCGCGAACGAAAATAATTTTCACATAAATTGAAAAATCATATGAATCTTTAAGAGAAAAACATAATTTTGATCTTCAAAGGTGATTGCGGTGAGGCTGTAATAGAGAAAGAATATTTTTATGTTTCTAATAATATTTGTATCTATACTAAGCGCATTTGTAGATTGCTGTATAGTAGTAATTTTTATATTTTTCTTAGATGCAAACATACAATCTTTGTTAGTTAAAGCAACGCGAGCAAATAAAGTCAATCGCATTAATAAATAAAACAAGGAAAAAAAATAATAATGATGATTAAACAATACGTAATAAAAAACAATAAAAAAATACTTATGAATGCAGAGATTTGAAGATATTTTTCTTCTCTTCAAAATCGTAAAAAATGCCAATTTTGTTGCCTGCGGACTGCGAGGCTTCGACATTTTTGAATGAATTTTCACGTGCACTACGACCGAGCTGAAAGGCACAAATTACATAATAAAAGAGAACTTTTATAAAAACAGGGGATTGAATTAAATTTGCGTATGTGTGTACGAGCATATATCTATATACTGTAATAAGCCTTAAAAATGCGAGCAAGCGAAACATGAACGACGATGCAACAAAACCCAAATATTATAAATATATAAATAAATCTATTCATATACATCAATGCAAATAAATATAAACGCGTGTGTGTTTAAATGAACATATATGTGTGTGCGAGTAATTAATTTAGGTAACAAATTTGAATTTGAAATGACGATTTAAATAACTGCACATGCATATATATATATATGTATGTAGGTATATATATATATATATATATATATATACACGCACGCGCCTACATATATGTAAAATCGCGACTGGTTATTACTAGGAAATATGTAAATTACTAGTTAGACAAAATGAAACAAAAAAAATTTAATTTAGCTATTAACAGAAATTGAGGCAGAAGTAATATGAATTCAGAAATGAATTTCCGACTTTCGAGATGTACGAGTTCAAAGTTAACGCGTTGAGCGAAACGAGATAAAAGTTTGGACGTTTTTGTAAGAAATACACAATATTGTAGGGGAGTAAAGGGCAGATGTGGCAAATGTGTAGGATAACAAAAAGTCTGCTCCTTGGAGGGGCACGCGAGCGAAGCTCCACACAAGTTTCTTTTCATTCCTGTGTAAAAATAAAAGAGAGACTAAAAAGGCAAGAATGTACATGAGCTTCGCGTTAGGCGCTGAACGAACTCACGTGAAAGAAACAGCGTAAACTCTACATTATATTCAAATATACCGGTATTTATGAAACTACAAGGTCTATGAAAATAGTGAACATTGAAAAATGGCGCGAGAAGGAGTTTGAAATTACGTAAGATCATAACTGCATAAACAGTAAAAAAGTATATTTTGTGTGTGTGCGTGTGTGTATGTATGTGTGTGCGTGCGCGCGCGTGTGTGTAAGTGCGCGCGCGCTCACTACAGCGAGCTGCCATAGACAAAAAAGTTAATACGTAGATTGAAGAATATACGATAATTGTAGTAAAGATAAAAATTGATGACGGTCTGGAATTGGGTAAAATCTTTAAATGTATATCATGTACATTTGTCACCTTCGCGTTGGTGATGAAAATATCGCATTAGAACCTTATATAAGATGCATTTTTCGAACTTTTCTTACTCCAAGCAATTAAAAATTTGTTCCTTTTTTAGAAGTGAGGTACTTTGATCAACTGTACTGCATTGGATAAAATAGTTTTTCATCGATAACCGTTTTTTAATTTTTTTGTTACAAACATTTCAAAAAACATATGTGAGTCGAGAAAAACAATATCAAAATTGTGCAAACTATCATTAATTTATTTTAAAAAAATTATGATTACTTATAATTTGGATACGAATGTTATTCACTTTTGTTCTAATATCATTATCATAAGTTTAATGAGTTGAATCATTATTTATATCAAAATGATTTTAAATCTTTAAAATGAACATATTTTTTTCTCTTCGCATTTATGCAAATAATTCATTATTGAGTACACACGGATATAATTCATTAAAATATTTTTCAAAGTATCTTTATTATATGTATAAACTATTCGATCTTAATTTTTTCATTTATTCAAAAGGTGAATGTAAAGGTAATAAAACAAACTTTCTACATGCCTCATCTAGATTGATTTAATGAATAAGAAAAATGAATGTAAAGATTCTTATAGTTGATATAAGTAGCCTCATACATAAAAATCTAATAACCTTAACGATTATTACATATTTAATTGCTAAAATAAATAATTGCAAATGGGGTCGGGCTAAGGCTTCATCTAGTTTTAACCAGCCGGTCAGTCATAAGACAAATGAGACGTCGGTCGCATTTATATAAAAATGCGTATATAATAAAATCCTTTTCCTCTCTTTTCCTCCTACCTCCCTTATTTTAGAAATGCACTTTTTGTATAAAACTACACAGTTATTTCTTCATTCTCTTGAACGACCTGATGTTCTTGAACGCTTCTCTCAAACTAATATAATGCACGAACCGATGTTTTTCTCGATCTCATGCGCTTTGCGACCTGCTTCAATATAAGAATAATTTTCTTTTCTAAATATTAATTTCCAGCAGCACAAGTTCATAATCGAATTTCATGAATGATATTAAAATAACTCTTGTTTTTTATGTTGCATGCACAAACAAATCTTATAAAGGATCATTTGTGAGCGTTTAAAAGTTTTAACAAATCTGAATTAATTTTGAGTAAAATTAAACAGAAAAAAACATGTGATAACTCTTTTAAAACCATTTATATCTAATATGCATTTAAGTTAAATGTATTTTTAATGAGTTTAAATAAAATTAATTATCTACAAATTTAAAAAAATAAGAATAAAGGTATAATCTGCATGCGACAAACTTATTTGTAGCAACTATTTTTACGAAATGAGAAATTTATTAATGTTGTTTATCAACATCTGAAGATAATCATTGGGCAGATTTCTTCTGTTGGATACAATTTTACAAATAAATTAATTTGATAATGACAAGTAAATAAAAAGTTTAACGAATTAATGTATACATCAAATGAACTAATTTGAAGTAGTTTAATTGATTAAATTAGTTTAGATAGGTAAAAAATATTAATTTTAAATTGTAAAGTTAAGTCAAATTTTTATGAATTTGTAGAATAAATCAGATTAATTAACAAGAAACATGACAAACAACAAACTTGTATGGTTGTAATAAAGATACTCTTTGCCGTTAATTAATCGAGAGGTTTTAATAGAATACTTAAATCGAGGAGAAATAAAATAAATAAAGAAGGGTTAACGGAAGCCGAGAAATAGTATTTTTCGCAACGGTCTCGTTTTCAAAACTTTATCACTAAAAATTTAATGTACGTTTCGTCCAAACACTAAATGGAATGCTTGATCCTAATTTCTAAAAAAGTGAAAAATTTATGCGAGAGAGAAGGGGGTTAGAGAAAGAAGATGAGTTGCCAACTTTTGTAAATTGTCTGTATAATCTACTCGTGCAATGAAGGGAGAGAGAGAAAAGAGGATGGAAACTGTAGACGCGAAATTTATAGCAATGTGTGGAGAATCGCGCGTTATCGAGAGAATCGGAGATGGAACAAATACATCTAAGAAATACTCGGAAATTTTGCAATTGACGCGTCTGGATTTCCAGACATTCTATAAGCCTCGGCTTGAACTTCGCGCAATCAGAATGTATAGTGGATTCCAATTCCTTTCAGCTCTTTCTATGCTGGACTTCATGTCCGATGTCTTTCTTGGTCCTTCTATATGTGCATCCGCACGCGGCTTGCGTATCTTCTCTTTTCCGGAGTTTAAATTCAGCCGACAGCATCCAATCAGATGAATACCAAATACGGCCAAAATCCTTGTAAAATTCTTGTGGAACCCTTGTCAGTTAAATAGTTGTCTGCATTATTGCCTAAAGTTTATTTCAATTATATTAAATAAGAAGGATATTATTCGTGCAAGAATCTTGATGAATTACATTTTTTTTATATTAGTTTCTTTTCTTTATTTAAAATATATACTATTCATTACGGTGATAATCTGAAATAAGTTGAATTTATTTCATATGAGATCAACTATTCCGTGCTTTATTCATCTTGTAACTGAAATTTATGAAGCGGCATAAGAATATTTTTGATACTCGTTTAATGTTAACCTAAATGTTTTAAAATATCAAGTTTAGAATGTTTTTCCTATTCTAATTTTACATCATAACAATCCATAAAAGGAAAAACTTCACTTCATTCCTCAATTCCTGCAGTTGCAAAAAAGTTAACTTTGCTAAATAATATTTTCAGCTAATTTAAATTAAGAATATTACAATCCAAAGACGTAAAATGTCAGCAAGATATTATTTGATTAAATAGTTATTGACTTCAAAGCGTCGAAATTTTAGTAAATAGAAGCTTAAAAAGTTATATAAAATATTGATTTTGAATTCATTTTTTATACCCTTTGCACTATTCCAAGACAAATTAGATGAGAAAATGTTCCTGACAAACGCAACAAATACGAAATGTAGAACGAGGAGAATACGAACAAGCGAGAAAGGTGGGAACCAGGATCGAGACTTGCAGTTTTCGAGGTTATACACGCTGACGCCTTTCCCTGGTAGTCTCATTTATAAATTGCATAGGCTCGCGAGTGGAAATGATTTGCGTGAGAAGCGGCAATCGGGAGCTCCAGCCGTTGCTTATTACTTGCAGCCGCTTGTTCCTATATGCATACGGTAGCAGCACGTGGAACTTGCATGCAAGCCCGTTTACACATATCTGGGCTCTACATGTATAATATGCATTAAGAGGGGTTGCGAAAACATCTTGTTTTGGCCAATGTTATGATTACTTTTTTATTTATGTGCAGTACATGCCGAAGTTGCTTGAAGGAATTAGTAAATTGTAATGTTTTCTTATTTCAGGAAACACTGAAAATAATTAAATAGCCAACGATGCTGCTGAACGAGTATTTTTATCAATAAATTTGATTGAATATAGAACTAACTTAAATAATATAATAATAATTACTTGTTGCAAAATTATCGTTAAAGTTTTTGTTATTTTATTTATATTTACAGTACGTGGTTGAAAATTTATTTATATCTTTGATTAAGTAAAAGTATAGGAAAAAGAATAGCTTCACGCAGTCTTTCCGTTGTAGGAAAAGAAATTCAAGTCACTTATAAATAATATAGGGAAAAGAGAATGCGAAGACATAGGTCAGAACGCAAAATATAACATAAACCATAGTGTACCAAACATGAATATTAATAAATTAATGAATAAATAATAAATAGGTAGCTTAGAAAAAATACAAGTACTCGTGATACCAGCGAAATCAATTAATAGTTGGTGATAATCATTCCATCGCCAATACGTTTTTACGTACGTATTAACGGAAATATTCCGTATTTATAAATAAAAATGTTTATGTTTTTAATTTAAATTTACAAATTGTTGAAATTTTCGTACTTTATATAATATTTAAAATTACATAATTAAGAAATAATTTAAGCATCGTGAAAAAGTATTGTTTCAAAACATTCATTTTTCAAGCGTATTTAGTAGTATAATAACAATACTTAAAATGAAAATGCGATAAAAATATAAACGTGAATGTGCGTAATTGTGTAACAACGACATGTTAGCTAACAAGTATAGAAATAAACGTTATAGAGGAACATATAACAACAAGCCTTTCGCGCGGAAAAACGAGAAATATGGAAAAAAGAGAAATACGTCATGAATATGCATCGTAATCTTACATATAATAAATATGATCATACAAGTATAATCGATGCAACCGCAGTAAATCAAATAATAAAATTACCACATATTAAGTTCAAATTAAAATAAATACTGTCTCAGTTATATTTTTTAGTTAAAGTGGTAAAATAATGTCAGTATACGCAGTAAAACTATTACACTCGTTGATCCGTGCGAGACGCGCTTCAATGTACACGTCATTCACGCATAACAATATATACAGTTGAACAGTCATGGACTCAATGTCAAATTAGTAACCGACAATGTATTATTAAACGGAAAGAAAGTGTATGCAGAAACACGAAAAAACAATAACAATAGTCGCATGCGTTCAAAGCTCGCAATACCGTGCGTTATAAATAAAAACTGATTAGATTTTCAGCTGCCGAAAAAACTGTTATCAGGAAAAAACTGTTTCTGAGAAAACGCATGTGGCGGCTATGTAATCAAGCCCCAGTTCTCCTGCGAATAAAAAGACAGTAAAACCTATGAAAGAAACACGTTACGCGTAATTCCATGCGTATCGCAAATACACAAATGCGCACAAGTTTAAAATCATGTACACAGAACCATATGCACACTCGTATACGCGCAGAACGAAGTCGAATGCTTTGCATGCGTGCGGAAAAAAGTTAGGTTATTAATATAATGTGTAATATGAATTCGATGTACTAATTACGAATTGTAGATTATGTAATCTACCGTAATTTATACATTAAAATTTATATTTAAATGTATTATATTATATTAATTAATATATTATATTAATTAAATTTAGTAATATGATCGTGCATGGCATATAGATATTTATATAGTTTGTAGAACCTATGAACAGTTTAGAAGTTGCGTATATAGTGCAACTGATTGAAGAATTAAAGAATCGCACGATTTCTAGGATCTGCAGATACCCAACGTTCCTTTAATTTACTTAAACGACTCGCATAACAGTATTTTATAAACACGTGTCCAGGGCATTTTGCCGTTACGCATATTAATGACTATCAATATGCTTATATGTATTCAGGCAATTTTTATGTGTTTTATTAAGATTTTTAAAAAGTACATTAGTTACCGACTGAGTAAACTAATATAAAAACTAGTAAGCTTTTAATTTTTTTCTAATTATTAATTACTCACTTTGTACATAGTGTATGCATTTATAAATCTAATGAACTGTAATCCGTTGCTTTAAATCGTGAAGTAAAGCGACATAATTTTCATAAAACTATACATGCTTGAATATTTATGAACAGAAATATTAAAGTAGTTCATAATATAATTTTGACGAAACATTAGAGTGAATAAGTAAAGAATACATTTAATTGGAAATAATACGTATGTTTTAAATTATATGAAGCATTTATTGAAAAATTTATCTTTATTCCAAATAAGTAATTAAAAGCATCGATAATTTAATAAAATAGAAATAGTTTAATAAAAAAGGTCATATCATAAGGTTAATACAAAGTAATAAAGCTTACTTATTAAACTTTACTCAGTCGGTAATATCGACCAAAATAATTACTGAGTATAAAAACTTAAATAATCAGTTAAATCTTTAAGTTTTACCGACATTTTTAAAGTGCATTAATGCCCTACGTATAAAGAAAAAATTTTTTTATGGTTTTTCGAAAGTTTTGCTTATAACGGTTGGTTGCTAAATGTGCAACTAGTACTTCTGGATTACCTGGCATATCACATTTTCCACCGTACGTTAAGGAGTTAGGTGCCTTTTCCCGTTCAGAGCATACTCGAATATTTAGACGACTATAACAGACATTACAAACATACTAACAACTAGTGATTTGTCAATGAAAAATCAAAAGATCAAGTAAAATATTTCTAAGTAAGAACGAGGAAAAATATTTACGTCTAAGTCCTCATTATAGTGTTTTTGAATATTTGTTTTATATTAATGATAATTTAAGATAAGATATAGAAAATTATATTATTTACTATTAACATTTACGGGGATACTGAAAGATTTCCTGAGACTCGTCAAAAGCAAAAACAGCGCTGTAGAATAAAAAAGTAAAGAAAAGGTTACGTAAAATATGTATCTTTACGGGCCTATAAACGCGTGAATGATGAACACTTAATTATATTTAATTTATTATCGTAAATTAAAAAAAGATATGAGACAAAATCAGAAACCTGAGTTGGATTATGCTACGAAAACCATATTATATATATATTATACTTGAGTATATTTCTTGTGAATGCATGCGATTAATTAGAATTTTGTGTATTGTGTGAAAGAAATAGAAAAATTAGAGGGTGAAGACTATGCTTCATTAGCTCTTATTATCATTGTTTCATCATATAGGAGAGATGTCGTTCAAGTTCGACTTGTCTATTAATGAAATTAAAAGCCAATCAAAGTAAAAGGAAAACAATCAAAATTCGACGAAGCTCAGTTTTAAATACGATCTCCTTACCCTCTCTTCCATTCAATGACGTTTGGACTGTCAAACTAGAGAAATTGCGTTCATAAGATCACATTAATACGTTGACATGTACAAGGTATAAACGTGCATACGACATGAATGCAAAGAAGTATATACATATACATAAATGAATTAATGATAAGTCGCGGTCAAGTTATATGGTAAAGAAAAAAATACATACACATTCAAGTTAAAAAAGAACGTGCAAGTGAAAATATAATTATAAGAATATTGATTAGATGATTCGCTCTTCAAAGATGTTGTGTAAAAGTGTGAGCAATGTTTTAAAAATGAAAATGCGAACGATAGAGTGAATGATAAAGTGTGACACAGAGGGAGAAACAGAAGAAAGAGAAAAAGAGAGAGGAGAGTAAAAATAAGAAACATGTATGATATTATACATATACACATAACATAGCGTAAAAGTATATTATAAATAACGAACGATAAATATAAATATTATACAAAAGTAAACAAATTATAAATATGAAGGAAGTACATAAACGAGGACACAGGATAACAAAAAAGCAACCGTTAGGTATAAGGTAATAAGATATTATGATGTATGGTTGGTTTATAATGTAAAATATATTATAGAAAATGTACGTGGCATTGTTATACTTAATTACTATACCAATCGTTTTATTTATTTTTTTATTTTTACTTTTTGATTATTTGTTATTTTATTAAACTATACTTAGCTGATGTGAATACAATTTATTTTAATTAATCTTACATTTGACTTATAAGCATTGTATAATAATAATACAATTGTATAAATATTTTATAAACAAGCAAAAAGTTAGATGGACTTAAATAAACTCTGTTTGCAGCAGCTAAGTGTAAAAAACCAGATTTTTCCTATATAATTTTATTGAATAATCCTATACCAAAACCTATCAGATAAAGGTAAGTGGCATTACTCTATTTTATCAGTTATCCTATGAATCAATACATGATTTTTGCTTTTATTTCTTCTTATTTTATTAGACTTGCAGATCTGGCGATATATCCTAACTCTAAATTTTAGACGGTAACTCGACTTCCATGTGCAAATTTTTTTTATTTATGTATTTAGCGTCTCCTCCCCAATTTGGCATTAGTAATATAAAAATTATGTATTAAATCAAGAATAATATGGTTTACTCATAATTTTAGATCTTATATATGAAATATTATAATGTTTTGTTTCATATATTTATTATTAATTAAATATAGTATCAGATTTAGCGAATTAAAGTATTCTAGTATTCACAATTTGTTTTTGTTTCATTTTTAAGCAGATGTTTGTGACTTATTTTAGCAAATTTATCCGCATTAATTGATTTTAATGATCAAGGTCTAATTGTGTATAGCATCATATTATTTTATCACTAGCTTTTTCTATTTTCGTTACAATTTCATTAATCCTTAAATCTTGTGAGTTGCATAATTTAATCTTTTTAATAGTTTGTTTCTTTCGATTTTTCTATCTTTTATTTTTTCTCTTTTTCTTCTGTATTTTGCATTTAACTTTGTATTTATTAATATTTTTTTTAAGTTACATATATTTTTTATTTATTTTCAATACTTCCTTTTATCGCTTTCATCCAAATTTGTATCTTTTTCACTATATTCCACTTTCAACATCTCTACTTTTCTATGTTTTTTTCAGACTCCTATCTGAATTCAATTATTCATCTGTTTTATCTCCACTTGATTCAGAAACTAAAACATTTTTTATTCATCACTAAACTTTTTAAAAATTATTTATCACCAACAACATTTAGGAATTTTTATTATTTATAATAAAAATGCTTTAAATTTTTACATCTATTCAAAAACTTATTTATAATAACAGTAAATGTATTTCCATACTCTCGTGCCGCTACGCGCATCGAGTCGTCGCCACGCAGATTGCAGCCGCACCGCGCAGTTCGCACTCTGTTCGCGTACAGCCCACGACGCGACACTTGGAAAACCTAGCGAAACACCCCCTTTCCCAAAGAGACACGCCTAAATCCCACCTCTAGGGTTTGACCTTGTTGACGCTGCAGGCAAAAGGACAACCGCTACGCGCAAAAAGGGAAACTCGTGGCCGAAATCCCCAGGTCTGCTAAGTTCGAGCTTAACCCCGCGCCTGCTATACCTCGCTCGCGGCGGAACTCGCCTCCTGAGCTGAAAAGTGGTGAAAACCCTCGCCCGGTCGACGAGAACAACGAGTCAACGTGACGCGTTTAATTGTAATTCGCGTTAATGCTCTTGCGTGCTCGCGGCCACATTAATTGCCCAATAAATTGCAGTGTTTTTTAATTACCCGAATTCTCCCCTCCTTCCTGAACCAGCTCGTATCTAAATAGTGTTTTCTTAATTAATAAATTTAAAAAATTTTTTTTTTAGAATTACCTAGTAAAGTTTAGACTATTAATATTAAAAGATACAAAATATAACTCATATCTTATACCGTACTCCAGTATAGATTGCAGTACTATTAATATTCTATTTTAACGAAAAAAATATATTATAATGCATTGACTTGCGTTAACACATAATTAAATTGTAGAATTAGAACGTTAACAACTCGCACCGCGTCGAAATCGACAATATGGAGTCTTTTTTATTTTCTTTATTTAACATTTTTTTCAAAATTACAATTTTTATAGTTTTACATTTTACAGTTTTTCTAATTTTATGATTTTTTATATATTTTATAACATGTACCCATGTCCATTAAAATATAAATGTTATTTATATTTATGAACTAAAATAAATATAAATATTAATGGTAATTTCTTCTTAACTAATTTATTTTTGTTAGCTTTATTGTAATTATTTAACGATATAGGACAAGGATAAATTTTATAGTAAATATAAAATTAAGTAATTGTTAGTAAAATATGCATACTGTAGTTAAAGAAGAATTAGAGTGAATAGTTAATGGGAAAAATAATATTGGATAAGGTATGTAGCAGGACAACGAGTCATTAGGCTGCATTGTTGTTGGATTTCGGCCCCTGGCCAGCCTGGTGTGAAACTCTTGTCACCTGGGGAAGCCCCGATGGCCTTGGCGGGAAGGCACTGGCGCGAGTTCTTCTCGTACGCTAATTAAATAAAAATTGGAAGGGCGGCGGGGGGGGGGGGTAACAAAGATCCACATTGGCTTTATTAAATAAGTCGGATCTTTATTACTTCTGCTAATTTATAATATTCCCTGAGCTAATTGTATCCGCTGTTAGCGGTTATCTGATTGTCGGCGTCAGGTCCCGTTGGCGCCCAGGCACTCCCCGTGCAGGAGGTTGTCCTCCATGGTCCACTCATCGTCGCGTCTCTTTGACTATTTAACTGCTGTTCGTCAGAGGCCAGAGGACAATTTCGTTGGCTGTCGCCCATCGGATGCTGAGGGCGGCGTCGGTTGCGGTCGCCTGTTTGTTGATGTCCGTCACACTGGTCGGAGGCTGCTGCCCGTCGGGGATGAAGCGGCGTCTAAGTTGGTGGCCCGCTTAGCTCAGGGAGAGTGAACGAGGTGACTGGTAGCCCTTACCTCACTCTCATCGGTGGCCCTGATCGTAGACTTCCATCCGGCGGTGGTCACGTCAGAAGCTTCTCCTAACGTAAGTACCACTATCGCTTTTGCATACGCGTTTGCCCGTCCGTAATTGGGTTCTCGCCGTCGTCAAATTTCTGCGTCAATAACGTCCGTAAACGGAACTGAGTTAAATCGGGCCGCTCAAACACTGGCGCCTCTTTCAGCACTGAATTTAGCCTCTCGAACGCACGCGCTTGCTCCTTGCCCCACCGCGGCGTCTCGCCTGTCCAAAGTAATTTTATAAAACCAATAATTTCGTGTAGTAAGCCAGCCTACCATCCCAAGAAATTGCCGGAGTTCTTTCACATTCTGTGGGGCAGATAGTCCAATACAAGCGCGACTTAATCGGGATTTGGACGCAATCCCTCGTAATTCAAACGAAATCCGAGGCAGATTTATTTATTGGTAGCTCCGCGGCATTTAGCCGTGTAATTACGAATTCAAGCCATTTTGTATGTTTGTTGAAATCCTCCGTTACTATCGCGATGTTGTTAAGATAACTGAGTATATGCGGGCTCATATTCAGGTGCGAATGTGTCCACGAGGCGTTAAGAGGTCATTAATGCATTCATTTTTTATTTGAACAACAGTCAGTTCAAATAGTGCAGTCCGAAGCACAACACGGCGAATGCCGTGTATTTCCGGTTCGATCTCTCCATTGTTACTTAGAAGTACGCTTGCTTCAAGTTGATTGTTGATAAATACATTTCTGACGCATTTCTGAGTTTGTCTAAGATTTACTCCATGCGAGGTATTGAGCATACGTCTCATCTCGTCGCTTTATTTACCTCTCGGTAATCGACGCAAAAGCACTAGCTCTCATCTGCCTTTGTCAACAGGATGGACTTTGTTGATAACACCGGGTTCTAACATACTCTGGACATTCGTGGCGGAACATGTGGCGGGATTGGTGCCGAATCGGTGAAAAATCTTGTACATCTATACGAGATGTGTTCAAAAAATAACGAGAATTTTTGTTTCATGAAAAAAATATTTATTTATTCATGAATATCTATTTTGTTCCCTTCAAAGTAATCCCCCTCGGATATAATATACTTCTGCCAACACTTTTTCCAATCCTCGAAACATTTTTCAAACTCGATCTTTGTAATAGCTTTTAGCTCTTTTAGCGATTCGCTTTTAATGTCATCAATGCTTGCAAAACGACGGCCTTTTAATATTCTCTTTATTTTTGGAAATAGAAAAAAGTCACATGGAGCCATATCTGGCGAATATGGAGGCTAAGGCATCGTTACAGTTTTGTTTTTGACCAAAAATTCACGAACAAGCAATGAAGTGTGAGCAGGTGCGTTATCGTGGAGCAAAAGCCATGATTGTTATTGATTGTTTGACCTTGTGGCAAGAATTCATGATGCACTATGCCATTAAATTATCACGTTTTCATCGGTTGTTGATGTGCTTGGGCGTCTGGGTCGTTCGTCGTCTTCAACATTTTTGCGGCTATCTTGGAAACGCTTATACCACTCGTAAATTCTTGCTTTACTCATAGCAGACTCACCATATGCCTTTGTTAACATTTTACAAACTTCACTACACTTTATTTCATTTTTTACGCAAAATTGAATACATATTCTTTGATCCATTTTTTTTCACAAACGAAAATCGCCGAGCTCGAAAAAACACGTCTAACGTTAGCGGCTGCCACTTAAGAAGTAAGCAATGAATATTGCTGAAAATTTTATCGTACTTCAGGGGCATGTGTACCAATATAATAAAAAAAATTTTTATACAGGCGGACTCTCCAAACCCGCAAAATTTAAAAATTCTCGTTACTTTTTGAATACATCTCGTATAGTCCTCATTCAGAGTTGTTAGTCCCAATCATGACGTTGAGTTCGGCAATAGGCGGCTTATTATTTCGTCTAACTGCTTCTTCCAGGTATTTCCTTTTTGCCAGATCTTCATATCGAACTATTCAATAACGTCTATGCCTAATATTGCCTCCTTTTTAAAATTCTGCATAAGAATCGCCTTGATCGTCCCTATCGCTCTGTCCACGTGTAACGTCAAACGCAGCATTACGAGCGGCTTGTTGGTGTTGCCAAGTACAGAACATGTTACTGTCTCCACCGGCTGGCCCTACTATGGTGACGTGCGTACCGGAGTCGACTAGGACCTTATACATTACCCCAGTCAATTCTACCACCAAATATTTACGCCTATCCTCTTCCGTGTCGTCCTCTCCTCCCCCCAGCTCGAACTCCGACCTGAGGAGGGGTGGCCACTTCGGAGTTTCGCGCTACAGATCTCTGTTCGCCTATGCTAATTTTCTCGCCTACTCCTGCTCTACGTCTACACCTATGTTGTGGCCTACGCTCAACTTAGTTTAGTCCCTTGATGACATCATCTTATTTACCATCCTGCCTCCCGCCTTATCAAGTCCACTTGTTTCTTTGCCAGGTGGCTGCGACATCAGCGACGAACTGGGTCATTGAAGTTTCTGTTGAGTCCCTTGCGCGAAGACCTGCAGAGCCAAGAGGCTTAGTTGACCACTGCCTTGTCCGTTTCCTGCCCTGCAAAATGCCCTCACTGCAGACATGTATGACACTGTCGCGTGGGTTACAGCGCGATTAGGTGTCCTACGACTTCGCATTCGTGGGAAACACCATAAAACGGCGTGTTTAGTTTCCGGGGCGACATCGACGCGCAGTTCGCTCCCCACGCTCGCGGAGAGGACGCTCTGGTCGGTACGTGCCAGATCTGCCCGGTTAAACTCAGGTATTGCATGGGGAGGGATTGGGGCTGCACGGACAGCCCTGGACAGGAGATTCGCTGAATGTTGAATTGGCAGGCGTTTCCCTGCCTACAGCTTATCCTCGCCAGGCCTTATCGCTCAAAGTTGAGATTTTTCGGCGGATGAGTACTCTGTCTGAATCGACCGTTTACATTGTCAGCTCGCCGGCCCTCTTCAGGACTCATCAGAGCACCAAATCCGAAGGACTGTGTGGTTGGAATTGTTCCGCCACTCCCGGTGCGGGAACGCGCTTAAATTCTATGTTGCTGTCAAGCGCGATCTATCGCTTCATCTATCGGCGCCTCAGTTGCTCCATGCTAGTACGTGCATGTCACGTACGTCTGTCACTTCGAATCCTGCCACCTTTTTCCCGCTATTAATCGGATTAACCTCGGGGAATTGTATGTGTGGGGGTACATAGGAATGAGGAGGATGTACATAGCCGTTTGTCCTCCTTGCGTTCATAGGCTTCGCCGAGCTTTTGGAGTAACTCGTAGCCGTCAATGACCTCACGCCATATAATAATGTTTATTAAACCCTATCATTGTAAATGAAATATATGTAAAATAAATTTTTGATACAATTTTTCATGAATTTTTGGCAGAATTTTTAACCCAGGTTTACAATTAATGTCATTAATACATATTTAACTTAATGCAAAACATGATTACGCTGCAGGAAATAGAACGTGCACTTTATCATCATTTATACTGTGACCATAAGTAACGTATATTTCTCTATACTCAGACTATTTTTTGGACATTAAATTTATGTGGTGCCTTACACCCACAGTTTTTAATATGTTTATATTTAATTACACCTGTAAAATTGATTTAATGTACCTATGTCTCGATTTAAATCTCATACTGAATATATTTATATATTTATAATCTCATACTAAATAATTTAATATACAATATATGATGTTCCTCTATAAATAATTGCAGTTGTATAGTAAGTGAGATCGCAATAAATGAGAACATATAACAATATTTACAATTTCTATTAATTTTACATATAATAACCATGCTTCATTCTCAGAAGATACGTATTGCTCTACCATAAATCCAAAATACCTCGTAAAAAATAGTGCTTCACTCGCTGATATCTTCAAACGACCATTTAATTTAACATAATTCATTGAAATATTAATGGGTACGAATGCCTAGAATGAAAAATCCATAGTTCATAATTTCTCATTAATAAAATTTTCAGAAATATAATTTTCCTAAATTAGTATATACTGTTTGAGATATGCTATGATTTACAACTTCTTACATAACGTCGTGCGTCACGTCAACTGTCGCAATTTTAATAACACGAAAATCTTTTAAATTATTAAAAACACAATATTCTTTAACATTATTCTTAATTTAACATTGTAATGATAGCGTCGAATCTATGCGCGACAGTATGTAGCGCGCCCTACTACCTGTAGATCCCCCTACTCTGCGAGGTTCGCAGGATGCTGCGGATCGGCCGGGCACAGGCAGGATCTAAGCGCCGATAGTCCGGCAATACACGCCAACCCGAGGCGGGACCGAAAACTATCACTAACGGATCTACCTCGCGACGGCGATCTGCCGCTATAATCTACGAGCGTAGCATTGCACCAGAGAACGCGACACACGGATAGCAGTCATACACCGCCAACTGTACGCAAGGGCCCGAAGAGGACCAGAGCGATACATCGAGCAGCAACGGCGAGCGGGTATGAGAATGTGAGTGTGAATGCGTCGCGGCGATTGTTGTTCTTCTAATCCCTTTATGTATGAGTAGTAAACGCCGAATTTGTAAATCTAATGGGAATAAATTTATTGAGTTAATTAAATAAACATAACATTTGCCCTCGATCCCACACGATCATAACAACATTCTTTACTATTCTTCTTAACGGATTTTTATCCTCTTTTACTAATGTCTTTCTATCAGTTTTTCCAGCATAGCATATGTGGCAAAAATGTGTGGATTGGAATGACTCTAAAAATCTTGTAATACTATTTAAAAGTAATACTAATAAAAAATACTGTTTAAAAGATTATCTTCCATCACTAATACTGTTATAAAATATACATAATATATAGTATTATTTATCATAACATTCACGCCAGTATTGCGCAAATGATTCAATTCCTCTATAAGTTTTTTGAAAACTGCATTATTTACATACTTTTTCTTATACCGTGAGGAGAATCAATCAGTTAAAAAAATACTTTCAAACTTAGCAGCAAAATTATTCGGAAAACAGGGTATTAACTAATTGATTAACTTTCGCATGCGATCCTAGTGGATTCTCTGTTTCCACATTATTGAAATATATTATTAATGGAAATACGTATTCAATATTTTTAACTTTGTGAATTAAATTTTTCCACAATATTCCTTGAATAATATTTATCAGTATGCTAATGTAGACTGTAACATTGAAAAGTCCTTTAATTTCAAGTAAATATCTAAGAGAACGTTCTATTATTATGAATACTGATTATATTTGTTTAGATTTATAAGTGCCTAGGTTTCCACGCAATTTTGTTATATTTTTTTCATTCAAAAGTCGAATTTCTGGCTCGACATATATGTCGTATTTTAATTTTTCATACAATTTAAATCACTTATATTCTGTGATACCAAATGGGAATCCGCGAACCCCTTGCGCACGGATACTGTGCATCACGCAGTCGCGTCGCGCCGCGGACTTCCCCCACTCGTGCGCATCGGTTTGGAGCAGCTCCCGCGGACCACATAAAAGGCCGGGCGTGCTCCGAACTCAGAACATCATTGGTCAGGCTCTACATTGGTCAGTCTCCACTCGTCCGCCAAAGGAAGAACGTCTTACTCGCAGTGCAGTACAGTGCAGTGTAGTGCAGCTCCAAGTGTAATCTGCCCTTCTCAGGGCATATCTATACTTTTACCGGAGTGGGGACTGCTCTTCCACTCTATCGCACCACTGAGCCGCCGCAGCAACAACAGCCGCCGCCCCACTCTCCACCTCCAGAGCTTTACCCCGGCCACAGCGCTCGTGCTGCGCTTGAGGCTCCTCGTAGGAGCCCCTATACTACTTTGGGCCACCTCCCAGCTGCAACTCGTGGCAAGATAATCAAAAGCCCACTCTGTGGACACTCCTTCCACCCCTACCATGACCGCTCCTCAGGAAACTGGGTATGAGTTTTGGACATGCGACAAACTATTGTCGCGCCAAATGGGTCTGCGCATTCTGCGCAAAAGACCATCATATCGCGAGCTGCCCCACCAACCGCTCTCCGCCGCCCCACTGCACATAAAACTTTCGCAGAGTTGCTGAAACCAGCACCCCTTGCTCCTCCAGTAATCTCTGCTCCCTCCCCCCTCTTCTACAACCCAGACGCAATCACAATCTTAACCAACGCACCCCGCTAGAAATGGACAGTAATAATAATTCCCTTCTTGTTCTGAACCGGAATACATGTGGCATTCGCAACAAACTCCTGAAACTCCAGGATCTCCTCGAATCCCAAAATATTCTCGTTGCTTGCATAACCGAGACTCATCTCTTATTCTCCTCAAAAATCTTCGTCCCGGGTTTTGCGATTTATCGCAACCACCGGGACTCTTACGGCGAGGGCGTCGCCATTTTAGTTCACTCCTCCCTTTGTCACAAAGCGATTAAGTCGGATCTTGGTCTCGACGAGGCTGTCGGTATAGAAATTAAACTCGTCAATAACTATCTGCGAATCTTCGCTATCTATTGCCCCCCTAGCGCATCTAACAAATTCTCCGCGTCAAACAACTTCTTTTCTAATACTCCTACCGTTATTGCAGGAGATTTTAACGCTAAAAACAAAGCATGGGACTGCGTCTCTACCAACTCCAAAGGAAACTCCCTTCTTCGCTGCTCCATGCGTAACAACTTCTCAATTGAAGTACCTACTGAACCATCCCACTACCCTGACTGCCCCTCACACAGTCTTGAAATACTAGATGTCTTTCCTCCCACCACTTTCCGGTCATTTAAGACATCTCCTGCAGTTACTCAATCACACCCCAAACAGTTGAATCCATTGACTGGCTCCGTCTCAGATTTCTACTAGAATCCTCCACTTTCAAGTGCCAGAACCTGAAAAATCCACAAGACATCGACACCGCAGTTAAAGACCTAACCGAGGACATTATAAATTCCTCTTCCCAAGCTACTCACTCCACTTCAGTTCACGCCCGCGCTAACCTTCCCGCTCATATTCAAGCTATGATTCGAAACAAAAATAGCACCAGGAAAGACTCGCAACGCTCATGCGACCCAGCACTTAAAACCAAATTGAACTTTCAACAAAGACAACTCAAGGAAATGCTCCGCGACTTACAAAAAAAAGCTTTCAATAACTTTATCTAGGAGGCCGAAGCGCACCCTAAGAGCGTCTGGAAAGTAGTTCAAAAGCTCCGTAACCGACAACCTCAACTTCCCGCACTTGAGCAAAATGGTACTAAGTACTATCTCGACGAAGACAAAGCCGAACTTCTTGATTCCTCTTTCTCCAAGCAATGTTCTCCTCTTCCAAAGGACTCCATTCTCCATAACAATATCTCAAAGTCGGTGAGCAATTTTCTCCCGACAGATGGAATTTTCCATCCGAGATTGCCAATATCTAGCGCACACTCAAAAACCGCAAAGCCCCCGTAGCGACGGGATCAGGAACAATGTCCTTAAAATCCTTCCGCGTAAGCACGTTACTGCTACATGTAATATCGCTAACGCTAGCATGCGCCTACAGTATTTCCCTCCCGCCTGGAAGGAGGCCACTGTCGTCTGCTTTCCGAAGTCAGGCAAACCCCTATCATCCCCCTCCAGCTACAGGCCAATTAGCCTTTTGAGCGCGCTAAGCAAAGTCGTTGAAAGTGTTTTCCTTAAACGACTTTCTTCCCATACCTCCTCTCACAACATTCTCCCTGACTGCCAACACGGCTTCCGCGCCCGACATGCAACGACTCACCAGCTGCTGCGTGTTACCGAACTCCTTTGTAATAGCTATAACAACAGATGGTTCTCTGCTATGCTCCTGCTTGACACCCAACAGACGTTCGACAGAGTCTGGCATGACGGCCTCATCTACAAACTAGTTAAACTCAAATTTCCCCATTACCTAATAGGCACTTTTAAATCTTATCTCTCCAATCGCTCCATTCGTGTCAAAATGGGCCGCGCGATTTCCAATCCTCATTCCATTTCTGCCGGGATACCGCAGGGCTCCAAGCCTGCCCCTCTGCTGTTCAACATTTATTGCAGCGACATCCCAATCCACAATCGCATCTCCACAGCCCTTTATGCCGACGACATAGCTCTAGTAAACACTTCCTGTCAAATAGACACCTGCTCGAGACATATCAACCAATTTCTCCCTTGCCTTCTCGCATGGTATCGTGAAAATCGGCTTTCTATACACAAATCCAAATCTGAGGCCATTTTCTTCTCCCGTGGTCGCAATCTCCCTTTCCCTGTAAAGATTGGCGATCATACTATTCCCTTGAACTCATCCGTAAAATACCTGGAAGTTACGTTTGATTCCAAGCTTACCTGGCGCCCCCACATTCTAGCCACTCGCAAAAAAATAAACGGAGCCTTCATTGGCCTAAAACCCTTCTCATCTCAAATCAAACTATGGGCTTTCAAGGCCATAATTCTCAGTATTGCTACCTACGCTATCCCTATCTGGGGTACAGCCCGCCCAGACAGACTTAACTTATGCGGATCCTTTATGCGGCTCCTCCGTGCCACTCTAGGTTACCCCTGATTCATTCGGAATGCCCAGATCCTTCGAGAGACCGATCTCCCCACTCTCGCCGTTGCCGCCGCCAAACGAGCGGCTACTCTTCGCAGCACTTTAGCCAACCACCCCAATCCTGTGGTACAGTTCCTCCTCAATTACACCTCTAAATCTTACGACCTAGTAACAAGGCCCTGCAAGCTGGGTAACTAGGATGCCTCTTGTTTCACTATATTTCGTATTGTGGGAGCTTTCTGAGCCCCCACTAGCTCTCGTCCCCCTTGCTTCCATCCTTAGTTCTTCCTTCCCATGTCACATTTCTTCTTGGGACTAGAGGCCGGTCCGCCTGGCGCCCTTCCATTTGGGAGGAGTGTTTAGTCGGTAAAAATCCGACACTACCCATCCGATGGACTGGACCAAGGCGGCCGTAAATAAAAAGGCTACCTAGAACATTACTACGCCTGATCATTTTGGAAAGCCCAATCCTCATTCCTCTCTCCCATTCGAACGAGGATCCCCCTTGCCTTCCCGAACAGTCGACCCTGGTCGACTTACTAGGAACAAGGCGGATCCCGGGTAACATCTGCATTATAATTTTTAAATATATTCAATTTTTTTTCAAATGTATATTCAATTGTATCAGTAACCTCATTTGAAACTGCATTGTAAAGTTCTTTGATTAAATCTTCCGACAGTAATGGAAATAAAATAAAAAAAATAAAGAAAAATTAAAAAATATAAATATCTATATATGTATATCTATATAAAATCTTTTTATATATCTATCAAAAATATAATTTTTAAATAGGTTGATTATGTTATCAACATGAAATCTCATTAAAATATTTGTTTCGTATAATTTACATTAATTAATTTTTAAATTTCATTTATTTTCAAGAACATTTAAAAAATTTTAAACTTAAGAATTATTTTGATTTATTTATTAAATGTATATTTCATAATTCATATTATATGTATAGGATGTAAATATTTAGAAATTTATTTGAAAAAAATAAACTAAATCAAGAATTTGTGATATCAATAGTCTATTAATTTGATTTAATAAACACATGAATTTACAATTTTTTTTCAACTAACAATAGTTTTAAGACCTTTGATTTCATATACCATTTTATGAGTGAAAGGCCATGTATGCGCACGGGCAACGGGACACTAAATGAAAAGCAAAAATCATTTTGGTACACAAATTCACAGTAGCTAAAGGTAATTCGCGTTTAAATTTAATTGTATCAATTATAACATAACATTCTATAATTGAATACAATGCACCAATTATTATAATATACGGCTGTAGTAATTCCAGGGATTGTGTGTAATAAAATTGAACCTTTGTTTGAATATTTTGGTTCAATATTTCTTTCGTCACTTCTGATACCTAAATTTCAATAATTTATACTTTTAATTTTTGTTCATTGATTTATAATTCACTCGGAGAACCTACACTATTACATGAAAGTCATTCCGCCCCTTTCTACAAAAAAAGTAAAACTATTCTCCAAGACGATTCTCCTCTGGCACTCCTGTATGGTCCTTACTACTTCAGAAAAAGTCCCCGGCGTTTTTGAATTTCAGGAGACACGCCACGGAAATCAAGAACTTATGAGGTGTCGGTAAATCAGGATTTAATATCAGTCGATTACATTCTAGTATGTATCCGAAGGTTGCGGGTTGCAGCTAGGCTGTTTCCGTAACCCCTATGAGTCCAAATAAAAGAAAAAGAGTGGATGAAAGAATGCAACAGAACTAGATCATGAATATAAAGAGGGAGAATGAGAAGATTTCAACAATTAAAAGCATTAGATAAGCCTCAGCCACAATTTGTATCAAATGAAAACAGAAAATCGAGACTTCCCGCAAATGACGAAAATTTGGAATTTAAGTGACTTCTTCGATTAAGAATACACTTCTGATGTAAACACAAATTCACTAATGTAGTGCTTTCATTATATTGACAGATGTTCAACCTTACTATATAAATTTTTTAATGAGTTTTAGTTATAATTGAACTGTAGACTTGACATAATAACTTAGCGTAAATGTTAACGAATCCGCCGACATACGTCGACATCCGCAATAGCAGCTGACAACGACGAGCTATCGGTGGCCTCTTCAAGGCCATGTGTTCTCGTCGCTACGGTGATATCCTTCGACGAGGAGTCGATGTGCGATTAAAAGTAAGTGCCCGATCGCAGACAAATTCTATCGCGTTTACCAGCACCCTTTATCCCTCTTTCCTCTGTATAATTTCGGGCGAGGTTCTTTTAACGTTTCATGAGTTTTTTCTCCCCTTCTTAGAACCGAATAAATTCTCTGTTTCGCTCAATTGCAGTCTATTTTATTTTATTTCATCCCTTCCCTTCTCAACGAAATAACGGTCGCTTAATCAGTGATTAAGCAGTACGACCGTGCAACTAACCTTTGCATTCTAATAATTTAGTTTCTACACTTTTTTCTACTTTTTATCGTGTACCAAAGTTTCAGAAAATAAAAAGAAACATATTGTTTAAAATTTATAGTATACTTTTCTAAAAAATTGAAAAAAATTGTTATAATTAGTTGAAAAATATTCAAATATTCAATTTTAAGGAATTTTTGTAAAAGACATTTATAAATAAGTTTCAATCAAAAGTAGCACATTAACATGAAATAAAATAGTAGTAATTTAATACTCAATATAACATACTATCATTATTAATACTCTTTACTAATCTTTCGACACAATAGAGGTCCTTGATGGGATTACTTATCTGCATATTGGCATCTTGATTATCTTAGAAAAAGCAGAGCTTTAATATTTTACTTGACTTTAATATTCAACAAAATTTTCAAAAATCCTGATGAAAAATAATAATAAAAATCATAAGATAATTTAATAATAGAGTTAATATTTAATTGAGAGATAACGTAAAAATATTTCGTCAATTCGATGCTCTCCTGATTAATATGAGTACTATTATTCTGATTATTGTTTTAAACTCTTTGGCGTATCGGTGATTTCCAATAAACTATCTTCATCAAAAAAGAAAAATAAATTACTTTAATTTCGATATATTTTAAAGGAGACATTACTGCTCTCGCAGTTAGAGAATCTACTCTCCTTCAAGTTTTTATCATTAACCATGCTACTTAAGGTATTCTCAGTATCTGAAGTCTTCAATGAAGCATCTAAAAAATTAATATTTAAAACATAGTCCGTTTATATTATCTTGAAAAATAAAATAGAGACGACACTAAGATTCGTATCCCTAATTTAATAAAAGTTTTAAATATACAAAGGCGTATATATTTTTTCTATAATACGTTTAACATGGTTATTATTTTTAATTATTTCAAGTGCGTTAATCAATTAATATTATTGATTTAAGGTCCAATTTGTTAGACTATTAAAAATTATTAATTTTCAAAAAGCTACTCAAGCATCTGATTATTATTTAATTAAATCACATTTAATTTCTTGTTTTTTAATTTAATTGTTAATTGTGGTTGACGTTCTAATTTTTTATTATTTTTTAAGCATTGAATATCCTATAAGGTCCTTTTAGTTAACGTCAATAACTTCGCTAAATAAAATAAAATTAATAGTTATCATACAGTGTGTTTAAGATAAAAATTCTGAAATAATATTTGTATATCAAAAAAGTTCCATGATTGCAGATGTTTACCAGAACATTTACTATAGGATACTATTATAGTTTTCGCTAACATTATTCGTTTTATTTGCTACTTGGTAAACAGTGAATTGTTTTGGTGTTACCACTTTAAGCCATCCTTGCTCATAATACTTGTTTGTTGTGAAAAAATTGGTCGGGTGGAAAATCATCCTTGATTTATAATAAATTGGATTTATATTTGATTTTCGGCAAAATAGGCTAATATCATTAATTGTTTTAAAAATGTATTGGCTATTTAACACAATAAATAACTTTAAAGATTACATTCAAATCTTTTATAAATATAATTTTATTTTACTTATTCTATCGTAATAGACGTTATATCTAATGGCTATAGACAGATTTATAAAAACAGATTTGCTGGCGTTTCTTTAACTCATTTCGTCGTCCACATTTAGAATTACTGATACAACTACGAATATTCTTCTATGGGCTGCTTCCGTTTTTTGACATTATAGCATGGAAAATTGCTAAAGCTTAAAAGTAAACAAGTATTAATGACAATATTTATAAGTCAACCGAGTGGGGCGAAGCGGTCCATCATGTGCTCCCCTGTCGATACACTCATTATCACCTGTAGTAGGGCAGACGGTGAGAGGCGCCCACTTGGACGCGTAGCGGGTTACCATGCAGCAGGCGTCGTTAAATCAAGCAGTCTGCACAGGCACCACTGCGCCACATGTAATAAGCCTGACGATGACATCATTGCGTCGATTGAAAAATTTTGTTATTATTTACTTATGTCTGCAAAGAGCGGGGGACATTAACATCGGGTCGGGCTGCTAAGTGCCACGCATTATCAAATATGAGTGAATACTTTTTTGAGAACAGTTTTAACGGTTCACACAGTCTTGTGTCTCCGTCCCGCACAATCGTCGCTCCGATAAGGTAACTATTCTTTTGTACTGAAACAAAACACCATCACTGATCCTTTTCAGAGCTACCATTCGAAATCTGCCCTTCTCAGAGCTATCTCTTCCACTGTAAGCGGCATGCATAAATTATACCTCTAAATCCTACCACTTAGTAACCAGGCCCTGCAAGCCGAGTTACTAGATATTTATCTCGCGGGAAGAATCAGGTTTGCATCGGGTGAAAAGGGCACGTGGGGATCAACCACCGAACCCGCAGTGAGCAGGGGGGTCGGAGGTCCTCCTGTATCCTCGAACCTTTTTTCCCCTGCGGGGGAGGAGTGCACGGGAAAAAAATAACCGGCATCACGCCAAGTTGGAACGTTCGGTTATAGGCCCGACTGTTTCTCACCCTAGCCTCGTCATTGAAACTCCGAAAAAAATCCAGGATCAGCGTTAGCCGTTCCATTCGATTCTTCCAGAGCTCGGGAACAATGAGGATAATCGGGCCCTTTATTTTCACCTCACTTCTCAGGCTCCTGCTGGGTCGTTGAATCGTCCTAAAATTCAGGACAGCAGACGAGAACTTGGTACTGGAAAGAACTGCGGTATTCAACGAGTATCTTATCTTCGACAAGTGCTCATCCCAGCTACGATGATCTACGCTTTTAAGCGTCCTATTCACCCTTTCTACCGGGTTTCCTTGAGGGCTGTAGGGTGGGATCGTAACATGCTCTATTCCGTATTCTTCCAACACCTTCTTTAGGTGTCGGTTGACAAAATGGGTGGTATTATCCGTCATCAGGAATAGTGAGGTTTCCCTGCGGAGCAGGACTAAATCCTCCAGAGCGTTTGCTACGGCTCTCCCGGTCGTGGCCCGCAATAGTGAGAGCTCAATCCACGAGTAAACAAATCCTCAAAAACAGCATGTAACGATATTGTCACCATCCTGAACCCTGCACCGCAAAAGCAGTATACTGCCTACTACATTCGGAAAGTAACACCTGGAAATACGCCTTTTTTAGATCGACCTTGGAGATGTATTTAGCCCTCCTGAGTTGATCCAAAATAGAATCCATATTGGGTAATGGATAATTATCTTTCCGTATAAGTTTATTCATCTCGAAAGTCGATACAGAAACGGTAGCTGACCTCCTCCTTGCGGGTAATCACGGGCGTGCCGTTCACTAGCGCTTGGCTCGATAATGCCTTTTTCCAACATCTTTTTGATGTCCGCCTGAACAAATTCCAAGATCTTTGGCGACATTTGCCGGGGCGTGTGCCAAAACGGTTGTGCCCCTTGAGCATCAATGTGGTGTTATATGAGCATAGACGTGTAGCTTCCCGCGCTCTGGGATTATTGAATCGATCAGTGCCGTTACGCACTTGCGCTGTTCATTAGAGATCTTGATTATGCTGGCACATTCGCCCATGATGGCTGGCCTCTGCTCAGGCTAGTCCTTTTCTATAAAGACCCGCCACTCTCCGCCCAGGACACAATATTGTCCAGCGCCGAGCTGTACCTCGAATTCCCATGTCCGGAAGAAATCGATGCCGAGAATCGTTGGATGATCAATTTCTGGTACGACCCTCAACTCTATCATCTCATCTCTATCCTCGATGAAGAAGATCACCCGAAGAACACCCAATGTCTGCTGTACGGTACCGGAGAAACCTCGGGCAGCGAACGGTCTCTAAAGGGATCAGCCGCATCTCCGCTTCGAGACCTATGCTCCGGGATCGCCCAACGCCTGTAGGTTTTGCGTCGCCAGTCGAACCGCGAAAAACTACCGGTTGTTTGAAAAGACACCGGCAATTCCCTGATCCGTGGGACCTTCAAGTTAGACTGGTTCTCCCACCGCTGGACCACACCCCGGCCTTTCCTCCAGGCCTTGGGTCTTTACGGGCTCATCTCCCAAACGATCTGCGTGTGGGGACACGTTTTCTGAACATAGGCCTTCCTCTGAGCCTTGGGCTCGAATAACTGGCCTTTGCTTCCCCTAATCCATCGATGTACGCTCCCGGGTTTGATATGCAAGGAATAGGTGGCGACTCTACCCTCTTGCATTGGAGTTTTTTAGCCACTTCCGTGCACTTCACACCGGGCCGATCACAGCTGCGGCATTGCATTCGACGTATCCGCTTGCGAGCACTGGACGGTGTGATCTCCCGATTGTCCGCATGCAAAACACGTAGACGTCGGGCACTACCGCGCCCTGTGCCCAAATCCCTGGCAAGTATAGCACTGGTCACCGAGGGGAACCCTACCCCTTAGATCACGATCACCCCTATCGGGTCACGAGCTTACTTGAGGGTCGGCCTCCTCCCTGGGCGAACGTCGCAATTGAGCCCCTCCACCCTACGGTTCAGGTTCTAATGGGAGAAGGGACTCAACCTCGACGCTGGAACCTTCCGATGATAATCTTTTTGACTTCTGATGTGTGGGAGCCGACCCGGAGGTCGCCAAGATGTGGCCGCCTGACGTACTGTTGGAGCGATTTCCGGTGCCTGTCTCGACGTCGTGGCAATCGTGTCGCAATCGAAGACGCGTCGTAATCGGCCGCGAGCCGCACACCTCCAACCGCTCACTCGAGTTCGATCAGCTGGGATTACAGGCCTGACAAGACATGCTGGATGCCCGATAGCCGTATTTGAGGCCCCGCCGACAGACCACGTTCAAACTGTACTATAAATATGCAGGATTTAGCCTTTAACATCGAGGAGAATCCAATTAATAAAAAATCTCAAGACTATGCAACCGCGATACTGCGAGAAAGATCAATTCTACAGTGGAGCTAAATCGGATCTATCTGATGGAAATATATTCAATGAAACTACAACCCATATATGTAACAAAAGAACCGTACCGGCGATTCCGCGCCGAGATCGCGCACGCGAAACCTGGAGGGTTGACCACGAGGAAGTAAGAGACGGTGAAAAGGAAGTAGGGAAAAGGAGCGCCGGATCAAGCAGAGAGCTACCGGTCGTTATAATCCCACGATCCCCTCTGCGTCACCTCGGCAGTAGCGGTAGTAGCAGAAGCGATATGGATGAATGAGTGACTATAAGCGTGTGAGCGTGGCATCGTGTTCATATAATAATGTAAGCTGGCCGGCAATAAATTACTTTAATTCTCATGAAAGCCTAAAGTCACAAGAACACGAGTTCATCCCGTGAATAGAGCACTGCCCCGGTGGATCAAACCAGTTAGCTGACTTTCTATCTCGCCATTCCGAAGAAACTAAGACTACCGACAAAACAACGGAGCGAGTATTGTCGCCGGACGGCGCGGGCGTAATCTCACCTCTTCTCGAACCCGGAATAAACCATATAGGAGCTGTCCTCCGTAAAACAACAGCAGCTGGCCAATGGGAGGATTCGTTTTGCCGTAGCCATCTGCAAGACCCTTCTCCCCTTTTGCAGGCTTGATAGGACATACGCCATGAGAGACGGACTCCTGCAGTGGAACAACAACTCGGTCAAGTCCTGAAGAATTATGATGCCTCTGTAATGTATATCGCGCATCTTCAGAAATTGACTCTACTTGGGTGGGACACCCCAGCGTGGATGAGACAACCCAACTGATCGGGTACCGCTAAATTAGGCCTGTATGTCATGTGCAGTCCGAACCTAAATTCGAGGATAAGATCGTTACGCCAACAGTAAGGTCTCTCACGATCCCTTTGACCGTCAATCTGATAGGGCTCTACTTTCGGGGAACTTGCGGTAAACAGTTTCTTTCGGTGATCACGAATATGTTCAGTTTGTAGATGCTTTGGAAATATCTGAAAGCTGATCACCCCCCTCAATGAGACTTTCAACTGATGGGGATATTCTGTACAACCTTGTCTAATAGCGGGTCCATCTCAATTCCGCTGTAACTGAGCACCGACACCACTCCAAGAGTTCGAATAAGAACGGCACCGGAACCTGTCTCCCCAAACAGCGGTCTAGTCAGGGAAGTGCGTTCATCACCCTCCGTTGACGCTCACGGTAGATTAACTAGCGACTGTCTAGTCAAGACAGACGTCAAAACCTCCCATGTAGTCGAGGTAAATTACGCAAAATTACCGCAAGATTGTATGAAAAAGCAGAAAAACATTAATTCCGCATGATTGTTTATTGAACTTTTTTTTTTCGTGTATAATAATTTCCAAACTTAAAAATAATATTTAATAATATAATTATAATCATTTTGCCCATAATATAGCAACCTCGAAATAGAAGCTATCACAATGATATTTGATTTTTGATACTCTCATCGATATTTATAGTTGATAAATATTGGCGCTTAAAAAGTAAAAAAGTTTTCATGTTGTGTAGATGTTCTCAACGTATATCCACAGTATTACAAACAATGTGTCATTTAATTTTTTTGAATATCATATATTTATCAATTTTTTCTAATTACATAATACAAATCCTCTTTTCTTTTGACAACCACTTTTCCGGATAAAGGCGGACGGACAAAAGCTCGACGCGCAGCGTGTCTTCGATGACTCAAACAGATAGGTGTAGCCTCGCTGTCGCCGGCTCAGATACAGTTGGATTACACCCAGCCCGTTTAGTACGCTACACAACAAAAAAAATAAAATGATATGCACATCATTCACCCTGTACTCACATACATATTCTCACGTCAGACGACTCTCATCTAACCCCTATCGAACGCAGGCGTGAGAAGCCGAACCTACCTCTCGGACCTTGCGACTCAAGTGTACGATTCGGATATGAACGCGATACACTGACACTCGCAACTCTCTCCCACCTTTCACGCACGCATATAGGCGACTCATTAGAAATTATACAGCACATAGGACATACGATCCGTTACAAATGTAATAAGCACGAGATTCAGGTGAACGATACTTGTTGAACAGTCTCATTTTAAATGTGTACCCCTCGTATGCTGTAAATGTTGCACACATCTCTCAAACACCTTTTTACACAGACTTCGATACAGTCTCGCGAGTCGTAATACAGCAATTTACAAAATCTACCAGAGACACTTAATACTCGGATTGAAAATCACCCTCCGTAGCCTGACCACGAATAGAGCGATAATGGCACTCAGGTAAATATTGTGTAAGCACGAGAAGTAGGTCAGAATTTACGAAACACATGTAAGAGATGTATCGCAGGAAGCAACAGGATCACGCGATTGAAAATAAAATAAAATGAATATTTAACGGTCCAGTTATCCTAAAATACCTTTTTAAGATACTGAATACATCCCAAACTTGCCTGTTTCGACATCTGGGTATGTTAGCATGTTAGCTATCGATGAATGATCACGACAAAGGCCCAATGTTAGCGCAGAGTGCTTTGAGCTACAACACTGAGGGTCATTAAAGTTTTTAAACCATTTTAGTACACTACTTAGTACATTATTTAATACACTACGAACCCATAGGCCTCCAAATACGGCCGCAGCTTTTTGATTGTCCATAAAAGGACGAGGAGTCCCTTCTCCGTGGTGGTCTAATTTCTTTCTGACGAGTTAAAAACTCAACTAACATGCACTATGAGGTGCTTATACCCGTCCGCGTCTTTCTGGATTAAAACGGCGCTGATGGAAAAATGCTGGCTTCGCTTTCAACCGTGAAGGGTTTCGAGAAATCTGGATGCACTAGCAGTGGAGCCACCACCAAAGCCACTTCAAAGATTCGAAAGCTCTGGACTGGTCCTTTCCCCAACTCCACGCCTTCTCCTTCCTAAGGAGCTTTACCATGGGAATTTTAAGTTCCGATTCCATGGGGTAGAACAGTGAATACCATGCCACCTCCCTATGAAGGTACGTCGTTCCTTCACATTTCGGATCGCGGGGTATTGGACTGGGACCACTCTCTCCGGACCAGCCCTGAGTCCTTCAGCGTCTAGTTGGAATCCGAGAAAACCTACACAATACAATTTTTAATACGTTAAGAATTCCGAATCCAGTAGAAGACAATTATTTCCAAAATATTAATTCACACTGCGTCATTCTTGCAAAAAAAATATTACAAAAGAAATTACAGTATTTGACTTGTATTCATTCATTATTATAATCATTTGGAGCAATCACACCAATACTTGTTAAATTTATATTTTTTACAAATAAGCAGTCAGTTTAGATCTCATTTAACAGATTAATTAGACTGTTAATTTAAATAACACAGCAATTCTTCTACATTACTTCTAAAAACAAATTAATTCATCCAATAATGTGTTTCAAATTAAATTGAAATATTGCAATACAATGTTCGTTTCACTTTAAACTATAATAAACATTTGTAAATCAATGGATTCATTTAAATTCGTTTATAAATCACTTGTTTCTTTATCTGTTTATATCTCATAAAAATTTACTCCAAAATACTTGATGTACATTAATTTGCTGACCAATAACTGTTTCTGAAAAGAATTACAAAGTACAAAAAAATAATCATATTAAAAATATATTTATAAAATATATTTATAATAAATAACTTACTGATGTGTTTTTGTATACCTGTTTCTATTCAATAAAAGTTTACTTTCAAATTCTCAATAAAAAAATAAAATAGATAGAATAAATATATTACAATATTCGTAGAGAAAAACTACTTGTATATTTGATGTACAAAATTATAGAAAAATAGATTCCTATTACATATACATTGATAATGAATACTTTTATACTGATATCTTAGAAATCCAGGTCCATTAGAAGATCTTTTACTCCAACTTCTTTATTTCTACTGTCTTGTCCTTGTACAAACAAATATTATACAAGATACTATACTATATTTAATCCTTAGTATTTATTCATTCAATACATTTAAAGCACTAGTGGACAATGACTGTATCTGTAAAAAAAGTATCGATTTAATTAATTTCATAATAAAATTAAAATTCTGAATAAATTTTTGTCGTGCAAATATATCTAATGTTAAGATATTTTTATATAGGCATCATATTGATATTGCACTAAAATTTCTGTTTTCATTTATGGTTATAAGTAACATTTGTAAGATCTGTATGGATTCATTTTAAATTTGTTTATAAAAAATTACCTTTTAGTCTTTCTTGTTTATATGTTTATATCTCATGAAAATTTACTCCAAAATACTTGATAGAAGATCAGCTCCACTTTGATGTAAATTAATTTGGTTACTAATAAGTGCTCCTAAAAAGAATCATAAAGTATAAAAGAAAAATGATATTCCAATTGTATTCAAATATTAGATTACAATTTTCAAATTTATTTTAAACTGCCTGTAATATGTGTATAATATGAATGATTACAACTAAATTACGTTTATAACAAATACCTTATTAATGTGTATTTGTATACCTGTTATTATTTCAAGAAAATTTACTTTTAGAATACTCATTAATAAATCGGTTGCTTTCTGATATGTTCTAATCTGATCTTAAACAATTACTCCTGAAAATAGTCACAAAGTATCACTATAATTAATTTACACGATAAAAAATTGCTGTAAAACGTTACGTATCTGACGATATCTTCTTATATCACATCTACAAATTCAAGATTTCAACGTATACTATTTAATTTTCAGCCTGAAGTATAAACTTCTGCTTCACTATTTTATCAACCTTATCTCTTTTATACGTCTCTGCTACTCTTTCGGCTGTGTACTATCGAAGCAATATTGTAAATTAGACATTATACCTATAAACGTTGGTAACATTATTAATATTAGTGTATTTAGTATTACGTATAATTTTCCTGCCAAAAATTAGCTAGATCACTTACAGGTAACTGATAGTTGCTGATACAGCAGACCATTTACCAGTCACCCCTCACCAGTCGCCAGTCACGGACATACATAAATAGAGTGATGTTGGAGAGTAGAATTCAAGACTTTTCGCGCCTGCGCAGAGCGACTCTGCACTAATAGGCGGAGAGATCGGGCGCCGTTTGAAGTAGCAGACGCAGACGACGCCTAGTATCGAGAAAAATTAATTTACTTAAAAATCAAGGGTGGGTGAGAATGAGACGAACGTGAAAAAGTCCCAAATGCAGAGCAAAAGTACCAAATGCACAGAAGTTATAGCAGCTGAGAGCGGCCAAGATGAAAATAACCTTTTTAACGTTGTGAACGACCCGTATAGCTGAAGTAATGCAGGAATCGCATGGTGCGTTAATATTACCACAATTATTTGTTGTTGAGTCGGTAGGTACAAAAGTATCCTCTCAAAATAAAAGATCCAGATTTTTAATTTAAGCTTTTTCAATAATATCTGAACTGTAATCGATGAATATATAAATAATATTTGAACCCATGATATATTAATACATAAAAAAGTTTGTTGTCTGGAAAATATTATTAATTATATCATTAAGGTATAAATTTACTATATTTAATTAATAATAATATATCAATAAATTATTACAATTTATTGAGTTAATATACTGAAATATATTATCATTATTGTATATGTTAATAAATAATTTGAATTTATTATTTATTATTTTTTTATAATTTTTAAATATTTAAAATCTATATCGCTGTAGTCTAAAATTCTTTAGTCCTGTAAGATTATTAATTGTTTAAAATATTTTATAACTTAAACTAGAATAAAACTTGTATAAATAAATATTTATTTATAAGTCTCTATTTATTTTATAATAAATTAAAGACAACATTTGTTTCTATACAACAATATTTATTCAATAGTTTTTAGTGTGTCGTGCTGGCACGCATTTCTTCTCTACACGGAGAAGAGTCCGCACCGAAAAGGACACAATGTACACAGACACAACACAGACAATATGCACAGTTACAGAATCGGTAAACCAGATTGCGTGCCATCTATAAAATAAGTGTTAGAACTTATATTTTAGGTACTAGCCGAAGCACTCTATACTCAACGTTAAATGAGTGGCAAATAATTCGTTGCTGCGTCGCTTGTAGGAGCCGCTAGCATCGCTATTTTACTGCAACGCTATTGGCTATTCGCATTAACCGCACGAATTTTAAATAGTATTATAATACTATTGATCTTCGAATATATTTTTAATACGCGAGAATAATTAAATTATTTGTTTATAACATAACCTGCATAATTAATTAACTAATTTTGAACTCTTTTACATTATTTTAAATAAAATATTACATTATATTATATTATTCTCTCTTATCTGTATCATATATTAATTTATTATAAATGCACTGTTATTATAAATACTTTCTCTCTGCGTTTATTTGAGCTTGAGACCAACGTGCAATAAGCACGGCCGCATTAAAAATGTAGAAATAATATTTTAATACAAACCCAACGAGAAAAAAATTAAAATAAAAAATATCTGCAATAATATAAAATTAACGCATGCTATTTATAAATATAAACCCAAACCAAAATTAAATGTACCTAAATAAGTTAAATAATTATTAATATAGATACATATATAAATAAAAAACTACTATAGACATGCAAATAAATATATACATGCAATAAATAATCATGCAACCGCCAACTTTAGTTAGCCTCATAGCTAAGCTTAATGAATAATTATCTTATTAATTATTAGCTCATTGATAATTAATTTTTAAATAAATGTTTCACCTTTTAAAGATTATAGTTTTAGCATGGGGAAGAGATCCCATTTCCTTATAGACGGCACTAACTATTTAATTCTAAATACGTAATTCAACTAAAAATAAACGAATTTAATATATACAAAATGATCTGGAAAAAATCAAAATCAATATATTCATTTCCATTAAATAAATAAATCTTTTTAATACTAGTTCATCTCTATAGATATAGCACTAAATGTAATTAACTTTATTAAATTTATTGAATTTATTTTTTAATAGATTTATAAGCATCCATAACTTATTTCGCCAGTATCAAGAATTAGAATTTTTTAATTCTAATTAGAATTTATCTTAATTTTAGTCAAATGTATCTTGGTTACTGAATTATATTCGCAATTGTATGAATGAAAATAAATATGTCTATTTCATTTTTTATTTTAAATCTATTCTAATTACCAATCTTATTTTAATTACCAATCTACTCTTATTATCAATCTTATTGTTTGAACGCATACTAAAAATGAAAATTTTTCGTGATAATTTAATAATTGCAAATCCAACATTTGCTATAAATACGAACATCACGTTGTAATATTTCAATACATAGTAGTTAAAAAAATTTATTATTAATTATTCTGGTAGTAGAGCATAGATAATTGTGTAGTTTCCAGATTTTAATAGTTATTTGAGCATTTTAACTATATAATTTAAATAACTCTTTCAGTTCACTTTAGACCAGTCGCAGTGATTGCTGTGCAATTAAGTAAAGTGCGTACTGTTTTATATACTTAAACGCTTACATTTGGACGCCATTTTAAAAATAATTTTCAAAAACTACATCCTCATGTGTAAACAAAATTTATCTATTATTGTAATCAGATCAATTACCATAAAGTATAAAAAGAATACTTAATCAAATTAGTATGCTATTATGTGACATCTCTAATTTTGTGGAAGGTGACATTATAGAATTTTTGCAATTAAGAATAATAATCTAATTTTTTATCGTACTACAATAATCTAAGACACGCTATTCCTTGACGATAATGTGCACCTTTAATACAAAAATGCCATGCAAAATGATTCTATGAATCATTAAATGTACATAAAGCATCTAAGAGTACTGCTTATTCATTAATTAGCGTTAATGATTTATGTCATTATATTAGCCATTTGCTTAATATGAAGTAATTATAAAACAAAATGTCCATGTATTTATTCAAGAATATTTATTTTTATTATATCTTATATTTTTTATAATTATTTTTTTATATTTAATAAAAATATTCATTAATTTGCTAAAATTAACTGGTTTTACATATTACTTTTAAGTAGTGTGTACATATAATTGAAATCACATATACACGTATACCTTCATATGCCTTTCTTTTTGTTGACAAAATAACATTTCAAAATTATATATATACAGTAGAGGGTGATTATTTGAATTTTAGACTAAGTAAGTTATACTTGTAAAGACTAAGAACATAACTATTAGAATAATACCAAAAACTAGGTAAAACATTTGGCCAGTAATCGCAAAGAAATGAAACGGTCTTTCGAACACTTTTCGCCTATTTATGGAAAAATACGATTTCTCGCCTTTCCTAGCCAAATAAATGCCTGCGTAAAATATTTATAACATGTCTAGATCTAAGGTATAAAAAATGAATAGATATTTAATAAGACTAAAATGGCTCAAATAATAAATATGGCTCTAAAATTGCCATATTTATTATCAAATAACCATGTGTTTTGAGGTTCTAATTTGTATGGGCGTGAACATTTATTTGAGCGTATATGTATGACTTAATAGGGTATTATAAATTCTTTATTATTTTTATTTGAAACGATATTTTCGCTCACGATTAAAACATTAATTTTATAAAGTAATCTTTTTATTTTTTGTTTTAAATTTTAAATAAGATTAAAAATTATAAGTATATAATATTCTAAGCTGATAGATAATTAATGTTTGTTTATCTATTTTATATATTCAATTATTGTTTGTAAGTAGAAATTATAAATATAAAATATAAATTATTATTTAAAATATTTTAATCACTTGTTATAATATATAATAAATATATAATTCATAATTTGTTTATTATATAATATATTAAGTATATTGCACTGTATTTTAAAACACTTTTTAAATACACAATAAAATTATTATATTGGGTATTTTTAATTTTAATAAAAGAATCGAATTGTTGTAATAATATAAGCTACTGACGATTTTTTTTTAAATCTACTATGCAAGATTTACGCCTCAGTGCACGAGCAATATAAATAAATGTATAAATAGTGCACGTTTGATCTAACCTCAAAGAATAAAAATAAAGTTCGATGCAGATTTATTGTCACTATTTGTATTTATTTTTTGTCATAAAAAATGGATGCGTAATTCAATTATTCTTTCCAGTAAAAATATACAACATTACTCAATTTCTGTCTATTAAAACTATACCTATTAAATAATATGTTAAACTAGATTTATATATAAGCGTTTTTAAATAGGCTTAAAAATAGAAACTTCATAGGTATTTTGTACTTAGAATTATATGTAAAATGTTTTTTCTAGACAGAAACTGCATTTGTAATTATTTAAGATTTTTGTATTTATTTATGATTTCCGAGGTGATTTTTACCTGAGTTTTTACTAGGGTGGAAATATTTCAATTAGATGGCAATTATAAAACATTTTAACATTTTAACATTTAAAATTCGTTGCGATTCCTCGTCTCTACAAAATATTAAAGTAGTAAATATAACTAATAAAAAGGTATTATATGCTAATAGTTACTTCTAGAATCTTTAAAGCATATTTAATATCTCTACTTTCACGTATTCTAATATGAAAAATAAAATGTTTACTATATAGATACTTATAAAGTATTTTTCTCGGTATTTTTAGCCATAAACTTGTCCGTCTATTAAAAATAGTCTAACTTCTACTTTGCGACACGTTGGAAGTGCACAAAGAATTATATTTTTAATTATTTAGTTTATAAAGACAACTGTATATTTATAAGTCTGTTTGATTAATCAGCATTTAATTTATAATCTCAAATAGCAATTATAATTATATGGATATGTATCATATCGATACATTTTTATTGATAGTATTTATTATATTATTATACTTAAGTGTAATAATTTATAGAATTTATATATAATGCTAAGTAAAACTTAATTGAACTATTATATTTATACTTCAGATAAAAAAGTGCTGGGACTACGTTGTCCTTGCTATAGTATATCGCTACGCATAATGATAATGTATGTAATAATTTACAATAAAGTGAAATTATGTCTTTGACGTAAATTTATGATATATGACTGTGAATACACTTATGATAAATTTGAAATTATTTTAAATAATTTATGTACATATTGGAAATCTTATAGATACATATAAATTAAAAAATCCATATAAACAATATAATAGTTTTCTTTTAAACCTTAGTATATTATTAGATAACAGGTTTTCCTTTTAGTAATTGACACGAAAGACAAATTCAAAATAATCGAAACAACTATTTTCTAATGATTATTAATTGTACATCTGCATATTTACTATTTTAAAATAACGATGGTGATATAAATCTATTTTAAAAGCAATTTATATCAATTCGACCACTGTATTAACACTAACAATTTATAGATCATCAACCATCTAGAAAACGATATTTTTTAATAAAAAATTTTATTTTAAATTGTTCTTGTGTACGGAGAAATATTCAAAAAACATTAAACACCAAAGACGACGTGTTTCATTTAATAATTTTTAATTTAATAAATATTTTAATTTTTTATCCTTGGTAATTATGCAATTGTAATAGCTAAAAATAAGTATAAGTGTACTTAATTAAGCTGTGAGAAATATTCACTTATCCAAATTTGTATTAATAGTATGGAAAATATAATGTTATTGCATTTATTAAAATAAAATAGGTATTGAAATTAAAAGTAAATTTTTCAAATCCAAACTTTCCCTGTTTAAAAATCGATTGTTAAACTATTACACAGATTTATTTTTAACCAGGACTAATTTTTTTAAGTTTAATCAGTTATGCAATATATATATATATGCAGTACACAATTTATATTACAGTATTATATATTACATTATTTGTTTTTTTTTTAATTTAGCGTATTTTATTAAACAAAATCATTAAAATTATTGTTAACTATCAAACAATCTGAAAATTCCATAGAAATTAGTGATTCGTATAATTTGAATCTTTATGTATTATATACATAAGAAAAACTGAAAGTGGAAGCTTATCTTATTTAAATTACAAAAATAATAATTTTTGATATATACGTCATATAAACAGCATGGAACCATTATTTAATAACCGTTTATAACAAGCACAAATTCTTTATTTAAAATCTCAAAAATGATACTCGTAATTTATTGTATAATATATGCCTTATACATTTTTTCAGAATAGATACAATAGCGTCGAAGAAAATAATTAACCAAATTTGCACTCAACCTTTAAATACAAGCATGGTAGTGATCTTGACATACGATAAAATATTCTTACATTTGCTCTAATTGCGCCATTATATGCTAGCTATTATTCATATACTTTCACCTATACTATAATTACACCATTATACGCTAATTTGATGGTGTAAGTTGACGAATTTTTGAAACTCTATTTAAATTGAAGTGTAATCTAAACAATATTAGAATTCTTAAAAAGAACAAATCTATTAATTAATAAACTATTCCTTAAAATGCCTACAACATCTGAAAAACAAACCTGCTCCTACTCTAATTAGTACTCACAAATTTAACGAAGCATTAAATAAATGTCAGTGCAAAGATTTATTTATTTTTTTTGTTTGCTCTAATAATGAAAACAATTTGAAAAACAGCGTAATAATGAAACATAACAAGCATACGCTTATCATTTGTTTGTATACAAAGTCGCCTAAGAATTGGCCTTGTGTTGCGAATAAAGGCAAATAATTTGTACTACATGTACCTACAATTTCAAAATAAATTTTATCTAATTTAGCGAAGTATATTTTCACAATGTCAACAAAGAAGAACTGCAATTTTAAATTGTGCATGAAAACTAGCCATATTAGAACATCCACTAACTGACTAAAGTCAATAAGAAATCTTTTAGTAATTAGAGCTTCAGTTTACTTTTTAATAATTGCACTATAAATATATATATATTTAGGTTTATTTTTTAGAAGTGATTTTAAGGTGTATGCCAATATTACAGTGTATAAAACATCACTAAATAAAATATTTTTTCTTAATATATTTTATTATTTCATGTAATCATTCAGCTTTACAGAATGAATTTTTTAATCGATTCAGATCTGAAAAACTACTGTGAAAAACAATTAATATAAGAGGATAGGTAGTTTCGGTACACTTTTGATCCTAAAAATAATGATTTTTGGCATGATAATAGTCCTAGAATCTCGCCTAAAATTGAACCATTTAAAGTACTATAAAACAGAATTTGTATTGCAGAAATTAATTTTAAAAATAAAAAATACATTAATATTAAAATCAAAAAATTCGTGTTAAAAAGATAAAATAATTAACGAAAAAACAATAAGCTTAATTTAAAAAATAAAATTCTAATTCAAAAAATACATCGATAATATAAAGTAAAGTCAGGTCTCGAGTCAGGTACATATTTTTAATTTATTAAAATGAATTTTCTATTTTCTTTTAATTATTCATTTAATTTACAACGCGAAAAAATCAACGTTTTTTCCTTTTTAAGCAATTTTGTGCATATATTAATTTTTTCATATTTTAATAATGAAATTAATTAAAAAACCCAGCTATACTTGAATCCTACATTAAATGCCTGTAGTTTAAGTCCCGTACCAAAAGATTCATTGGGCGTTATAAAGAAAGTTTACCCCAAGGTTTACCCCAGACCAAACATTTTTATAAAAATTAAATTATATCAAAGTTAAATGATCCTATAGATTTCTGAACAAAATTTCATGCTTTTATAAATAATATATCGTTTGCTCTACATATTTTAATCTTTTTACAAATTCTAGCTACTATGCAGTGTTTACGTAATAACGAATAATAAGTATAATCTAATAATGGTGGATGAATAAAAGATTACTTTTTAAAGATTCTAAGTTACAAATAAGCTTCCAAAATTCTTTATACTAAAATACAATTATTACCTTTATAATAATAAGTATCATATTAATATTAACATTTAAATAATAATTAATTATAATAAAAACTTACTCTTTTTTTAAACGTTAGTCAGGCAGAAGCTCAGGAGAATAATACAAACCTTCCTTAGTAAAAATTCTCTACAGAAATTTTTCGTGCTAATTAAATCGTTATACGACGCAAAGCTCGAAGCAAAGCTGAACGCAAATACTACATTTATTTTATTAAAAATTCGTCATTCAAATGTCAAAAAGCAAAGAAAAATTAACAAACCATAAACTAAATTTACAAAAATAAAAATAAAATAGAATACCACATTTGGTTACTTTAGAAAATATTTGTAGGTACATAATAAATTATTCACGATATATGAATATGCGTAAATATGCTTCCTTTATATCCTTATAGGTTTGTTACATATTTTAAATATATTAACAAGAGGAATATAATCATAATCACATACTACTACTTTAACCGCATCACGTGTTAAGAAACACTGACTCGAAAACATTAATGTATTAATATTATATATTAAATAACATAATATTAAAATATTTAATACTATTTCCTTATATTTTGAAAAGTTTACAGAATTATGTATACTTTATTTAAATTCTATTCCAGACACTCTTTTGTAGGGCTATGCTGGTAATGTAGTTCATGAATTTAATTGCATTAACCATTTATTTCTGTAGTCGAAATTTTATTATGTTAAAAAATTAATTAATTTTATTGCAAAGCATTTAATATACAGGTTGAATGAGACTAATCTAAACAAATTTGCACGCGCTTGTACCGAGGCTTGTGCAAAATTTAAAAAAAAAATATTTGTCATACTATATAACAGCTATCTTGTAAGGAGGTAGTGCCGATGGTAGTGCTCGAATTCCTTTATTTCTTTCCTGTTATATTTATTAATTTTTTATTATATTTGTTTATTTATTTTCATTACAAATAATAATTGAACGAGTATAGGCTTCTAACAGGTACGAATTAACAATATTTTTATTATATATTTTAGAAAAAAAATTTCAAATTTATAATATTATTTTTTTGTAACAGGTATTATGTATACAATAGGTAAGATAAGGTATATTACCCCCTCAAAATCTAAGCATTTTGAAATAGATATAATTTTAATAGATTCTTTAAACATTGCAATTCAAAATTTAATGTATTCATTAAATTACACGGAACAATCAATTGAAATGCAGTCTATATCTATATATAGATACAAGCAGCGCCTCAGGCGTTGGGGTAAAGGTACTACGTTGGGGTAAAAAATTTGCTACACAAAATCGGCCTTTTAGACCTTCTATGTGCATAATAGTTCTATATGCTCAGGTAAGAGCCAGATGCCAGACACGTTTTCAGCGTCTGTAATATTCAATTATAGCGTATGTGAACGTATGGTTGCAACTAGTTCCAACTTTTAGTCTTTAGTTGCAACTTATTTTGACTTTAGTTAAACACATTTAGTCTTTATTAAATTTTGTTTATTCAAACAATTTTGTTTATCACAGAAAAACAGTAAACAGATTTCTAAAAAAACTATGGAGCTTTGCATTATCTACGACATGTCTAATTCCTAAATGAAAATTTACGTTTTTTTTTATTATGTACTTCGTAGTAAATTAATAATATATTGTTAAATAATATATAAATAGAAAATATAAAAATATCATCTTTAATCCAACATTTACTCAAGCAATCTTATAAACAGCCTTATCTAAAAGTTCTTAAAATTTTATTGTATTTTATTTCTATTATGTATTATATTGCATTTTATACTAAATAACTTATTCATTAACCTGAAAAACAAATTCTCAGGAGAAATAATATTTTTTTATTGTTTTGAGAATTACAATAAGATAAATATTTCATTAAAAGGGTAAAATGCCATTGCAAATAAAAAAAACGTTTATATAAAAGAAATATTTTACTTGAGAGAATCATCAGTGAATATTTTATATTAATAGATATTTTTCACTTATTCGCTCGATAATCTTCAAATGTTTTTAATAAAAAATTAATTTATTAAAAAAATAAAATTTTTCTTAGTAAAGAACATGTAACAATTATTAGTTATTTAGTATTTAACAGATTATATATTAATTTTTCAAAATAATTTGGTTTGACGAAGACTTGTTCTCGAACTTATCAATGGATTTTATTTTTCTATTAATATTGTACCTGTACGCGAATTGTACATTAAACCTAATTGTGATAATAAAATTCATTTACTATTTCAAAAATGAAATGTACACCAAACACCAAACATTTTCAATAATTAACTTATACTAGAGCGAATAACAGAGTTAAGTGATTCTATAGATTTCTTGGTGGAATTTTGTTTTTTAAAAATAAAATATTTTTGTAGTAGACATTTAAAGTTTAAAAAGAATAAGCTCCTTAAATGAATAGATCTTAATTATGATATTCTTATATTTATAAATAACAGTACTATATATTATTATGTTATATGTTCGATTATATACGCATTGAATAACTCCGAGAATAACTCTCATTTTCCCGAATAATGTATAGAATTAATGGAGATGTGATTAATGACTTATCATTAAAGTTTTTATATTTTTATTATTTTTTACTCATTGAATGGTACGAATAAGGAGTATAGTTATTTTATAAACAATTTGTAAGAAGGAAGAAGTTGAGTAACAGCTACGTTAAAAATTTTAAACAGGAAATTAAATTTTACCTCTATTTTTACATAATTTTGCATGCATAGGTGTTTATGTTTCATTAATTCTAACATTAGATGTGAAAAACTGACGTAATAAAGAAAAGTTGAAGTGACAAAAATTTGATGCCTTAATCCAAATGAATAAAAAAAGCGAAAACGCGGCTCGTGGATTAAGGCTATGCTGCATGGATGGGTATTGCATAGGATAGCGCAGTGGCAATATACATAGTAGAAAACAGGACGGACGCCGGGCGCATTGACGTTTGAGGTAGGCATTCGACGAAAATGGCGGGCGTTAGTTCGGGATCATTTGGGACTTGAAGCGACGGGCGGCGGGCGGCGAGCTCGGGAGTCTGGACTCGGGAGTCGGGGAACATCGAGGAGTAGGGAAGTGGGGACTCGTGAACGGCAAGCTAAGCCGGCAAGCCACCAAGCTCCGAGGGGTGTGGCGGCGTCGGCGGCGGTGGCGGCGTCGGCGGCCGTGGCGCATGCGCTTGGCTATAGAAGTTCCGCGACGCATCCTACCGCATCTTGTTATACGTACATGTATAGATATAAAGCGGTGGGAGCGGTAGGAGCGGTGCCTGGGGGGCTTGGGACTAGTTGTGAGTGGGGGTCGGGGAGGGGGTCGGCGGCGGCGACGGCGGGCGCCGCCTATATCGCAGGCGCGGCGAGGGTCGCTCTGGGTCGCTCGGCGTCGGCGCTCTCCCGGTCTCCTCAGTCCTCGCCCTCAGAACGGCCCAGGCTTCGCAGAGCTCTCGACAGTCGGCAAATCGTGCTTGGCAGTGCAGTCCGCAGATCTCGAGGCGCAGGCAGTTGAAAGCAGTCGGTATTCTAGACGCGCAGGTGTAGCCCCAGGACAGCAGCGTCCCCGGGACCCCGAAGAGGCCGATCGAGGAGCGAGTGAGAGCAGGAGGTAGCGCAGCAGCAGCAACAGGATGACGGTCGCAACCGAGACTGAGAAGAACGGGCCCACGGCCGAGACCAAGGATATCAAGGACTTGAAGGAGATGAAGGACGCCCTGAAGGACGAGACGCCGCCCGACAACAAGCAAGACGAGGCTAGCAAGGAGGCGGCCAACGAGAAGAAGGAGGAGGCCGAGAAGAAGGGCGAGGAGGTCGGAGACGCGGCCGCGGCCCAGGAATCGGAGGCGGCCACGGCCGCCGCCGGCGCCCAGGGCCAAGCCCAGGCGAACCAGCCGCCCGCCAAGCTGCCCGGCGTCCACAAGCCCAACTTCGACAAGGACGTGGTCTACCTCTTCCAGTTCACGAGGACGCCCCTCCTGCCCAGCCTCTCGTCCTACTGCCTCAAGGTCGAGACCTGGCTCAGGCTCAACGGCATCACTTACGAGGTAAGCCCCAGTGCAGAGAGCGAGCCGCGCCCGGCTCCCGGCCCCCTGTTTTACCGACCGCCGTCCGCACGCTCTTCCATTGTCCCAGGCCCGCGGCGGCCAGCGAGCCAGCCAGGCAGCCCCCCGCCGAGTATCGATTCGGACCTCGAGCCTCCACGTCGGCGCCGCCATTGCACCGCCGACCCCGAGGCCGCTGCTCCCGGCAGGTCGCCCGGGCCGACTCGCCGCGATGCTTGCCGGGCCGCGGCAAGTGCGCTCCTTTGTTCGTCGTCCCGGGGCGGATCGATGGGTCGCGCGCGCACTGGCCCCGAGTCGTCGACCGAGCTGCCCCCCTGCTCACCCGGTCCCGCGCTACCTGTCATCCTGCACGCTTCGTATCGATTGGACGCCTTTGCTCCTTATTATGATGCGCGATTGATCCACCGCCCGGCTGCCATGCTTCTCGCCAGTTTACAAGTGCTCGGCTGCGCGCGTGTTTATGTACCCGCTACGTTAACTTCCCCTGGCCCTCACCCGCCTTCGACCAGACATCTACCCGAGCGTCCGGTCTGCCGTATAAACAGTACGGATAGTCCCCTTGCGAGGTCTGTTCCTCAGATCGCGTAGATCTACCGCGGCCGCTCGGTTCCGTCCATTTTTTCCAGTTTGACGTGTCCTTTGCCCCCGTCTCCTTAGGCACACGTGCAATTGACCGCCACCTGGAGACACCCGTGCCTTCTTCAACGGCGACCTCGGGAGACGCGCGCGCGGTTCCCCCAGTTCCAGCAACAGCTGCTTTGCCTCGGGTTTATTAAAAACAACCATTGATGAGGCGCTCGCGCTCCAGCTGGTGAACGGCAAGGGAGCGGCTCGGCCGATCGGCGCGCGTCCCCCGAAGCAGCCGCGCCGCGAAACCAGTTTGCCCGCGCCCGAAACTCAACGGGGCGTCGACTCGCTCGCCTCGGCCGGAATAATCTCCGCGAAACTTGTCCGTCCGGCGCGAACTCTCTCACGAGCCTGTACCCGCCGCGCGGTACAGCTCGGACCAAGAGACGCGGCGCCGCCACTGATCGCAAAAAGAAAGAGTCAACTTGCCCTCCTCCTAGGTGCTCTGCACCCGTAGATCGACTGCTCGAGCGTAACCTTTGACAATCAACTTTTATAACTGGGTTGCTTATTTATTTCACGCATTCGGAAGACATAGTAAAAGCGACTTTGCTTAAAAGAAGTTTCGGTATTTTCACTAATCACTCGTATATAGTTTTTCAAGCGATAAAGGAATCTTTTACTCAAGCGTAATGTTTTTAGTTTAATTTTCAATAAAGGACGGATTTTGAATGGTTAAGCTTGGCTCGCACGCTGGAGTAAGAATCGCCGTTGCTGTTCCTGCTCTTTTGCAGGGGTTCTCGGGCGCATTGGCCACCGCGGTCGCCGAGGCCGGCTGAGCGCTCTGCCTTGCCGACCGGGCGCGCCTAATCCCGCCGAACGTCTTGGTCCTCCAAAGCTGACCTGCAAAATTAGCCGGCCGGCCATTGCTTGACGGCGTCTCCACGACTCCTCTGCCAAATTGACAGACGGCGAGGGCGAAAAAAGTCGGCGGGTAGAGTGTGGTTGTCACGCACCGGGCGACCAGCGCGGGGGGTGGCTCGAGCTTCTGCGCTGGATTATCGACCAGTGGCGCGGGCCGAGCTCTTCGCGTGCGCGCCGCCCCCTGTGTCCCGACACTCTTTTCCCATTATCCGCCCGCGAGCTTTTTCAAAGAGTATTGACTCGAAAATTGTCCGAGATGCCAATTTCCCAATGGGCCTTTGTCCGCGAGGCCGCTCCCTCGCCTATCTACCGGAGGAAAGTGATTCTTAATGAGTCGTGTGCCGCGCCACCGATAAGACTCAAATGGCTTTTTTATTCCTTCGAGGGGAAAGTAGCTCGCTAACTGCAGTATAATTGCTGCGACAATCACTTTGCACGGGGAGATCGATGGGGGTCTTCGAAATCACAGACGACACGATGAGGAGGATGACGAGGAGAAAATGACAAGCTAAATTATTTTATTGCAGCTTGAACATTATTACTTTGTCTAGGAGCTTCAAAACTACTTTGATAGGTCGTTACCTTAATGTTACCTCAATATAGATGTACAACGTTTAAATTTTACACCACTTTTACATATAGACATTAATCGCGCTCTATTAGCTCAATCATTGGCGATAGTACGTAACTACAGAGTTATGTCCCTATGGATAAGTTTGTTTTATAAACAATATCATTTCGCTATATTGCAAATATATAAATATCATAAAACTGCACTTGTTACAATTGCAGTTAATATACTATTATTTTTTAACCTTATCCAGTAACTTCAAGTACGTACATTAAATATCTATTAATCAGTATATAAGAAGCGGTAAGTGATTTTAGCTCATTGATCGATTCCTTAAAAGTAAATTTTATTCAATAATATTTTCTCTCGCATGCACGAATTATCCTGCATGTAAAAGTCAAAAAAACATGATATTTCAGGAAGGTATTTCGTGATTAAACCTCGCGTGAGTCAAAAGGAAGGTCGAGCGACAGTGTCGCAAATTTTGACCGCTCGTTACCTGGTTATTGGCCTGGGCAGTGCTGCGCGCGCAGGCCGTCCTTCCTTGAAAACGGCTGCTCGGGGTTCGACACCCACACGCTCGAGCATCCTTCATATATGCCACATGTCCGTGTTAACCCTGTCGTTCTTATCGGACCCTTGTCTTACCTGCAAACGGTTCGAAGCTTGTTCGCTCGCAGCCTCTTGATTGCGCGCGCGTATATATATATATATATATATATATACACGCGCGCGCATTTTGTGGAGGGCTCTTGGTGGATTGAACCTCGAATACTCTCCTATATACCTCTAAAGAGACAGAACCAACCAATAAAATGAGGGCAGAATGATCCCTCGTAAAAGCTCCGCTTTTCTAGCTATCTCAAACTCTGTGTGAATTAATTTTGGAACGGGATGACGTTTGATCGCCCCTGCAATACAGAGTCGTACGACACATACCCTCATGCTAACAACTGTAGCATAAAATTTTACCGTCGGTAATAAAATTTAATAAATGCGAAAACTTTGTTATGATCCCTTTATCCCTTTGAAAATCTCGTTCATTTAAACCAAGTTGATAATTTTATGTATATGTGCGTGTGCGTGATAAATTGTAAATCATTATTAAAACGTACTTCCGAGAATGTCTGACGATATGATCTTTAAAGAATATTCTGCTGACGAACTAAAAAAATGTTTAAACTCGTCAAAACAAAGTTTCAAATATGTAAGAGCATTGTAGATAAAATAAAACATAAATTAATTCATAGTTTTTTACGATGAAAATATTAGTGACGAAGTATTATTCTTGAATTTACCTTTCGAAAATCATAAACTATGATGTACTAAATTGGAAAGTATCTTGTTTAAATATACGGTTAGAAGTAATACAATCCTACTGCACCTTCCCCTCGAGCAATACACTTCGCCGCGCATGCATGCTCTGCTGAATTAAAATATCCAACCGTGAATTGCTTGCACGCTTTGGTTAAAATGCAGTGGTTGATTTATTGGTCACTTTGTATCTGCATACGCGTGTTCTCCCAAACATTAATTGAATCTTAATTCTTATTTAAACTCCCCATTATTCAATTTTCATTCTAACTCTGCTACTACCTTGCCAACTATGAAAGAATTTTATTTATCTATAAAAATAAATACTTTACATTGTTAAAAACGGAAGAATGTGTAAATTATTTTTTGCATACATTTTGTCACACATAAATACGTCAATAGCAATAAACTCAAAAATAATAACGCAATAATAAATGTATAAATAAATCAAATAGAGCATCTGGTAAAATATACGTTGCACATTATTAACTATAAAGTGAATGTACTTGTATCTTTTTCTACGGTTAATTAAATATTTTTATTTTATTTATTTTCATTTTTGTATTCAATATGGGCATATTGATAACAAAAGGTTCGAACAGCGTGAGTAAAGAAAGGCAAAAATCGAACACGTAATATCATATTTGGCTTTGAAAAAGCGGAAGTGTCCCGCACGCAGTCAGATACATGCACACCACATAAACACGACTACAGAAATAATTATCACCTAATTAAGGGCTGTGGTAATATATGCACCTATAAAGGGCCAAATGAGAGACTTCGTATACGTTTTTTCCCTTTTAACTTTAGACTGGGTGGAAATAGGGAGTTTCAATCGTAGATCACATTTCTATTCTACTAATATATGTAAAAGGTGCTCTTCCACGTCAAGCTGTAGTTGTGGGTTTACCCTATAGGATGCGACCGAGGAGAGTGCAAATATTACCGTCGTTCAACCGAGTCAGTTAGTTCTCTTGCTTTCCCCTTTACACTCGTCTTCACTGTGCTTACGTATTGCTTATAATTTTAAATACCTCGACAATTATATTGATCTTTTTTACAATTTTTTTAAAATTTCATCTTTATATTTCACACACGGAATTTTCTAAAAATTAAAATTCAATATGGTTATTACATTTAGTGTTGAGTGTTATTTTGGTTAAGATAAGTAAGCATCTTAATTAACGAAAACATTACTACTGAATCATTGTTCAGATTTAGTAAACTACTAAATATTGGCTCACAAACGATTCGATGATGCTAAGTAACTAAACCAGACAAGAACAAGGAAGAGAGAGTGTTAGACTGGAGGAGGGATAGAGGGGGGGGGGGGTGCAGAGGTATTGTCCGTCACGCACAGCATTCCTTTGTTAAAGGAATTTCCGAAGTCCGACGCTTAGTGTCGAACGACGTAGCTCCTAAGTAAATACCTAATATATACTGTGTATTGTCGTTTCTCTTACTTCTCACTACTCTTTTCATTGACAAACGAACTTTAGTTTGTGGCACAATGAACCATTCTGTGAGAATGCACAGCTTGATGCACATGATCCTCCTTGGATTTATTTTATTGCAGACAACTGCAAATCTTGCTGAAATTATCTTAATATCGTTACATTTTCAATGAATACCTGGAAATACTGCAGTCCTTCTAACATACATATATTCTATCTTTTTTGATTACTAGTCTAGATTGAAGTCTAGCTTTCAATTTCTCGTCTATAGCTTTAAATTATTTTACTGACGTTGTTATAGAATCAATTAAAATTTAATTATCAATAAATAAATTGTTTTCTTTTTCAACAGTAACCTCAAGGTTTTGTAGAATTAAAATATTTGATGATTTTATTTGTTAATAATTTATAAAAAAACGGATGGAAAGAATATTCTTTGTGAGATTATGAATACGAAGAAAGAATACTTAGGATATGGTATCCTAAGAATGAAATTACATAACATTTAACTGACGAAATGACTTATGAATACTCCAAAATTCAATCGGAGAGGCAGCATCCACTTTTTACCCGAAATATTTGTAATGCCATGAATGCAACTGATTAATTTTTTTATCACTATCATTCGAATTAATACGTATATATTTTATTTTTAATCGGGTTTCATATTTTTAATCATTAAATATTTTACATAAATCGTCTCATGTGTGTACATTAGCAATTTCTGACTTATTCTGTGTGAATAAGAATCATTTCTACAAAATATTGCGGAATTGTTATTGTTATCCCTTCTTTAATTAGTTATGTTATAATGTAGATCATAATCAATGGAATTTAAGCTACTCAGATATGTTCTTTTCCACAATTAATTTTTTGAAACATTCTTGTTTAACTAAAGGTAGTTGTCAGTAACTTCAAATAAACGACACTCAGTCTAATCTTAATACAGGTGATAATTACGTGTGTCAAACTGACATTACTGAAACTTTAAATTTCAATCTCATTCAAGATAATCAATTTATCATTAACATAATTTATTCGATTATGATAACTTCCCCTGAAAATGTTCTTTTTTGTAATAACGAAACATGCTTTACATGCTCATGTTATTACTTTAGTTGTTTTATTTGTGATGAAAGTAACTATAGCTCTATCGTCTAAATCAAACTATTCAGTTAAAAAAGATTTGTAGTCTTCATGTATTATTATTAATGTATCTGTTTTGTAAAACTTTTATTTAAACTAAATATTTATAAACAAATTTTTTCCATTTTTAAATATATAAATTATTAAGTGATTGATCCGATTGTTGTTCAAAATATCAAAGAGCATACGAACGTATCTCTAATTATAATTAAGATGATCATTTATACTGAAAACTACTACTCTCGCTCCTACTCTTGTTCGATTGTAATATAAAAAAATTTTTTACGGGATGTTTCTAATAATAAATTGATTAGTTTTTAATGTGGGAATCTCAGTACGATATTCCATTTCTGACCCCATGATTTATTCGACTGAGAAAAAACTATGATCGCAAAATTTTGTACGCGACACTCGAAAAAATTACGTTTGAGTATCCGATTAATTTATTTTTGAAAGCATTTTAAAGTTTAATCGTTTTTTGTTGTTTTCTCAAAAAAATATCATGCATTCACATACAAAGACTATGATAATTATTTGAGATTTTTAATCTTCGAGTTTTTTGAGACTCAAGCCACATAAAATTAGTACTTTGAACTAAAAGAAGTTTAAAAAATTAAGTCATATAATTAATTACGTCTTAAATATAAAATCTGTATTTAATTTAATTATTATTTGATTTTTTTTCTGCAACATTTCCAAAAATAGAAATGCAAAATAAATAATTATACTCTGTAACATGCAAGTTATTAAATATTGTACAAGAGTAAATTACTCTTTATTATCGAATTTGAAGAAATTTATAGTTACGTTTTGAGATAAATGAACGAGAAATCTGCAATAACAATATTCATTTTGATAAAAATAATTCTAACCGAGTATAGTTGGAGAAAAAGGGTTATGTAGCTAATACAAATCTTACAACAAATAGATGACTTCGCTAGATAAATATAGGCAAAAATCACGTGAACATATCTGAAACAATTATCAGCGATTTTAACATGTATGAATAAATAAAGAAAATTCCTCAAATATATTTTATAAACTACAAATACATAGTTAATGAATATAAAAAAGTTTTTAAGCGTCGCTAGTTATACGCTTTTTCATAAGTATACTGGATATTTATTATATGTATAAATGTTGCATGTATTACTTTTTTTAGTTATTTTAAGTATTTTATAAATATATTAGAAATATATTGGCAATTATTGGCTAATATCGATACTTGGTACAAATTTTTTCGACCAAATTTACTTGGCCAATAATTTAAAATCTCCTCAAACTTTGAGTTACATAAAGATTAAACATAAATATAATGAACTTATTATGAAAACATTATATTGTTATATTTAAGATTCCTGCTATGAAACAATAATTTTTGCTGCTCTGTTTGGAAAATCCAATTAATACATCATTTAATGTATACAATCTATAAATAATTTAATCTGTCCTGTAAATTTTTATTTTTAGATCACTTTTTCAATGTTCTGACTTGAAAATGATGTATCTTCTTTATATATGTATAGGTATTTGCTGGGCTGGGTAAACCTTTATTTATAATTAATCTGATTAGGCAATTTAATGGTTGTTAAGTTTGGCCTGGAACTAAATTTCCTTTCGTCCCACTCAGTAATTTTAAATTAATTTAGTCAAATTTACGTATTAGACCAACGATATGAAAAATATGAAAGAGAAAGAAAGAGAAGGTAGCTACTTCCGCATGTAAGGTCGACGTTACTAATGAGACATCCAATCTCACGACTCGCTCCAGCGGCCTCAAATTATTTATCATCATCATTCTCGTTCATTGAAATGACGATCTCATGGCGCACTATCTGAGTATATTCTTCATAAGTTCAAATTTGAACATCCGCGCTCATTATTTGTCAAGTGAAAATAGAAGAGTACTTAAATCATAAAAAATGTTAGAATTAACAATAAAAGGCAAATATCGAGAACTTCGATCTAGAATTAACGTGTCTGCAGAAAGCAGTGCTTATTTCTACTTGAAGGTAGATTTTTTATCAAATACGTAGAGAAATTATTGCTGTAATAATTAAAGAAATCTCACACATATAGTAATACACAAACATATTTTTTCATTTAAAATGAATTTTGTTTTAAATAAAAAAATGAGAAAGGTTTGAAAGCTGCAACTGTGAAAACTAAAACCTTGTGACAGTTGCATACCAATTTACACGTGGCATTCTACAACAAAAAATACAAGAAAATCGAAGCAGTATGCTACATCAATATGACGATCATTTTCACATCATGGAATGTTAGAATTACGTATTATAATTAGACGTTAAAATACATGCACAGTGTGTAATCAAACTGACCGACTGACTACATTCCAACCGAATCATTTATATACTATGTGGTTTCAGTATGTCGTATACTGCTCGACATCACCAATATATGTAGCGCGCGTAAACTCTTGGAGGAATGTTTCAAACAATAATACTCACTCGTTGTACAACTAACGATGAATAGAGTGTGAAGACAATGCAAAGAATCTGTAAAGAATAAATAGAATACTAGAGCGTGTGTGAATGAATTACGAAAATAGAATGAGTTACTGCTAGCACAGTAAAATTTAATCGAGAAATAACGAAAAATATTCACAGCTGTGATTATTAAACAATCAAGGCAATAACAAAAGTAAAACGAAATACGGGCACATTCTTAGAATAAAAAGTGGATGGTGATGAAGAGCAACGAGCTTGTCTGTTTGAGGTTTGGCCGCCGAACGTCGAATATGTCTCCTGTAAAATGTACGAAGGCGATTCATGGAAGCCGAATAAGAATTAATAAGAAAATCTGAAAAGACCCGCATCAACTCTAATATGGAGTTCACGTAAGCGTCACACGCGCTATAACAAAGGGGAGATATGCTTGTAAAAGGTGCACAGTTAATACATATTGTTGGACAAAATGGGTTTAGAGGGGAGAAATTAGGAGCACAGCATTCTGGCCAGGCGGTGGTAATTGGCGGAGATTTCGTAGTTGCTGATGCGTTTATCACTAAATACTGTTTCGTCGCGACACTCATCAGCAGCATCTCCGCTGTTAGAAAGCGTCATCCTGTCGCCGCCTATATGCGGGTTTCACCAATCGCGACATTAGCTAGCAGCATTGGCCTAAGTACCTCACTGCATACATGTCTGGAATGTATAAGAATGACCTCGTTGCGCACCCGTTAAGTTTTTCTCGCAGTTCCTGAATGTTTCGTGGCAAGATATTCTTAAGTTCAAAAGAAAGTTTTCATAGATCTATGAAGTTTTCGCATCGGGAAAATGTTTTAATTAAAACTCCCCGATGTAAAATACTGCGCACGGAAACGGTGCGAATGGCTTAGCTATCGCAAATAGACCCCATTCATCAAAGTCGGTCGGAGAGATTGTTAATTGGCACGCTCATAAACAGAGATTCCATTTTATCCTATCTTGCGATAACTGTTAAGTCGAACCCGTAGATTTTGATTAGAACCATTATTTATTCGCCTTGACTTCAATACCGGATATATCCTTAGGGCCGCGTTAGGAAGAAGATAGAATGATCTGGAGCAACGAATAATGAACGCAACAGGCGTAAATGAGTCAGGGTGTGCCGCGTCTATAAGATGAGGGCGACCACGGCTGTCAAAATGTCGAAAACCAACAGTTGAGCAGTTATACTTTACAACAATTGTCTGCGCCTCCCAGAAAAACAACCGACTAGTTCATTTCATGCTGATATTCGAAGGAGAAAGCTATACTAGTACAGCTGTACAATGTGGAAAGCGATGCATCGAAGCTTGCAGCGAGGTGTACGTAATAAATGGGAGTGGGCTAGGTAACCGGCTCATTGTCCTCATTAGATTAACCTGTTCCTTGAATTACTCTGTAATTCTTTTAAATGAAGAGCCAAATTGGCCTTAGATTCATCTGGACCAATAAAACTACAGATTTATCTCTAGTTAGAACACGCTACTTTAAAAGCGTGGGAAAGTAAGAAGAGCTTGGACTTACTACTTTTTGACCCTATTATTTGGGTTAAGTCATGTGTACAATTGTCTCCGCTTCTCTCGAATTTGGTGAATTTTGAATGCCCCAAACAGCTCTGAATTCGCGTCATTTTATTAACGATGTTGCTAGCACTCTGATTTGTATTCTTAGTCTAGCACAACTAACAACGTTTTCATTATATCTGCATTACCTGCAAAAGAACTTATATAAAAAACTTCAACAAAAACATTAAACATTGTAATTTCGTTAAAAATTTCAACTACTTCACTACCAATAAACAGTTAAATAGACACCTAATACAATGATGAAATAATCTGGATCTGTAAAAACATTAGATTTATAAAATTTATTAATGAATTTCAAATACTTTACTAGTATTTTTAACAATTGTTGTAAAATTTAATTCCATCAATTTATAAATTAATATGACATGTGCTATACTTTAAACTTGTTCGTCTTGATCTCTTGTGCAACGCGAGAAACTATTATAATAAAATTATCAAGGCAAGAGAAATTAAAAGGGTACATTCATCCACATGAATACGTATATAAAAAAATTCTTCATTGTTTGATTATATAAGCGTATTGCATGCGCTACTTTTACATTTTACTCTAAGTGCAGCTTTTTCTTTATCTAAAATTTTTGAGAATCAAATATAATTTGACACCTTGGGTACTGCTTAAGAATAATTAGCATTCGAATCTTTTGTTAATAAAATGATATTTTTATTAAACTTTATAAAGAATAGAAAAACACTTTGATTAATTATGTTTTATTTTCATTAATTAATCATTTTTTAGATGTTTAGTCCTTTAGCTTCAATATTGGTAACTTAGATTATGGTATTTTTATGTTATTTCGAGGTGATAATTATTTTATTTAAAGTTCTAAATTTTACATTTTTTATTTAATTTACAAAAAAACAAAATATTTGTCTTAATTGTACTGTTTTTTAAATAAATTTATAGTTTAATAACTTTTAAGTTAAAAACCCTATTTGTACATTTTTCAAGGTATAGTTTTATTAACCATATACGCGAAATTTCTTAATCAATTTTTTTTACGGACCCACTCATCTGCACATCTAAACAGAAACTAACGTTGCTCCTTCCGCCTCTCTCTCTCTCTTTCTCTTTTATATAGTCTACGTTTTTTCCGTCAGTACACCACGGATGCTCTTCGTGCCAAGCTGGTGCGTTCACTGGTCTTTCCACATTGTAATTATTGTTCGACTGTTTATTTAGATGCGTCCCTCGAGTTGAGGACAAGGCTACAATGCTCACAGAATTCCTGTGTGCGGTATGTGACGGGACATTTAGATAGGAAATGAAGTTGTTTAACAATTCCTTTATATTTCCTGCATTACTTTGTTTGGTTTTATTACTCTTTTGCATATGTTTCATAATATGTGACTAAATTTCTTAAATTTAGAAATATTTGAAATTGTTTCAATTCCGTTTTACTGCATACTAGTGACAGACTTATCAAATCAAAAAGTTACAATCTCTAATTATTATTTACAAATCTAAAATTACCATGTGTGCATTAATTTTTAATAAAACTGTTTATTGATTAACATGAATTATAAATAAAATAATCAAAAATTTTATCGTAAAGTATAGTAATTTTTTTATTTAACTATCCTGTTCCCGGCTTCTTCGGAAGTTTTTAGAATATAGTATTTAAATGAGCAACATCTAACAGAATTATTTAATTGGAAATTGAAATAATTACGATTTTCAGTTAAAACATACAATTTACTAAAAGTTATTAATTTTACAATTTGTAATAAGTTTTGATGTTCGCGAATAAATTAGTTTCTTTTGAGCTTCCGATATATAAAACAATCAAGAGAACATAAGTGAAAACAAACAATTTGCAAAGGTGTCATGTGGTCAGTAGATAATTGAGAGTTGATTTGTGAGTCTGCGTCTCCGACTCTATGCGTGCAGGAGCAGCATAGACCCGCCTCTTTTAGAGATACCGGGCTACTGTGAGGATCTGCTCAGCTCACACGGCATGCACCGATACAGCTATGTGTATAAGCAGTGGTATAACGGCAGATCATGCACAGAGCTATGCAGTGCCGCCGCTTTCCATACCATCGCGGCACAAGGTTGCTTTCATATTGGCTGCTTACGCTTAATAGCGGGCCATGTCGCGTTGCGATCGCGCCTCTCCTCCCATTCTCGGCACCCCATATCGGCTGCAGTAATACTCTGAACGCACCGCGAGAACTTTGCCGGGTGTATTTTATGTATTTAGCAATAAATGGTTAGACTGCACAAATTAATTCATTAAATTAATTACATGCTAATACGCACACCCAGTTTACGGGTAGTTTTACGAGACTGGTAATTACTATACATAGATAATAATTATTTAATACGTATGAAAACATTTAAAATAAATATTAGTCGTTAAAATATTTCATTATTTTCAAAAAAGAACTAAATCGATTTTTGAACCGTTAATTTTCACCTGCTCAAGAGGCCGCGAAATCCGATTAAAACATTGTTACAGCATGTTAGCACAATTCGTGATTGGAAGACCAGTTGGCAACACGGATTTCCAAAAGCTTCTCGAACGCTGCCGATAGTCCAAGGCGAGCTCGCGCCTTCTTGTAACGGCTAATTAACTCGGCTTACCCATGAGTTTGCCTGGCGGGAGTCAATAGGAAAAGAATAAACCTCCTTTCACCTCGACGACGCGCGGGAACAATCGGATGAACGAGGCAACGGGTGTAAGAACAATTGGACGGGACGCCGGGTCAGCGCGCGGCTATATTGCGGGAAATTGCGGTATCTCGGCCAGCCAATCCATTTAAGTACCGCGACGCGGAGGTGTGGCGTTCACCGTCAATTATGTTGAAGGGTTGAATTGTTGCTACACTGACTGCAGTCAGCACTCGAAAAAAACTATGTTAATTGATCATATGAAAGAAGAGTATGTTGGAAGATGACATGACTCCAATCACTTCCTGTACTGCTTGCTTTGTTAAAGTCGTTTACTCACATACTTTGTTTTGAAAATAATTATTATATTATTTTTTATGATCAAACAACTATTGATTGGGTATATTGTATAGTCCGCATAAAATTTTCATTCTCTTTTGACTAATTTTAATTTAGAATCAAATGATTCCAAATTCTCCTTTGTAGCAAATTAACAATTAATTCATATTGATTTATACTGTTAGTATGCAATATAAAAATTGTCACCATCATTTTTACAGTTAAAAATAGTCAAAACGAAAAAATTAATTGAGTTTTATACAGAAAAACTAAGTATATAGATCAAAAAGAAAATACATTTGTACAACGCGTGGAATCGAAGGAAAAGTAAGGGTACAATGGAGAGCTTCAAAATTCTAGCGCGGCAGCGCGACTTACATTGTGAGTGATAACAGAGGAATGGAGCGGCGTAGCGCATTTAGTACGCGGGCACGCACTTTCGTAAGTATACGCGCATTCCGCGATGTCGCCGACGCGAATTTTATGAAGGCTTCGCGCGCCCATTTGCTATTCATAAAGGCGCTCGCAAGCTCTTGCCTCCGGTGTTGCCTTCTATAGTCTTGCGGATGCGAAGAAACTGCACATTGACGCCCCTTTACAATCCGATTCAAATAGCACATAGACCTTCTTCTCCTCGTGCACCTACGCCAAACCTACATAACTTATCAACATATCCGTACACGAAGAATAATTTATTGGTTAATTGCTCTAAAAAAGATTCTATATTATTCACATCTACTCAATTCCATAAATTTGTTCTTTCAACATAAATTTCGTAGTTGCCTATACTGTGTTCATAATAATTTCATCCGTCTTTAAAATTCTCTTTCTTTTATATAAAAAAAACTGTATTATTAATGACTATTTTGTTGATTACACACACACATATGCCTATCAATTAATTGTACGCTTTATCTAATTTAATTTAATGCGTTTTAATTCGTTGAATTGTTTGATAATTTTAATTAAGTGCAGTTCAAGGAAAAATTAACGAATTGATAAATTAAAAATACTTGTATTATGTGCAGAAACTGAATTAAAAATATGTTGTATATTATACAAAAGTATAATTAAAACCTGGAATCGTATCGATTTCAAACTGCTATAAAATTTAATATTAAATTGAATTTTCTGCCTATTCATAATTTAAATATTTTATAGAAATTAAAGGATAAGTAAAAGAATTATTGTGGTAGGGATAGGTGGATAAAATAAAATAAAAACTCAGATTAGTTTTCTTTAAATTAAATTTATTACAACAGCTCAAGTACGGAAGGATATGCGTATGTATTCTAAAAACGTCATTCGTAGCCTTAAAATGAGTATAGTTAGGTCAAATATCAATACTGCAAAAAATGCGGAAGAAATTCGTTCAATCTTAAAATAGTGACCCTTTTCATATATCGTAGGAACTTCAAATGGCTAAGTCTCAGGCTTGTCCATCAAAAAAATCGAAACAAATACTGTGCCACAGTTATACATACATTGCGATACCGAATTTGTCGTTTTAGATTTCTTATAATATAAACTAGACTTTCCAACAAACATTGTAATTGTCTGAAACTCAAAATAATACAGTAACCGATGTCTATAATAGTTTTTTTTTCTGTTTCAGGTGAGTTCACTATAGCAGACCTTATTGTTTGCACATTCAGCCATTGTACGTGAGTATGTGAAAAAAATTAAATTATTGGATATTCTTAACTTAATTTATAGTATTCGAAATAACTGATTATATATTATATCATAACGATGAAACTAAATAGTTCAGCTAAGACAAAAAGAAATAAAATTTAACGATTTTGATTGTGAGAAATCGGTTGTGCGCATAATAAAATTTGAATGATCTCAAGAGTGTTTGCACTAATACCCTATTTGTACTATAAATAATGTAAATATAAATATTATTATTAGAAATTCAAAATTTGTGCATAAAATGTATAATAAAAAATAATTGAATGAGATTATACCATATTATATTTCGCATATTAACATTTCAACACTTTGACTCTAATACTGTATGTGATTTAAACTACTATCATTTAATCTTTAAATCATGAAAAATCATTGATTAGTTCAAACGGCAGTCATAAGTTGAAAAATGTACAAAAAATAAGCCAACAGTTCCCTGGTTGATTTCATTCGACTATACATTTTATTGTGTTTTTTAAGAAACATCTTTAAATATATAATAACAATATACTTTTTGTTATAGAAATTTAAAACACAATTAGGGAATAAGCGCAAACCTCCCATTAACAAGTTTCATTTTATAATTGTATTTTAAAACATAATGAGGGTACCGTTAAAGGTTTATACTTTCAACTATAATTTTTAACGTTTTGAATGCTCAATGCTTTAAGCGAAAGCTGTAAAATTATATGCTCGATAATAATTAACTCAGTGCTATCAACAAATCAATAGTTATAAGTTGTTGGATTTCGATCATTGGAAGTAAACTCAGTAATGTTCATGTCACGTAGAGCAGTTTTTGTTCACACCTTGTAATTATCTCAATGGTAAAACAGTTTCTCTCGAATCCCCCTCCGCTTACGTGAATTACGAGGCCGACAGTAGCATCCGGTCTTCAGCGCTTTACTCGTCAGAGACGGACGTTTTGTGGGCCAGTCATCGCTTAATTCTTGTCAATTTGCCGAAAGATATATGATTTATAGAAAATACATTGACGTTTCCAAACAATGATAATAAATCTATTGGTAAATGAAAGCTATTTCTTACGTCGTATATTAATTGGACGTGTTTTACGCATAGTCGATAAATTTAATTATAATCTAACTGGATATATAAAAATCCGAAAACTTCCCTATAGTTGCTTTACCGACATTCTAGACCTTTTGCGCTTAATCGTCAATTATTGAAACTCGGTAGCGGTTCAGTTTCGTATAAAGATTTGATGAAGAGATTCAATCACTAAAACCGCTTGGTTATATTAGCAAGATTGGACTATAAATTAACCTAAAGGCTCTCTTCATACGCCTTATTGGCTACGGATCGATGAAGGCGCAAGTCGTCGCGGAATATTTAAAGCATGTCAACGTGCCACAGCGCACTCGATGAATGTTTGATAAGCATACGAGGAGGTGCCACAAAGTAGTAGCCCCCATAAAGTGGAGGGGGGCTGTGGTCAAGTCTGGCGCCACTTTTCAGATAGATGCGAGGGTGCGAGCGCGTAAACCAGAGGCTCTTCTTCGTTCGGCCTCACTCACTCGACGCGCGGAAGTTTCTTTCAACACGCAATTACGCGATCATTGTTGCCGTCCGTTTTGCATCACGCAAGCTGCCGCCACCGCATCGCACGGGCTGCGACGGCATTCTCTCATTGTGCAATGCAGTAAGCGTTGTGACAGCTGTCCGTCGTGCATTTTGCGATGAGCATCACGAAACTTTCTCGAGATGGTCAAGGAGATTCTGATCCTACTCGCAACCACTGTCTTCCAGAGAACCATTGACTGACTTTTCTGTGACTTTTCCGCCATTGAAATGTTCAAGAAATACACAACCATTGCAAATATTTGGAGGATATTTCGCTAAACGGACCTAAAGCTTTTGAACTCTCTCGTAGCCTATACAAAATGTAGGAAGTCTTATTTGTTGTTGCGAAAAGTTATATGATCGTTATACGGGAAGAATAAAACACTATAACTAAAAGTAATTAATTTTATTCAGAGTCGTGATTTCATCAATTTTTTTATTTAAATCGAGCAAAACGTTTACTTTACATTAAATAAGAATCCTTATTACATTAAAGATCCACCTTAAATAATAAAATAGAATTTTATTATTTTTGGAGTAAAAATTTACATTAAAATAACATTTAAAATTATTTTTTAAATCTGTATCGCTACGATTAAAAAAATTAAGTTAATTGTTAAATAATGCTTGAATGAGTATAAGCCCTATTCGTTACATATTTGCACTACTCGATGTGCGATCAACCACCTCGGATCTATAACCCAGAAAAATATGTAGAGCGCTCCGCGACTAATAAAGAAAACGGAGGTATCAAAAGAAATCAGCCATCATAGATGCACCATGCGAAACGTCTATTATATAGTCTTGTTCGTGGCTAACAACGATAAAGGTTGCGAACAAGAATTGATGAACTCCCCTTCGAATCTCGGCGGTACACTTTCTTTTAGATAGTCATCGTCGTTACGCTCCTTTTTAGGGAAGTGAGTCCTTCATTAGCTTCATTCGCTAACTTTATTCAAGATTACTGTTGATACGACAGTCACTACTACTGTATCACCTTATTTTAAACATCGACGGTGCCAAATGCGTAACGCGCCTTCTTCCGTTGAGCGTTGAACTCTATTAAGACATTAACGAAATTTGCCAGACATATCATTCTCCATAATTATTCTCCATAATTGGATTAAAATTATAAAGCAGCTTTGGATATCTAACGTTTTTATTTGAATGGCAGCTTTGTAATATGATTTATAAGAACAAATTTACACGACATCAGTAACATGAGAAAAGATTGGCGAGGTATCGTGATACACTGCTATACTGACTGTATAATCTTAGAGAGCGAACTCTCTCATGTAATTATGCGCATATTATCTCCGAAGAGAATGCTGAGATCGGTGAGCTTCGATTAAGTCTGTCGAGGTTAAGAGAACTGTTCCCAACAGATTTTATATTTTGAAAGAAAACATGGTGCACTTCAAGTAAAAGATCCACGCGCACTTGCGCAAATTCTGACGCTCGATAATCGAAGCCCGCGACATTACGCGATCGCTCTAGGACCGCAGCATAGCATCAAAAGATGCGCAACTATCGCTCGAGGTACATTATCCTTGAACTATATTTGCATAAGTGGGTACCTCTTTATTCTGCTTCAATTTTTCATTAACTACATGAACATAAAATATTTTATATTTCATTTGAAAAGTTTAATATTTATTAATGATTTATATACTGATGCTCAAATTATTCATGTTATTAATGCTATAATTAAAGATACGAAACGAAATCAAGAGAAGAGATAGGGATATCCAATGTCGATGACGAAGTACAGATCGGATTACATTCAAAAGAATTAATGCTAATACATGAATGGAGTTCGTTAGGTGGATGTACACATAATAAGTGATAATATTCTACGTTTCGTTTTATCTAATTTAACTATTTAATTTTAATTAAAGAGCTAGTATTAGTTAAGATTAACTAATTTTACAAACATAATCGACATATAAACATGTTTTCTCATAGGGTATCATTGTTTTTATTGTTTTTCTCTTATTTATATTTATTTTAAGTTGTAAGAGATTCATTAATAATCACAACACACGTAGAATGTCCGGATGAGTAAAAATTAAAGTAAAAATGGCGATTAAAAATTCCCGATTATAGACAGTTTCACAGTACAAAAAAAATTACAATTTAGTATTGTAAATTTAATTAATACTAATTTATATCGAATTCATTATCATATTCATTCAACAGTATACTATTTTACATCATGTGACTATTATTATTTATTTCTAAAGAACTGCCGCTTTTTGGAAAAGTTATAATGTTATTAAATATCACTGAATTTAGCGTATATTTCAGGCAACCTATGATGCCATGTATGCGCAACCTTTACATATATTATAATTTTAAGAAAAGTAAGGTCAATTCAATTTGTTGTACATACTGCATTTATTACATGGTAAAGCTGTTATCTGTAAAAGTATTACCTAGTTAATTTTAAGCAAATCGTACCGGATTTTAATTATATGTCCATGTAAATTTACAATTAATTAATTTATAATTGATTAATGAATTTAAGCTTTCCATTAACTTTCTCGAACAAATGAAAATTTCGCGAGTCGTGTAATTAATGCGAATGCTATGAAATAATTCATGATTAGGTAAATTGAATTCAAAGGGGCCATGAGATATGACTTCCTCAGTGCAAAGGCTATTTTTATCCATGTCGTTTTTGATCCAATTTTTCTTTGGGTGTGGTGGCGGATTCGATGAAAGCGCACTCGAATCTTGCTCCGCGACGTGTCGCTACAGTCGCGGATTCTTCACGCGAGGCGCATACCGATGACGCTTCTGCATTTTAGCCTCGTCTGTTTTCCACTTGCGTGATTCATGGTATTCAGTTCCTTCTTTGAGGTATTGATTAGCAATTAAGTAAGGGGGATCGCCTCAAAGGGCAGTGTCGCGTTTAGGGGAACTGCATTCCTCACGCTTGGTAAATTGGAATTTTTTTAGTCCCAGGAGGGACGGAAGAGAAGAGGCGTTGGTCGCGCGTTTCCTCCCGGCGACGCAACTAATTCGACGGTCGGTCGCTCAATTAATTAATCTTTCAATTGGGCTTGATTATCCCAGACGCTGTTTGGCTCGAGCCGCGCATTCCACACTCTCTCCCCTTTCACCCGGCGACAGATAAGAAAACGCTCCTCTCAAAGGCGCTGAACTCAACCGTTCAAGCGCCTATCTGTCTCAGCAAACTGCAACTATCCGTGCTGCAATTGTTCTTGAAGAAAATACGCCTGCACCAAGTCAGAGAAAATGGCGTTAGAAAATATTATAGAGGACTCGAAAAAATTATAAAAAGTTTATAACACTTTTTAGTGGACTAAGCTGAACATGAAGACTAAGTGAGCTCATTAATTTCTTTCCAGTGCTTGAATGCAAGTTAATATACAAATAATTTGATAACGATTTGATGCCTGGCAGCTGTGCACCGGATTCCAAAATAAACTGTTGTAAACTTAAAATAGATTTAACACTTTATGCGGGAATATGCTACGTCGCGAGGTGGGCGGAGAGAAAAAAAATTGAAGGAAAAATAAATAGTGTGGCTACAGGCAGGTGTCTTCCTAGAACAATACATTCTATATCGCCGAAGTGCACGAGCTGTCACGACGCTGATAATTCACTCTCCTCCGTTTCTCCTGTATAGCCTTGTGAATGCGGTGTAGCTCCAGTCCAACGAGGCTGGGAATTGCTATTGCACACATCCGCCCTCTCGTTAATGCACCTTCATTGCGAGCCAAGTCGAGGACGTCGTCGACGTCTCGGCCGGTGCACCGCTGCCGGCCACTCCAACTTAGCCAGGAGAGCACACGATGTTTTCTCATTGCAGCTGCAGTGACCACCCAACAAACCTGCCTTGCGACATTGTTTCATTTAAACTCTCCAGATTTACTGGCATATTATCCTAAATTCTGTAGAGCCTACTGAATTAGTCCACTCACTCAAGGCCTTTTCACGTAAACTTCCAGGTTCTCTTTATAATTTAGGAAATTCTTATGTTCATTAGTGTGCAAACTTCGATCAAGTTATAATTATACTAACGCGAACCAAAAGTATCGTGGAAGGAAATGAATGCGTAATAGAAAAATGCAATTATTTATAATGAATTTTTTTATAAATCAAGCGGGAATATTACATTTTCTAATTTTTTATGAGAGATATTAGCGTAATCGTATATTTGACTTTAAAAAATTACTTTAAAATTATCTGTCTAATGTTATCAAAAAAAATTTTAATACTAAACGAAAATTGCCATTTTTTATCTCCTTCATTGAAATATACTAATTGAGGACGTTAAAAATATAATAATTAGTGAAGTTACAAGGTCATTTCGAATTTTACATACATTACATATTTACAGATGACTCGAGCAATTAGACTAAAAACGAATTATCTCTAAAGAAACGTTGGCATTCAAATAAGCTGTCGAAATCGTCATTCTTTCCTAGTTAGTTAATTACTTAACAGAATTTTGTCGTGCTATCATGATCATGTTGCAGTTATACGAGACTCGGTAGAGCAGAAATTATCAAATTGATAGGTTGAACAACTCATTGAAAAGTATCTTTATAAATTTAACTACCGACGCGTGAGATTTCAAAATTGATCCAAATTAACTGGCGCCAAAATGGAGTGTCAAGTACAGAGTGCAATCAACTATTGTTTAGTCGAAACATTACAACCTCGCACGAGGTCGCGCAATTAGAAGGCACGACGTATAACAAGAGAGGCGGACCAGTTCGGATTTAATGTAAACTTGTCAAAATGACAAAGTGGACGGGCTGTTCGTGCCTAACTGATCTTGTTCAGATATGTAGATTGTTTAGAAAAGAGCTGCAGCCTATAGGGGGAGTGAACTTCCCCTCGGGGGGCTCAAGTTACTCGTCTCGGAACATTTTCCATGTGCGCTCGATCCCACATTCCTGAGTGGTGCGGCTCAATTCGGCCCCTTATTCTCGAAGCGCGCTTGCCGAGGACCAGCTGCGAAGGGTCAAGTCGCGTTTGCGTCCAGAAATAAAGGCCTCTTTCGCTGCCGCGGCTTCTCGGAAACAGTCCCGAGCCTTTTACAGGTTTTTCTAATTTCCTTTTATTCCCTTGCCAAACAATCTTGCGATCTTGCATACTGTACTGCTTGTAGTTCGATGGAGGCACGCTCTAGGACGGAAAAGAGCCGCTTTCGTGGGCTGGAATTCAAGTGCTCGCTAAGTCACGCGTTACGGGGATCGATGACGGCGCTCGAAGCCCGCTGGCGAAAAGGCACGATTTTCAACTCGCTGACCCGAATCCGCTTCAGTCGTTCCGGATTGAAGAATAAGAAATAGTCTCGCAGCGCTCTGAGGGTCGTCGTCACCGTCACTGCCACGATAATTTTTTCGTTGTTACCGTACTGTACATACAAACGAGTATCACCCGCGATTTCCCAAGGGTTTACTAGCCTATTTGTATACTTCACTGTTACGCGTAATCTATTTGTAGTTTTAACTGTCGAAAAAGATGTATTGACTAGTGTTTCCCTAATCAACTAGTTTAATTCTAGAAATAGCAAATTTTCTTTTCTGTTCGTACAAGCGCTCGTGTGAGGGAGATTGATATGTGATTAAAATACTTTACCTGTAGATTCATATTAAATAACAACACGTAAATTCAGATTTTTAAATAGTTTTTTTGGAGTTATAGATTTTGACAGGTATTATATCAATTTTGCACGAAAATTATACTTAGCAAGTTGCAAAACGCTAGAATATTTTAAAAGTTGAAGCAGTTGAGATTTGCTAAGAGCGATAGGACGAGGATCGCGCTATCAAGTTTACGAGGGAGGGTGACTCATTCTATTTTCTTCGTCCCCACCTAGCGATAACGACTGTTCAGCAACGGGCAGGGAGAACTATCGATAATTATAGTCAGAGGCTAATTTTCTCCATTGAAGGCTATTCATGTTTATTTTGCGAATCTTATCGTGTTAGTATTTCTATGTTGGACTGTTTGTAGACTCGGAACAGGGCGATTTTGACTAACTCAACAAGATTATTTCTGTCGACCAACTGACGTCTCTCAATGTACATTTTTTCGTTCCTCATAAATATATTGATTGACAAAAGCATCAATTTATTGAGGATATTGACCGCGGGAACTATGTAAAGCGATATGCACTTATCGGACGTCTTCGCCAAAGTCATTAAATGCCCAGGGCATTACTTACGAAACTCTTTCATTCCCAGCTTTCATTAAAAGTACTATCGCGCTTGCAACATACAATGCTGTATTATACGCTTGAGACTACTGGAGACGCTGTTTTGAATAGCAATCTAAATAATTTTTGAATAATCCCAAAGAATCTTCTAAAATCTGTGGCAAAGTTTAAATTACACAGCACGATCGGGGTTCTCGTACACGTAAATGTTTTGGAAATGCAAAGCTGGTCTGAAGAAACAACTACTCATTATAATTCATTCCAATTAATAGTCAATCAGCTTTTACAAATTCTTCATGCTTTTTAACTCATAAATCGACATAACACTTTGGAGCTGCACATAGTGTCCGCAGGCTTACTATTTTCATGTACACGTTGAAATCCGGTAAGTTTTTTACTACCAGGATGATATGTACTGTAGATAGTCCAATTATCAAGAGTCACTGAGCTTTTATCGGATTAACTGCTTTTCATGATGGTAATTGTAATGTCTATTTAGTTGACGTTAATCAAGTTATGTGATTTTACTATACATACATTAATAAAATCCTAAAATAGAAATTATAATACAAAAATTACTACATTATATAGTCAGCGGAAGAAGTAATAAATAACAATCATTATGTTACATAATAATATTTACAATAACAGAATAGCAATATTCTAGTTTAGAATAGGAATGTACTACTTTCAAAACTATTTTTGTTTTGTATACTTTAAATTGCTGTACTTTTTCCACACCCACGACTCAGTTTACAATTTTGACAGATAGCAAATGGCGCTAAAACGCAATGTTATACATAAAGCTTTTTTAAATGTGTTTTCTTTGAAATGTTACTGTGTTTAATCGGACTTCGCATTACTTAATTTATCATTCGATTAATTACAGGTACTGCACCATCAAAAACTAATGAGTCAGTAAATAGTACTAAGAATATTCAAATTTTTTACTACAATATGTAATACGATTGAAGAATATAAATACGTTAGTACAAGTAACTTGCTAGATTTACAGTAATGTTTAGAGGATAAATGTACAGGTATAAGTGCAAAGAGGGCAGAAGAAAGCCTCTAGGGATGTCCGAGCGACGTACAGTAGCGCGGGCATTAGATTGGCTGATCGATCGAGCGATGCGGGCAGCAACGTCGCTTAGGAACACGGCGTCGGAGAAGACAGGAGCCGGCGACCGTGAGCAGCACACAAGTGTACGGGGCGCCGGCAGCGACCGCCGCGCCCCCTCCTGTAATTATACTTAAAGTGAGCCGGCCGCGACCTCTTCCCTATACCGCATGCACAAACGCGAATCGATGCCTCGAGACAGACGCTGCTATTTCAGGTTCTCCGGTCGTTCGAAAACGCGACTAACACCGATACCGAGGAGCAAGAAGTCGAGTTTTTCCGTAGGGTTTGGACCAGCAGCTGCTGAGGCTATTTCGGGCGGGTAGGCATACGGTCCTCTCGGTGGGCTCGTCCTGCATCCTTCCTATGCGTTTCCGATTTTCTGGAGTGTCAAGAGCGCCGGCCGGAATCGACATATACTCCGCTGCTCAGGTGTTAGAGCCGAGTCCAGTAATAATCGCCAAATTCTTGCAATGAAGCTCCAGCTCCATATGCACTAATTGTACGCCACAACAAATAAGTCTTATATTGTTCTCGTTCATTTCATTGCATTGCCTTGATTGGAGTACGATTGCTGCTGTCATTTAGTCATAGAAAATATTGAAAAAGTCATTCAGCAATTGTTCAATTATGGTCTTTCGCGCGTCTTTGTAATAATTGTACATTTAGTTTACTCGCGTAAAAACTCTAACATTACAAGATAAGCGGTAAATTGCGAAAAATTGTAAGAACAAAGTTATAGGGTTGGTGTGTCTCAGTCCATTAACTCTTTGTAGATTGTAAATAACGAAGGAAAACGAACCCAAGAAAAACCGACTGATTTAATCGCTTTTACAGAAATCACAGTTCTTTAGTCAATTAAAGTATTTATTTTTATATACGAATGCAAATAGCTTGTTTTAAAATAAATTGACACACGAGAGTAGACTTTCTGTACAGCCTTAACATTTGATGATTATGCAAAGAAATGTAGTATGTTGGTAAAGGTTCAGAGATTGGAAGAAGGCTTGAGTCGGTCTGGACGCAAATAATCGAAGAAGCTAGAGCCGCAGAGGGCAACAGTCCTGAAATCGACCAGCCGACCGAAATCAGTTAAACTCGGTTCGCGGAAAAGAAAGGGCTAGGTTGCGGCTGTGGCGGCGGGGGCCGATCAATACAGGCGGCGCGAGGGGTAGGGCGCCGCCACACGGCAAGTGCGCGTAGCAGCGGGAGCGCGCGACGGGGCGGAGATGCGTGCGTTGCCAAGCGACGGAAGCTGCGCGAGTTCATCGTCCCGACGCCGCCCGGCGGTGGGCGGCGGGCGGCGGCGGCCGCCTCTCCCTCCTCCCACTATTTTTGTCCCTTTTCCACCGAGGCTCGGCTTCGTTCTCGCACTTATTGACACTCCCGTTTCAGTTTTTTCCCCGCTCCTTTATCGCCCTACACGGGGAATATTCGCACTCGTGGTCGCGGGCCTCTCCTCCCGACCGCTGCACTCTAATCTCTGATAACCGGCTACCGCCGCGCACCGCAAGCTAGCGCGCGATCTCGGAACTCGCTCCATCGGGACTCGGGAGCGATACCATCCTGCTAGTTTGCGGAATTTCTTTGTTGCGTCTATCCGTGAGCGAGCCACAACCCGAGCGCACAGCCTCGCCCTTTCAAAACTCTCATCCGAATTCCCAGTATATAATATACGTTCGGATACTACGCGAGTGATCATTTTTTTACGTGGTCCTCCGCACAATCGTCCCCCTCATCTCAGGCCCTGACCTCGCCTCTCCCGATACTTTCTCTGGGCGGCCGGATCACGATGGAGCCGCACGCATTGATATTCTTTCAGCGCCCTCTACAGCAGAGGACCGATCGGCTATCCCCTCCTTCGTGTCGTTCAAGGGGGAATCGCTTTAATACACCTCCTCCTCTTCCTCTCGCCGTCCGGTCGTCATTGCCCGCGTCTGGGCGACTCAACCCGCCGAGGAGAAGCGACATTTGCTGCAAAAGGCGAGGCGCGCGAGGTTGGCACCCGCGCCACGGCAAAACTCAATCATTCTCTCATTCGCTTTAATGCAATTACGCCCGACTTGCTTCGCCTCGGTGCACTGACCCCGAGCTAAGGTCGCGCTTTTCTGCGGTTCCCTCGCTTATACGATTGTACGACTTAATACTCCTGCATATACATACAGCATACATAAAACTTGCGCGCCCACTTAATCGTGGTGAAAAACGCAAGATAACCGTACTAGAAAGTCTTCCTACAAGTATCGTGTTACCCTTGATAGGAAACTGCGTGGTCAACGTGATAATCAAACAGATTTTATAGATCCGCAAAATTAATCTGTAAATGTAATAATAAAGACCATATCGGGAATTCTTTTATACATTCAAAATTTTTATTTAATTAGGATTGGGGACCAAAAAACTAATTTAGAGTAGAAATTCTAATCATAAACTGGCCAGAGGCGTTTTAGAGCTAACACGCCGGTTCGACGCTAGTCGTAACGGTGCTGTGAAACAATGTCCAACTTTATTAGTAATTGCAATGCATAAAACTTAAACATATTTTCTACTAGATACTTTGAGCTTTTTAAATTGTGTTGCTATATTTTTATTGTGGTTAAAACTTATTCAAAATTGTTATTAAATATATCGTAAAAATTCTGAAGAATCTCATTTTTTGTATTAAACCATTCTGCATCTACATTTATGGATCAAAAATAAATCTGTCACATGCATCACAGAGTTCTTTTTAAAAAGATATACATAAAAGTATTTACTTAAAATAAAAAATGTTTTTGATAAGTCACATAATAAATAAAGAAATATGTAAAAGTTTCGATTACTTTATAAAAAGATAATAATTAATACACTTAAAGCATTAGACATAGGTATTTTCGTAAGAATAAACATTCTACTACTCAAATAAAATGCCTAACTGAAATTTAAACGGTTTCATCAAATAGTGAAATGCAAAATTTTGCGTAAATTTTAAAAAATAAAAATCACAAACAACAGTTTTAATTAAAAATTTACTTAGGCTTATGTCGAGTTGATGGATCAAAAGAGGACCTGAAGAATTATTTGAAGGTCAAAACAATATTCTTTTTAATATTTATTAATATATTAAGATTCGCATTGTGGGTGTATGACAAAATATTTTTATAAAAATAGAACTTAATTTAAAATAGAAGTTGCAAATACAAAATAAACACAAATTAAAAAACGGCTTAATGGCCATTTTGAGTTATATTTAGATAAATAATACATTAATTATTGTCGTTACTATTATAATTGTTACAATAGAAAAAATTATAAACTTGTAATAAATTATTACAAAAATTACTTATTCATTGTTTTTTCCTGTCTCATAACATTGAACGTACTATATGTGACACCGGCGATTTACTATCTCAACCTTGATTTTAACGTGTATCATAAATACGGCTATCAAAGTTGTAATTATATTTTATTTATTTAATACTTTTCAGGGATAGACAAGGCAATAATCAAGGACTTTTTCATACGATAAACTTAATTTCTTATTATCAATTGCGAATGTATCAGTATCTCAGATAATAAAGCTTAGTACATTATCGAACTGAGCTCCCGCCAGTAGCTCGAATGAACCTCTTCCTAGCGATCGCTCGGCCCTTTTCTGTTGGAGTGTTTCTGGCATCTTCCACCCTGACCAACAGGTCCTTCCTGTGCCTCGTCATCCGGGCTGCAGCCACCCGAGGCGAACACGTGTGCCAGCGTTCATCTTGTCACTCCCCTTTTGTACATACGCCTCAGGCCAATTTGAGGTCGGAGGTGGGGGAAGGGCGAGGCAGCATGGACAGCACGTGGCCGCCGACTAGACGGTCTGGCCTTGGCTCGCACGAGCTTTTCTCGGCCCGAGGGAGCGTCGGAGAGCCGGAGTCGAAGCCCCTTTCCTGCCCTCTTCCGCTCCCTCGGCGCCCGATATCTTTTCACCAGTGCTACTAAAATTCCAAGGAAGCTTACGTTTAATAACATAATTCTAAACTTTATTCCAATAATACAGAGTAGGAAAGTCGCGCTTAGAGTTAATAAACTGATGAATTGGTCGAAAGAAATGTTCATACAATGGCTGAATGAATAAATATTCTTTGCATTATTTCCATGCATATGTGCATACCCATTTATTGTACGATAACTTTGCAATTGCTTTACAGAATGTCGACCACAAGATGAAGTTCCGCTCGAAGAAAGGCAGTTTGCCATTCGTTGAGCTCAACGGCGAAGAGATCACGGATAGCCCAACTATTCTCCGTGAGCTGGGGACCAAGTACAACAAGGACATCGATGCATCTCTCACTACCGACCAAAAGTCCATCTCCCATGCGACAATATCTATGATTGAAAACCACCTCGTCTGGGTGGTGGCTTGCTGGCGCACCAAGAATCTTGATCAGATGTTGAAGGGCTACAAGGTCAACCTCCAACATGCACTTGGAACCAGGATCCCTAACGGCATCCTCAACTTCCTCTTCAAGTTCACTTATGGCCGTAAGGTGAGCTCCCTGGCGCTAGAGTCAATCGCCACTTATTGTGATTAGAGAAATACTCGTTATCTCCTTTTTTCGTCATCATCCTCCTACTCTCTCATCTTAACGTCTATCTGGATACAACTTAACTATCTGCCTTTCTCCTTCCCGCCTATCTCCCCCTATATCTTTCTTTCGTTCGTTTTTTTTGCATTGATGGAGTCTTGTCGAACGCGCTCGTGCACTTTATTTGTAAATTTTGCACTTCTTGGAGTAAACTGTTCCAGCGGATAGATATTATTCTTTGTATTGATTCTCATACAATTACTCGGTAAAAAGAATTAAATTTATTTTTATAATTAAACTTCACTCGTTTAAGAGCAGTTTACGCTTATTGCGTTCCTAAACTTTAAATACCTATAATAAAAACATATTAAGTATTAAAAGAAACATTTTTTTGATAATGTATATTCAAATTCGTAGGCGAATAAAACATTCTGGAAACTTGTAGTATCATTTTAAGTTTCGTTTATATTAATTTTTAATGATTTATAGGTTTCGTGAATAGATTTTAGAAATTTAATAATCTACAGGTATTTTAAATTTATAAAGAATGAATTGGAGCTCTTTGAAATACCTCAGTCAAATCTCAATATACTGTTATTATCTTAGTATTTTCATTCCGAGAATCGTTCAGAGGGTATTGTAACTTATTCAAGTACATCAAAATATTTTGAAAAATGTCTAATTTAATTGTTGCTGAAACGGTAGCCTATCGGTATTATCCATCAAAAGTAATTGTTTAGTTTTGATTATTTAGTGTATTTGATAAATATTTATGTGCAGACATAGACAAATTATTAAAGATCGAGCTTGTCTAACTCTGCAGTTCCATACAAATATTTGATAAATTAATAAAATTAAATTTCATTAATTAGTAAATAACTGATAAAATTGCATATTCGTAGGAACTGTTAAGGAACACAGAGCTTACGTAGGAATGTTTTATATCATTAAATTAAAATATTTAAATTATAATTTGTTTCTTTTTAGAAAATTTTTTATGTTGGTAGCGTTATGCTAATTCAGTTGTCGATCAAAGCAAATAAAATATATCGATAAAACAAATTATTCCAAGTTCCTACCAAGATTCCTACTAGTTTGCATTTTTTAAGTAAATAAATAATTGCATGATTAATATTAGACGTTTGGTGTGTATATGCAAGTCTAAAAATAGAATAATTTATTTAATTAAGTAATAAATATCTGATAGATGTTAATTTTAACGAATATGAGTATTTTTTAATTTATTATAAGTTTTTCATTAGTATATTTTAAATAAAAGAACGTAGTCATCCGAATATAAAGAAAGCTACGTTTCTTAGCATATGCGTGACGTTTCCGAGAAAAGCTTTTCTGCAAGACTGTGTCGCAACGAAAGAACGAAAGAAAGAAATTTAGAGAGAGAAATAAGGGAAAAATAAAGAGGGGGTTTGTTAAAGAAAATATTAGGAAATGGATATGTAAAACGCAAAGGAGGCGTTGCATAAAGGCTTGCAGAAGGAGATACGGCAGAATGCCTGGCCGAACTAATATCGTTGACCAGTCGAGAATAAAGCGTTGTGGTCATTTGTAGTGAGAATTAGTTGGATTGGTTGCAGGGAGCGCGAAAAGTAAAGGCACAAGGAATGGGCATCCATACCCCCGAAGAGGTTCTTCAGTTCGGTTGCGAGGATCTTAAGGTGCTCCGCGACATGCTTGCAGACAAACCATTCTTCTTCGGAGATGAGCCCACGACGGTAATTATACGTAGCTAATAATCAAAATCTAAATATTTTTTTTTGAACAAACAGCTATTGTTTGCGATGACTCTTTTTCCTTCGTTATTTTTCATTGTGTAAGAAGAAAGTTTCATTCATAAAATCAAAATATGAAATCAAAAAAATGCAAGTTTTGTTCGAAATAAATAAACTTACTTTTGAAAATACCTTCAATATTGTATTTGAAGGAATGAGGATTGTAATTAATCGCCTCTTGTTTTATGTATTGCAGCTCGATGTCGTTGCGTTCGCAAATTTAGCTCAGGTTTTGTACATCGACAAGGAGATTCCATTCGCTCTTCGTGACTACATGCAAGAGAATTGTCCCAACCTTGTCGGACACTGCTCCAGAATGAAAGAACGTTGTTTCCCCGATTGGGACGAGATCTGCTCGACCCTCGATATGAACACGCATTTGCCTAAACCCGAAAAGACCGAAGAGAAAGAAGGCAAAGAAGAAGCTAAGGAGACCAAAGAGTCTAAAGAGGAGAAAGAAGGCGATAAAGAAAAGGCTGACAAAGAGGAAAAGGATGTTGAGAAGGATAAAGAGGTTGACGAGAACAAGGAAAAGGAAAAGGAGGGAAAATAAAGAAATTGGGTCTAGGACTTATTATAAAAAGATAGCAGACAAATGATATGATATTGTGTATCGAAGGAGAGAGAGATTTTAAAAGAGACAGATTATACAAGGTTGAAGATTGAAATAGAGCGAACGAGAACGAGAGCGCGAAAATTACAAGTGTACGTCGAACTCTTTTATACTTGATGCTCTCTAACTAATCTTAAGATCGAAGAAGAAAAATATGCATGTGTGTTTTTTATTATTTCGACGAAATAAAGAAGTTATTGTCGAGGGAGGGAAGAAAATGTAATGCTACAGCCATGTGTATTTGAAATGAAATCGTTTTCTTCCGTCCCTTTTTATCAATTTGTGTTTTTTATGTATTATTTTAAGTTTCTTTTTAATTTGTTTAATTCTGTGCATTGCAATTTTTTACATTATCACGTATATATATTATGTATGTGTAATTGTACAACGGTTGAACACAAACTCACACGTTTGCAGCAGTATTTTTGTCGCTAGAAAATAAAAGTTAAATAACGAGGAATTTCCGGTCTCTCCCTCTGGCGAATTTGATTCGATTTATTTCATTTTTTTTTTGTTTTTTTTGTTAAGGCATAGTAAGCCATAGTGTGTATACCGCAATATTATCGAATGCAATAGCCTGTCGTTGTGGACAAAACGGGGATGGAAATTCGCAATTAATTACGTATGAGCGAGGCATAGACATTTTTGGAAATGCATTATTATATTATTGTACCTGCGTACGTACGACAATTTTTCTAAACAATGATAAGTGTACCGGTTTCTTGAAAAACAAAGTTACCAGATGATGAATTTTTTATATAGAAGGACCGCGTCACCACCTTTTTTTGTACAAATCAAGTAAACAAAAAATATTAACAAAATAAAATTGTAATAAAACCTTTTTAATAAAAAGCGAATTACCCTTTTTACGATTTGTCAACCTCCGGTGCGTCTGATTTTTATTATTAACAATTGTAATCGTAGAATGAAAGAAAAAACGCGTGTAATCTCTCTCACCGGAATCACAATCTTGTCAATCGCGAATGAAGCATAGGAAACACAAGTGCGACGAAGAATAAAGTCACAGATTAGCCTCCCTAGTCTATTAATTCTTATTCAATGTATTTAGGCAGGTGTGGAATCTGTAAAAGTCGAAGAAAAGAGGGAAAATAAATGCGCACGTCTACGATGAAGTGAAAGCTCGCAAACATATTTTTTACACATGCACATACACGCACGCAAACATAAACATTCACACGCTAAATATGCTTTATTGTTAGAAAAATTGAGAATTGAATAGAATTAGCGGGCTAGACTGTGATGATTAAGGAGATACAAGAGTCGACATTGCTTCGGGAGATATTTGTCGAGTGTTAGTTATAATAAAGAGAAGGGAAATACTTCATTCAGTAAAGAAAGAGAGATTTTAAGAAATTTTATGAAAAGTGACAAAATAAATATTAAATATGCATATTGTATTGTAGATTAAGGCGACGAGATGTTACTCCGTGTACGACTGAGTTTTCAGCGATATGCACGTTTCAATTTTTAATGTAGTTTAGATTTTTATAAGAAACATAATTTTGAGACGCGAAAGTTGACTGTTCACCGATTTAGTAAGAATAATAAATTGAATTTATTTTTAATTCATTTATATTATATATTTTCGATTTTACAATTTAGTTTTTGATCAAATTCGAAGGATATTATATTTTATTACTTAATTTGGAGACTTCGAATGTTAAACAAAGAAGTCTCTGAATAATAACATTTTATATTTGATTCAGAGAATTGATAAAGACCGATGAAACTATTATATTTATAATAGTTGCTTATTAACTCGGCAATGATTAATTTTCGCATTTAAATGAACTAATACTATTTTAACTGATGTAGGTTTTAGTGAATCGAAATACATTGTGATGTGAAACGTGCATATATTAATTTTTAATCAAGAAATGAAACGGTGTTGCCAGACGTCACTTGGTCGTTACCGAAGAACGCTTGCTTCGCCTTAAAACCGCGCACTATTGAACATTCGGTTTAACCTCCGATCGACTTAAATTTTACTTTTTTTTTAATTGCACTAGTTTGCCGAATAAAAAGTCTCTCAATTTCCACGAGAAAAAGGAAAAGGTCTTTCCTTTTTCACGTAGACTATACAGGAACATGACTTTTATTGGGCAATAAAAAGTTTTTGCCATTCGGGAGTCAAATCGAATGATTCTTTTAGTAACGTTCGATTTTAATTGTCGACGATGCTCGTTGTTCATATTGCATTGGCGCTTAACTCACTAATATAAATGTAAACACATACACATGCGTATTACACACATAAAACACGACTCGAAGCCATCTTCTCATTCTCGTAGCCGATTAACAAATATGAAAAAAATATAAAAAAAAGGATAAGAAACAAATTCATTCCCGTCTTTTGTATCTTTATAAATCTTTTTTTACGTCTTTTTTTATACGAATCTGACATGCGTGCGACGTCGGCGACATATTATTAATTCTAATTATATTATTACATTTTTTGTATATTATAGAAATACGTCATATTGTATGTTTCTATGTGCATTATGTACAGGCAAAGGCAGCCCATAACACGCGATAAGTTGAAATAAGAAAATATTACGAAAAAAGATATACACATTTGTAAGATGTATTCGATTGAAATGCGATTATTAATTATAAACAATAAATGAAATAAAAACAGAATGAAGGAAAGTTCACGTATATTATCAAATCACACAATCAAAAAATATAAAAGTGCAGTCATGGATTTGAAAATCTACTTTTTTGGTGTTCAATAAATAAGATCAAAGTATGGTATAAAAATATTCTTTAGCGCGTAAAATGAAAATTTGAGATTAATAGTGAATTATAAAAATTGAGGCCGAAGCACTTATAAGTGTAATAAATTATACAGTCTTGTTTTGCGCATTAAATAATAATGACGTTAAATACACAACATATTCAATTTACTTTATGTCATATTTAATTAATATTATTTTTTTAAACGCAGGGGAATTGAGTGTAAATCACTGTTTTGTTTCTTAAATTCGCGCGAACAAACACACTTATTCTATCTAAGCAGCTTAAACAATAATTATTAAAAGGTGGATGAGAAGTGAAAAAATAAATTAGAGATTGCAATGAATAGATTTTTTGATGGATGAAAAGTGATTGAGTTCTGTTAGAGTTATTGTTCAACCAACGATTTAAAAAGGATTCAGAAGTAATGAAGAAAGCGTCGGAAAAACTGCAAAGAAAGCACAGTGTAGGTAGGCACCACCCATTAAGTAAGGCAAATCTTGTAAAAGTACTATTAATGACAATTATATATAATATAAATATATATTAAAAAATTATAAAATACGACTGCTCGTTTTACGCTCGGCGCTATACATTATTTCATTGTCATTATTATATCAGCATTTATTAATGATATACGGACGAATAAAATGTGTTTATAAATAAATCTGTGTAGCTAATTATATACTTAATGTAAACCTTCATTTATTTTAAGTTATTCATTTCATCTGCAATTGAAAATTTCACTAAAATTTTTATAATTGCAAATTTCATCATTAAACCTATCATTTTCAATTTGGATTTGTTAATTAAAAGATTGTATAAATTATATTTGGATTTAATTGCAAATTTTATTTATATAATATTCATTTTATTAATAATTTGTTTCTAGATAGAATGAAGTTTAATATTAATTGTGTTTTTCTATCATAATGGTACAAAAACTTTAAGTTTTTACAACATTTTTTAACAAATAGTGCGATTGCGAAGTAGTTCAATAGAAAAAATTAAAAGAGGGAAATTATTTTAGTTTTGTCAACAATAATACTTACCACATTACATAAATATCGACTATAGATCAAACGCAATAACGCTAAGTAGAAGGACCAACAAACATATAAGCGTTCACTGCTTGCACTGCATAATCACTCAACCATTAAAAAAATTCCACAACGTAGCTAACCCTAAAAAATAATTATTCTATTACAAAAATTGATTTCGCTGCATTTTGAGTAACTAAGATCTCAATCGCGAAATTCATAAATAGAATTCAACAGTAACACGTAAAAAATGAATGGAAATCAAACACTTCACATTATTGTGTTTGACCAAACGTTATAAATTTCTTTTGTGAAATAAACAGTATCTGTTCACCAACTGAACAATAAATGACTCAGACAATTCGTTTGTTAGAGCCATCTTTTCAAATCGTAATTCGTAATAATCAAAAAATCGTATATCTTGTTCGTATCTAATATTTTTAAACTTATTAATTAAACAAAAAAATCTGTTTATAAATAATATAAATACGAATAATTCTAAATATGAATTCGACTAGTTTGATAATTGAAAGAAGAGAAACCCCGGAAAATTATTTAGTTATTAAAAAGACGTCTTTCTTATTTTTATAATTAGATAGCTATTTCTACTATAGAAAGCCACTAGCTTTAGTAAATTGCAATAAGTTGAAAAATGTATATGCATTACTAAATTGTTAATCTTAGGTTTGAAATTAGCTTCTTCAAAATAATATCTACACATGATAATGCACGGCCAGCATCGTGGAAAAATAGAAACGAAAAATAAACATCTGCAGCTCGTGCAATATCGATTTTATCTTGATTTCTTTTTTGCGAGCAATTAAGTAAAAGCCGAAAAATAGTTGATAAAAGTTCAAAATTCTTTGCTCTACAACTATTAATTCACTTCTAGTTAATTAGGCATTCGTAAATTATTATTAACTTATAATAGAACGCAAAAAATAATTAATATTGATAAAAGATTTAGAGTTGCACATTTACTTTATCTTTGTAATTTTACGCCTTGTAGTATTTTGATTATTTCATATTCTGTTAAACAAAAGATTGTTATCATTGGCATAAAAATGTAAATAAAAAAGTGACTTATAAAAATAATATTTTTATAATATATTATATTAATAATTATATAATATATATATATATATATATATATATATATATATATATATATATATATAATAGGGCGGGGGAGATCCGAAGGTATAAATCAGGCAGAGAAAATCCCGCTATGTCAGTCGAGTATTTCATCCACACGGGTTCAGAAGTTTTAGAAATGCGCGGGTGCAACTTCGGAACATTGGGGATAAGGAGCGTAGGGATAAACCGGCTCATTTATCTCTCGACTTATCTCTCAAAATCGAGACTTTTTGAGAAGGCGGTGATTCATTGTGTATTTCTGTTCTTATCTCTGCGAAATCCTCTCGTTACACGACATTATTATTTACTGAAATTTCACCATGATATTATTCTATTGGTTATTTAGAATCTATTACCATATTCGAACAAAACATTTTATACAAAATTACAAAGAATTACTTCATGTGTTGCTAAAAGAAAGATTAGATATATAGAAGACAAAATTGGAAAATGATAACGAAATGTTTGGTCAAGGACGATAAGGGACAGTCAGTAATTGAAATAATCTAATGAGAAGGATTAACAATGATTATAAAAAAAATGTCAAAAAAAGCCGAGAAAATGCATAAACAGATAACTGAAGATCAAATTTGTAAGAAAAATGTATTAGCAACTGTTCCATTTTTACAGTAATTCCTATGGAAATACAAATAATACAATAAATCAAAGCAACTTCATTATAAGACAAAAAAAAGTTTGCAAAAAAAGAAACATCAAAATTATTCTATTTTTATCGAAGGTGAGGTAGATTAAATAAATGTTGGTAACAGTTTAAAATAATGTATAAATGATAGCGAAAGTGTGGTATCTAACAATGTATTCCCGTGCATCAGTACTATATGATAGGTATCGCAGGGATAAAAAAGTCTAAATTATACTCGTCTGAAAATTAGTACTGTAAGTACGGTTTAATTATCATTTTGAAATATTTCAAAAAAATAATAAGTATAATTAAAAGAAAAATAGTATCGATATTTGATTTACACCTACACATATCTGTACTTGATTAAATGCCACCGCATAAGCAGCAACATTACCGTCTAACTCAATCACGAATTATGGTATGTTTATACAATAATTTGAAGATTTATGTATATGAGTATACATAAAAAAACCATAAGGTTGAGGTTAACACAATAGTTTTAACTTACTTAACTTTAGCATAATGTTAAGCACATTATAGAATTCTATTAATTCTTTTAAGTTTTATAATTATGTCATCAAGCCGTAGAAATTATAAGCATCAGATATCATTTTATACTCAATTTGTATGAAGTATTGTAGACATTTGTGATATAAACAGACTGTAAAATAATATCTATAAAATAGTTCATACGCTAATGGTGATATATATATATATATTTCATATTCTGTTAAACAAAAAATTAAAAAAAATTGTTATCATTGGCATAAAAATGTAAATAAAAAAGTGACTTATAAAAATAATATATATATAATCGAATTACCGGTTGATATAATATCATTTTGAAGCTCGCATCAAGCAACCTTCCATGTTTAATACCTTTTAGCGCTGCATGGATACACTTTAATTTTATTTTCCAAATATAATATAATTGTAAACAACAAATTATATATTTAATTGATAAATAATCGTAAAAAGGCGCTGATTTCGCAATGATTAATCTCTTAGTTAACGTACAGATTTTGTTGATATAACTATAAAATAAAAAATATCCTTATTTGAAATTTAACGTAGTTCTAGTTTAGAATGTCAAATCTCACTTAAATTTATGATACTTGCCTGACCGTTTCGAAGATTTAAAATCTTACAGTAGAACAATTATTTGTTGTGCATTTATTTAATGTCACTATTCAGCTGATAAAATTATGTATGATAATTCATTTTGAATAGACATTCTTGATTGCACATTATCGCCGTCATTTTTAATCGTGCTCATGTCTGAACCTTGTAATTACATAAGCTACCAGTGGATAAATTTTATCTTCATATATACATTTATTGGTAAAAAAATAAATTGTTCTTTAAATGACTCTCAATCCTTTCGATTTCAAATAAATATTGATAACAATAGTTGCGAATAATGATTGTTGCATAATGTTTGAAACTGGGTTTAATACCCAAACTGCGTAGTCAGATGCACATATATTCATATTCTTGAATCTTAAGCATATTTATTATTGTAACCAATAATATTCTAATAATTCTAAATTTGATTTGCATTCTGTTTAATTCATTGCCTTAACATTTTATTTTTCTTAATATTGTTAACAAAATATTAAATTGAATTTCTAGTGAATTTTTGATCTTCGAAATATTGCTGTAGGCATTTTTAAATTATATGTTTTCATTTAAAAATATTTATTGTAATCTCGATAGACTGGAACACTCGAATTTTCCTTTATTGACTAAACCCTTATTGTGATATTATAGATATTATAGCTTATAGTACCATGTCAAAGCTTGAGGCTTATTTATATTCAGTTAATCTAATTAAAAAAATATTTTTGCGATCATGAAAGCTTAAGCAAGATAAGGAAAATTTTAAACTTCGGTTTAAACACTATAATAACCTTTAATAATAATTAACATTAAATTTTAAATTAATTACATAGAACGTATAAATTTTTTCTTCAATAGGCAAGAAAAGGGACAAATGAATTTATGTGGCAGTTTTGTATAAGACTTGAAGTTAACTATCAAAATTAATCAAAATAATAAAATAACAAAATAACTTATCAAAATAACAAAATTTACTCTAAAAGAAGAAAAAATATGACCACTTTATTTTGGCAATGCGAAAATGAAGTATACAAAGTATGCTTGTTATTAGTAGTATATATCGCCGCGGGAATTGAACGGGGAGCGTGATAGCATTAACTTTGAGTAGCCTTGAAAAGGGCCGATTGATGTATTGCAGGAAGATTCCTTCGATTACGGAAGCATTCGCCAACCAGCGCTTCACCTGGGACAAAATTTGCGGTTGCACAAGGCAGTGATGGGGTTGGTTTTGTGCGTACTCGCCTGACGGGTTGTCTCGGCTGTGGCGCGGAACGGAACGGGCTCATTTGATATATCTGAACAGAGCGCAGAGTATAGCCACGGTATCCTACTTTCGCAAGGCTTTCTGTTTTATCTCTGTTTTAGAGGACAGGAGGTTTGGGATATCGAACGGGAAGGCTCTGAGTGAATAGTGGAGAAGAAAATCTCGTATATGCGGCGGGGCACAGCGCTGCTTTGCCAACTCGAAACTATATGTCCAAACTGCCGCACAATCATGATCAATGTGAAGGTACGTAAGAAGGAAGAGAGATTAAAATTTAAAAGTATAAAAAGTATAAAAGTATTTAAAAGTATTTGATATTCCGGAGAATTCTTTATAACCTCATTATAAAATCTCAAGTGCGCACGTGTAATAACTTGGAGAGATACCGACAAAGGTAAAAGTTGGTATTCTCATTTGGTCATTATTAACTTAAATCTTTATTTGAGTCTTCCGTCAACTCTCGTCGAGTCAAGACGTGTTTATACATATAGGTAAACATGAGAGTGATAATTTAATCTTATTAGTATTACTAAACTCAGCATTGAGGGATTGAATCGTAGTATCACCGGCGCACCTCAAGTGCAGTCGGAACAAAATGGCCGCGCCAAACCTAAATAGTCGCATCCAACCAAGCAGTGCATCACAGTTTAGTCAACCTGAAATGAAAAGTTATGCATCCGCAACATCTACGAATCATCGAACGTTCGCCCCTCGATTCCTCACGAAGAAATTGAAAAAGCACTAATCGACCTTCACATAAGAGCTGAATCAAGACTAACATTTATTAGAGCACTGCCAGGTTGTTCACATATAGTCAGCTTCAGAAGACAAATTTATGTAAAGCCGGAAGATATAGAAAAAATTCCCGAATCATTCATTATTGATTATGAAGACAGCAAATTCAGAATATTTGCATCCACCGATTCTATGACCTGTTTCATTTGTAAGAAAATCGACCACCTAGCTAAGCAGTGTCCACTAAATGATAATAACACGCAATTGATAATCGAGGAATCGGCACAACACATCGACCATTCTCCGAAACCTACTCTTCCTGGAAACTCTGTTCAGAATCAAACGGAATCTAAGAACGAAATAATTCATAATAGTAATATCAAACTTTCAACTTCAAACTACAATACTTTTAGCACACTCGTTTCCCAGCAAAGTACAACTTACAATAATTATTCACAACAAGACCAGCTATCTCACTCACCTATGCCTCCGCCCGGTTCCAAGATGGTACCTCCAAGCACGATATCTTCATGCAGCTCAATTTTACCGGATAAAGAAAACGCCAATTTAATAAAATCTACTACCAAAAATAATAAAAAAAGCACAAAAAAAATCAAGACCTCAAATGAAAACGAGAACATACGAGTACAAACAGACCTGGAAACACAAACTGAACATATTAAAGAAAACCTGACGTCCAAAACTGATTTTTCACCACTCTCTACCGAACAAGTTACAGAATTCCTACAAGCCTCTTATAGAAATCAAAACATACGAGCATTGGCCCTCAATTATACCGATGATATGTCGTCACTTATAACTACGTTAAATGTTATTCAAGAAAAAAGCACAGACAGGAATTAAAAAAGTCGTGTTCTTCACATAATAAAGAAACTAAAGAACTTTAACCAAGACTCCCCAAGTAGCGACGAATCCGCCACAACAGACGAGTCATCAACTCTAAATTAATCCTATATCAACCATGAAAATTGTATTCTGGAATGCAAGAAGCGTTACAAATTCCAAAGTAGAAATCGCTATTATATTACAAAACGTGGATATCCTAGTGTGTGTCGAATCTTGGCTCTCCGTTGCAATACCAAAATTCGAATTCGCGGGTTTTGTAAGTTTTCGAAAAGATAGAGACTACGCCAGTGGCGGGGGTATCCTCATAATGCTGCGGAACAATATCGCGTTCCAAGAAATTTCAAATATTCAGGTACCAGACATAAGTGTAGAATTATGCGGAATCAAAATTACAAACTACAACCCGTCGTTTAATTTATTTGTATGCTATAGATCTCTGGGAAAGATCCTAAATAGTAACGAATGGAAATTCATTTTTGAAAAAAAGTTAATTAAAATCGAGAATAACTTATTCGTGGGAGATTTCAATGCACATCACGTTGCCTGGAATTGTCCAAAAACCGATTTAAACGGTATCAACTTATTCGATTGTATAGAAAACTCAGATTTATTTATACACAATAATAACACAACTTATACACACATTGATAAGACCTCTCATTCTAATATAGACCTAATAATTTCAAACAAAAATTTTGTAGATAGAATCGAAACGTTTACCGATAAGGATACATGGGGCTCGGATCACTATCCCGTACATGTAATTATAAACTCTGAAAAATCTATATATGTGAAAAAATCTTTTCGTATTCGATCTAAATGAACTGAATGGACAAAGGTCGATACTGAACTAGAAAATTCCTTTTCAAATTTCTTAACAAGCGAGTACGAGAATAGTTCGGGCGAAATGAAATATCAGGTCCTTATGGGCACCATCAAAAAGGCGATTCAAAAATATACTCCTGTCAAAAAAGTTATAAAAAAAGACTTTCACAAGAATCCTGTACCATGGTGGGACAATGACTGTAAAGTTGCTATTGATAAGAGAAAAAAAGCCTTTAAAAAATGGAAAAATACAGCCGAAGAATTTGACTTTATTTTATTTAAAAGAGAGAGAGAGAGCGATTGTCCGCAAGCTTCTTAAAGAAAAAAAAGAGAGAATTTAAACAATTTGCCAAATCGTTAAATTTTAAGACAGATCCATCCTATGTTTGAAATACTGCTAAGCTATTAAAAAATAAATGATTTAAAATTGCCCCTTCACACACATCAAAAAATCATCAAATAACAATGAAACTCAAAGCGTTAAATAATATTTACCCTCCATGGATGGAGGATGACCCCTCTTGGACTCCTGATTGTAATAGAAATGATTTCCTAGAAACGCCCTTTACTCTCATCGAATTTAACGCAGCTTTAAACTCCAGAAGCTGCAATGCATCTCCCGGCCTAGATGGTACCGACTACTTTACTCTTAAAAAACTACCAATAACATAGAAATTACTGCTTCTAGATAATTTTAATGAAATCTATTCTACAAGCAGTTTTCCCCCTGACTGGAAAAATAGCTACCTACATTTTATTAAAACGTCTGGCGGACTAAATTATAGACCTATATCTTTGACATCCAGCACGTGTAAATTGTTTGAAGTTATAATCAAAAATAAAATGCAATGGTGGTTTGAACGAAATAACGTAATGTGCAAAAATCAAAATGGTTTCCGCAAGGGCTACTTCTGTTCGGATAATTCGGTAAATCTAACTTTGTATATACAACAAGCGCACAAGCAAAATAAAGAGCTTTACACTGTATTTCTAGATGTTTGCGCAGCATTTGACAATGTTAACAGCGAAAAATTGCTAGACACTTTATCTCAAGTTGGTTGTCCCTCACCAATAGTAAAATTCGTTAAATTTTTAATTTATGAGTGGCGAATCAGCACTAGTTTTACGAATAATTATAGAACTAGTTCTAAAGGAGTTCCTCAAGGAGGAGTACTAAGCCCACTTTTATATATCTTATATCTAAATCAATTACTTAAAAATATTCCGAAAACAGTTAAAGTATTGCAATTCGCTGATGACATAGGTATATGTTCAAAAAACAAAAACTCACTAACGCAATAAATGAAACCGAAATGAAAAATTTATTTAAGCAACCTAGGGCTCGATCTAGCCCCGCACAAGTCAGTGTTTGTAAATTTCAATAACAAAAATATTAAACTAGGAGAAACTATTTAAAATTTAAAAACCTGCACAATTAAATCAAGCGAAACAGCGCAATTCCTGGGTATCATCTTCGACTATTGTCTTTCTTTCTCGGCTCAACTAAATAAGATTTTAAATAAATGCCATAAAGCCATAAATATTATCAAATTTCTTCGAGGTAATAAATGGGGATCTGACCCAATAACACTCTTAACTTTTTATAAAAGTTTTGTAAGGTCAATTATTGACTATAGTTGTTACATTTATTTTCCAGAGCGGCAACGGTCAATTAAAAGTCTTGAGCAGGTACAATACTCGGCTATGCGCATGGCTTTAGGCTTTCGTAAAACCACTCCCCTCAATATACTGATTACCGAATCCAAACTCCCCTTGATCATTGATAGATCCCATTATTTAACAAGAACATATCTAGCAAAAATTGCAAGTAACACCAATTTAATTACCTACCAGAATATTTTTCATTACTATCTAAGCTTCTTAACAAAATCAGCAAAGAAACGATTGCACTTGTTTGAAAATTGCATATTTGAAGTTCTAAACCCCTTGATACCCCTGCATAAATCCAGCACCTTCCCAATTTACAATCATACCTACTGCACACTACTGAGCACTATCCCCTTTAACTCCGCATTAGAAAATTATACTAATCCAAATAACAAAATCTAAATTTATACAGACGCAAGCCGCAACGAAAAAGAAAGTAATGTAGGATCAGCTTGTTTCTCGCCTCAAATCAATGTCGCTACCTTACGCAAACTTCACTGTCATACATCTGTCTTTACTGCAGAATGCATTGCCATTAATGATGCATTGTCTATCGCCCTCAAACATTTAGATAAAAACGTACAAATTTTTTCTGACGCATTAAGTGTGCTCGAGACTTTACGAAATTGTCAGATTAGCATCAAGGTCAATCCATATATCCTGCAGATCAAAGAGAAATATCTTGAGTTTGATAATAAAAAGACTGAACACGGTAGTATACACTTTTGGACTCCCGCTCATAAGGGAATACTAGGAAATGAATTAGCAGACTCCCTTGCTAAGGAAGCCAGATCTAGGGGACCTAAATCTGACTTACCTCTACCGCACACAGACTTATTTAATCACTTGAAAAAACTCACAAAAGAGAGCACTAGAAATATCATAGTTGAAGAAGGTCATATCAAGGGAAAATTTTACTTCCGTAATTACTATAGAGACAGCCCAAAACACTGGTTTTTTAATATCAAGCTTAGCAGAGAGATTATTGTAGCAATAAATCGATTAAGATCCGATCACTACAACCTTGCTTCCTCTCTATAGCTCGAATAAATCTCATTAACAGCTCAGCATGCGAATGTAAGGAACCTATTCAGGACATTGATCATATTGTCTGGCAATATACACTATTAAACAAACACAGACAAAGGTTGTTGAATAAACTATTGCCTATGCAGTTATTATGAAATTACAGATACCTATGAAAATGTCCATGATTCTCGCCAAACCAAATGTATCTGCGTGCATTCATATTATTAAGTTTTTAGATATTTGTAATATTCAATTATAACTAATGTGATATGTATATTATAATGTCCGGTGTATAAATCTCTTCTCAGATTTGAAAGCCTAATAAATAAAAAAAAAATAAAATCTTTATTTATGAATCTGTCAAACAGTCCGGCAACCTTTCAATGCGTGATTAGTCCAATAAATGGTACAAAATAAAGGCATGATCTCGATGATGGGGTAAATTATGGGAAAACTATTGATAAACACAAAAAAAGTTAGAAACATTCTTTGAAACATTGTTGTAAAGAGCACTTTCGCTTACTGCTCACATGACAAAAATTTAATCATTAAGATGAGTACACAGTTACTTATAATATTTACTATTAGCTTATAAGTTTATTATCGAGACCCTTCATTGTTGCAGTATAAACCTTGCACGTAGCCTTGCACTCGTTCAAACTTGTCGGACAGTTTAAAATCATAATTCACTTTCAATACTACATTTTTATTATCGTTACCATTAGAAATTTAATAAGTTCAATTCAAGTTAAGTCTTGTAGTAGCGTACTGCAGTTAATCTCAGTTTGATATCTCTGCAATAAATTCGACTGATAAAGAGCGCATTTTCACTCCGATATCTTGTAATTATTTTAATAAATTCGAAATATATATTCTATGAAATAAACGAATGACTTTTGGAACTGCAATACATAGTAATTCAATCATTTACTCGGTCACAAAGACCATGTGTGGGTACAACATGATGAAAGATAATTAAGGGAACCAGGTAAGTAAGTGGAAGATAACTCACATTTCATGAGAAGTAAGAAAGCAGAAATAAATAACCAAAACTTATATGAACGTCAAGTTACGCTTGAACGTTCTTTTCGAAGAGGGAAGGTGTAGTGAACAGAACTTTTTTCGTTACGACACAATCTAATGCTCAATAATAAAGGACTTTAAACAAAATACGATTGATAAAATAGAAAAATAAGATAACAAAGCTAAACGCCTCTTGAACTCTGGAACTTAAACCCAAAGTAATGAGGGTCAACGGCAGAAGAGCACTGATAGACAATCAGACGCACAAGAGATAGATTTTCAAAACAAAGATAATGTAAATCAAACGACGAATTTTACAAATTATTATTTACAAGTACGTGGGCCTCCTACCCCTTATATAGTTCTAGAGTAAGATTGCAATTAACTTATAATCTTTCAGTCATTACTTCACTTCTTATTACATTATATATTCGACATATGACAATAATATATAGTACGATCATCCCTTTCTGATTTGTAAGCCTCATGCACTCTAATCAGTGATGCTTATTTTGCCTAATATAATTTTCTACGTTGTATATTAGAAACAATTGCGCGAAAAATCAACTGATTTGAAAATTAGAAACGTTTTTATGTTCATGATTTCACCTTCTTTGTGCTCTTCAAATTTACGTGCTGAATTCGAGTCAATATCTTAGAAAAGTCATTAAATAAATATTTTTCAAAAATATAATATGTCGAATAAATAAAACAAGTAATTACATATCATCTTTGTCTACGTTAAATAAAAATGTTTAAATACTTATATTTCAGCATACATTAAACTCTCAGTGTATTGAGAAGTATCATTCTATTAGTAATACTGTAGAATTATATAAAATATAGTTTTTTCTGCTTCGGATCAAATAATCAAAGTTCACCACTGTTATCGATATAATACTTCTTAAATAAATTAGACATCTTAAATCATTGGAGTCAAGAATTAGATAAGAATTTCCAAAGTATCTCAAGCATGAATATAACTATCGATCCAGGTACGGTAACATGCCACTTCAGTGTATACGCCAGGGTATTCAGGTATTGCACACCCCGGACCACTCCAGGATACAATACCTGCTTGAAGACCATTGATAAGAAGAGCTCCTCCAGAATCACCGTTACACATATCCTTGATACCATTGGGATCAGCTGCACAAATTTGTCCATCTGGTAAACTTACGCCCACCTCATTGTAAGCATGATTACACTGATTCCTTTCCATAATAGTCAATGTAACTGCTTTTAACTCATCAGATATATTTCCATCCTCTGTTTTACCTTTGAAAAAAATAAGTATTTTAATCGGATCCTATTGCTTTAGAAATCTTAAGATTGTTAACCTAAAAATGTGTAAATCAGTATAACTTATAGCCTAGTAGAAATTTAAACCACTTTTAGGTGAATTTATCACAAGCCAAAGGAGTGAGGTGATAAAGGGTCGCGTGGGCTGGAAAGCCAATTTGTAGCTCTTCATCAATCTTGACTTAAAAATTCACATATGCGAAATAAAATAAAAATAAGCACGGACAAAGGAGATAGAGCTTTGATACGGATATGCTGTAGGTGAAGTGATATGGGTGTAAGCTTGATTAAAATAGATAACGGTAGAAGTCAATATTTATAATATTAATATCTTAAAATTTTTTAATATATCTCGGAATATTTGAATGCAGCTCTTCAGAAAAGGGCAGATTCTAAAATGCAGGTAATTTTAATAGTATTCTAAAGTGTCTAGATTTTTACGACATTTTTATGAGTTTCACTATGTAGTCACATATTAATGTTCAAGTCTTAATTTAATAGTAGAAAAAAATAATTAAGAATAAATAGTACCATATTTCTTTTTATAATTTGCTGTTTATGCATAAAAGGATAACTGAAATGCAATTAAGAATGACTGGAAAATAGACATCTAATAATGAGTTATTGTAATAAGTAAACTTTTTTTCTTGTTAATCATTGTAATCATTGTATAAAATAGAAATATAGTAAAATTATCTAAAAATAAGTGGTATTTAGTAAACAAAAGGTTGCATTTCAATGAATTTTATTGAATTTTAACTATTAGTTTTCAAGTTAACTATTTAATTGATTTATAAAAAATAATAATTTAATTAAAAAAAATTTTTATAATTGAACTTATATTGGAATTGTCTAATTTTAAGTATATTAAATAATTGATGTCCAACTGCGTATTCTTAGAAATTAAATATTTATTCAAACAATTAATTGTAAGTAAATAATCTTTGAGAATTAATTGTAAACAAGGGCTAAAGATCAAATCAAACCGACCAAACCGATTAAATTTGACCGATACATTTATCATATTTAATCATTTGTTGAACATACAGAAATATCTTAGATCATTGAATGAAATTACATATACATCATTTTCATTTGCATATTTTTGTTTTCCTGTTAATGATTACAACATTCAGTATACATTGAAATAAACGTAAAATGTTTTATATTACTGCACTTACCCCATCCGGTTAAGAAAGTGGCTTCTTTAGCTTTGATATTATGCCCAGATTCAAAGAGCCCAATTATCTGTCTGGTCTCATCGAATTGGAAGGCTGGTTCGACATGCATGAGAGCGATGTCATTAATTGGTATACCAACGTCAGTAAATCCGAAGTTGTCATGTTTATGAATTTCTGTCACATTGTGAAGACTCCCACCATTGTGCCAAGTACTCGAACCCGCACGAACGTAGTAATCCGTTATATTTCTACGACTACAGTGTCCTGCAGTTAGAATGTAATTCTGTGAGACTACACTGCCGCTACAAAAAAGCTTGTCTCCTGCGGATAAAATAACGGCCACCTGATAGGGTGCAGCCTGAATTGGAACGTTCTCTCCGTGAATAATTTGGCCCCATTCGCGTTTACCAGTCGCTTGAGCTATACATTTTTATAAAAAAATTATATTAAGAATGATAAAATATAAACTACAACGTTTAGTTTAACGAATGTTATTCTTTTAGGGATATATAAATTGTTTTATTATCATTTTAGTTAATAGTGCAGAGAGAAATATTCATAGAAAAATGTACTGTTACTTAGAGAGATTAAGGACATAATCTATTTTTGGAAGAATTCCCTAGTATTTTTAAAATTCATTTCTAGTGAATTAGAAAATTTTAATATTTATCCAGTAAGAATTACTAATCACATTCCATAATTTTTTCTATTATAATGCTAAATAATAATAAAACGTAATAAAATTTACTATTATTGGTTTATTTTTTATTTTTTCTAAATGGTGTCATAAAAACTACCCTTATCAAGGGACCTCTGAAGTCAGATAAAGTACCTACTTTAGCGAAATTCCAATTTTGTATGCTACATTAAAAATAATGAATATACTACGTAAAAACTTTGGTGATCGATAGAATACATTATCGATAACTGTCTCTGATCCTTATAAAATCAAATTATTAAATAATAAAGTAAATTACTTACCACGAATTATTTATATATCAGAATAAAGTATGTTGAATAAAATAATAATATTGAATAACATTTACCAAAGGCAATATTATGGTTAATTAACTTTTTTTTACAGATTAAAAATAAGTCAAAAATGACGATTAACGAAATGGTATAAAAAGCCGCTCTAATTCAACTTTAAAAATAATCAAGAAATGAATTTTTCAACTAACAATACATTTTTTGACTAATAAAACACTTTCACTAATAAAATAGATAATATTTTTTATACAACATATGGGTATGATCTTGAAATAATGATTGACTAAACTATGCTTTATATACTTCGCTTAAATTACTTATCAACATATAATAGACACTAAATATGATGTACAAATACACCAATTTTATTGAAAGTGAACAGTATGGATGAGATTTAAATACCTAAAATTTAAAAGCCTGACAAAATCAATTATTTCTTACCATCAGAAGCACAGGTCAAACAAAGCAGCATAAGTAAGTGAAACATCTTATGCGGTAGTTATGCAAGATCTAATTACTACTCTTGTTGGAAAGAGTAATATATATTGTATTATATATTGAGTTTATCTATTACTATCATCCCAAGATAAATGTCTCTTAATCTTATTATTGCACCGGTAAATGAGATAAAGTATAAATTAGTATTAATGATAGCAACTACATTTGTTTAATACCTGTATTTTATTAACAATAGATTGTGTGTTCGTTATAGAAGACGTTTTTAATAAAATTAATAATTTAGAATATTAAGTTTAAGAACTATAAATTGCATATGTCAAACCTAATTATATTTATTTAATTTGAAGAAAAAGATTTACCTCTCACAATTTAGATATTGTTTGATGAAAATCACAAATTAAATATTTTATGAATACCAAAATCAATTCGTTAAAATACATTCTTATTTGTTTGTATATTTTATAATTTTGTTTAAATCTCTGGTTTCGCGAAAAATCAAATGTTTTAAAAATTCAAAACATTTTTGAGTTCTGAATATGATACACTATATGCCAAAGGAAAACACCGTATAAATCGAAGTTAAAATTTATCTGTAACAAATTTATTTTTGGAACATAAAAAATAAATTCACAAAATACTATTTTGAGATTACATTTCAGTATTATTATGTACATATAAAGAAATATAAAATGTATTTTATATAAGTACTTTCTAACAATTAGCTAATCAATCTGTATAATATAACAAAATATTTACAAAATTCATATTTTTGGTTATGAAAAGGTTTACATTGAAACTGTAAATAGATTTTAAACTGGTTTGTGTAACCTATACAAGCTCGGATCATTTAATATGTTTAAGCTAATAAATATTAATTTTTTAATTAAAAGATTTTTATTTCTTAGTCTCAGGTGAAAAGAATTTGAGTGACTTATTTGCATGAATAACATAAAAATCAAGTGTATTTTATTTTAGAAGATCATATTCTGTAATATTTACTCTTCAAAGAAACAAAGATTTTTCCTGTAGCTTAGCTAAAGATTCCACTTATTGACACGAGGATAATATTATCACTATACTGAAAAATAAATAGAAGCTCGCGTAGAAACTACATTGTTTATACAAATGAACTTTGTTATACAGGTGAAACTATTGATGTTATATAGTACAGAAATTTGTACATAACTTTCCGTTTTTATAAATAAATAAGCGAGATCGAGGCCGGTATGTTTATACCAAATAAACTAATGCGAATTAAAATTATTGTATTGATGCAAGTTTTTATTACGAAATAAGTAAAATCTTATTTTTTGAAGATATATAGTAAGTTTTCTTTATTTATCTAGGTTAGCCTTATACGTACCGTGCATCGTGTACGAAAAATATAGAACCGTGTGTCGTGTAATAAAAATTAAACATAATACATTATAAATTTGGAACGAAATAGAGTAAATAATTAACATTCAATGTATATTATTTTTATTACTTTTACTTTTTTCATTTACATTAATATTACTCAGATTCATTACAACTTCGTTTTCATTGCGCATTTGAAAAATAAAATGTTCTACAAAATTTTTGATGTACTAAACATGTTAATTTTTCCATTTTTAGTAATCTTTTTAAATTCCAAATATTTTAAAACTACATGTAGACCGCAGATGGGATTTTTCTGTTATGTATAAGTAAAATTTTAAAAGAAAGTATAGAATTTAAAAATCATACATATGGAATTAATTTATTATTAATAAATCTAAATTCAATTTGAATTGAACCTGATACAAAAATATATTTACGCAATTTTTGGAAGCTCATTTTGGTTATATCAGTCCACATGTTCTTTATTTTTACGCTGAAAATAGACTGTGATATTTTCAAGAATTTAATTCAATTCTTAGATAGCTGGTCGAAAGAGACAACAAAAATACATGAATTTAACATTATATTTCCACGTTTCTTTTCGAGTTTTGTTACAAATATTCATTTTAACAAATAAGAAAGATCAACTTACCTATTTATTTGGACTTAAGCATAAGTCTAATTTCATTTAAACGAAAACTAAACACTTGATCTCTGATAAGCTAAATTATAACAAATGCATACGATACGGAACTTTGCGTATTTCTGTATTTGTTCATAAGGTTTATAAAGTTAAATTATATGATTGAAACAAAAGAAGCAAAAAAGAAAAAAAAATGATTATACTTATATATAACAAAGTAAAATTTCAGATTTTTAAAAAGTATATTAATATCGAATTCATATAAAATTTGTATTTACTTCTAAAATGTAGAAATGATATAAGTATTTTTTAATAGAATAAAAATATATACATTAAAATTAGCCTATTCAATTTAAAAAAAATTTTATTACAATTTATACATATATTTAACGTAAAAAATTTCCTCTTCTCTTCGATAATGTATACTGTTTTTACTGTTTTTAAAACTGTAAACTGATGCTTATAAAAAGTAAATCTTAAATAGAAAATCTATAGTTAATATTATCCAATAAGTCTTTCCTACACATAAAATAATTGTCGGTCACGACAACATATTGCGTCTTCTTTACCACAACAGCTACTATATATGGCTGTACTAGTATATTTCAGTTTAATCTTTACAATTTAATAAAATTTTTTATGCTCTTCTTTGCTAATAAAAACAATGTTTATGTTGTTTAAATAATCACCTAACGAATAGTCAACATAGTTATAAAAGTTGATGAGGTAACTACACTTTACGTTTTCTATCATAATGGGATTGAATTCCTATGATAAGGTATATATTTTTCCCTTGTTTATCTAACTTTTAAAAATTAATTTGATTTTTTACAGCATTGAAAATAGGCGATAGTCATGAAATTAAAATAAGAAAAATTTAACCTTAGGTCATCTGTATTTTAAAATCTTCTATTTTCATATCTTTCGATATTTATGGTAGATTTTCACAAATTAACAATGAATTGTTACAGTATACAGTAAGCAAAGTATAAACAAATGAGAAAGTAATATTTGCACTAACATTAACCTACGTTTGTCTATCAGAGAAATTTTTTTTAATTATTTATGAATAATGCGAGACTTAATCTGATAAATAAATGAATGGTTGTTGCTTGTGGAAGTTGCATTTATAAATATATAATAAGGTAGGTGCAGTAGATGAACAGCGAAAGAAACATTGTATGTGAATCTCCATGTGAACAAAATTTTGTCGCATAATGGAGAGAATCGCAAAGAGAAGATCAGAGCCGCATATCAACAAACGCCACTTTAATGGAATTAAGTGAATTAAGAATTTTATAAATACCCTATTAAAAATAAATTGTGAATAAATTTTATTTATAATTTTTTGACTGAAATTATAACATGTATGAGATCAAACAAAAGCTTGAATACATTTTTACGTTTGTAGAGTAAAATATTATGATAAATCACATTTTTTATTGTACCACTACTTCGATTATTCTTCTAAAAACTAAACATATAAATATTTTATATTTTGTGGAGTTTAAGAATATTTCCAAAATAATGGATGTAAATTGTACTTTATGCGTTCGAATTGTGGGAGAAAAATATCATAAGAAGAATTTAAACTTATATTCACCGAATTTCGGAGCTCAGGTAATGATACAGATCAATGTGATTTTATGAATAAATATACAAATATAAAGAGTAGTAGTCAAAAAAAACTTTATTTCAAGAGATTTTAATTTTTTTCTACGAAGATAATTCAATTGTATAATACAATTTTTTGACGACATTGAATAACTATAATTATAATAACTAACGTTATCATTTATACGTATATTAATATTATCACTCATAAATATTTAAAATTGTTATGCATATAGGGATACAAATTTGCAAAATATTCAAGGAAAACATAATCCTAAGCCAAAAAAATAGCAGAACAGACGCAGAAGTTACACTACTTTAATTTAAGATCCATTTGAGTATATTTAAAGAAAAATTTAATATTCAAAAAGTCTATAATTGTGCAAAGAACAGATGTCACCTGATCAAAACATTTAACTGCTTCTTTTCATCGGTATAGATATATATTTGTAATTAGAATTATAATTATAATTTTTTTTGCCAGCACTATGTATAAGCATTTAGTTCTTTGAATAAAAAATTAAAGAAAACAAAACATTCTAGACGTTGAATACATAGAACATTTTTCTATGTATGCTGAGTCAGCAAAGGACACGAATCTTTAAAATCTATTATTTTTTTAAATACTTATTTAAGGAAATATGCAAACTAAAAAAGTTACTAGAAATTTATCGTTTTTTACACAAGGCTAATTCTGATAAATGAATACATATTTATTGTCTTTCAAATTATAAATATTGGAAAAAAAATAAATTTTTCTGAACTACGAGAAATGATGTATGGTATATAAAAAAGCATTGATAATTTCAAAAGATTGTTTTGCCAGAAATTTTATAGTCAAATTTCGCAAAGCACTACTTTAAACAATCTTGAATCTACAAAAGGTAATGACAAAACGACAATAGTGACTGCATAAACTTAAAATCTGTTTATTTTAATTATTAAGAATTAAATTTGAATCATGGAAAAGGAAAATTAAAGAATATTATTAAGCTCCAAAGACTGATACAGACCAGTTAGGAGAACGGTGCAGTAAGCATATACTCTCTTTGCAAAAACGAATAATTTAATGTACAACGACATTCAATCACTAATATTTTTGCAATTGAATAGTCATTCAGATCCGAGAATGCGCGCTTATATGCGTAGAATCAAACCCCCTGAGGTGTGTAACACTAGTAATAATAAAACCATTCGTTTCTTCATTACCTAGTTTATTTTATATATAAACCGAATCAGTTTTAGAGATTAATTAACTATTTTATTTATATTTATTAATTAATATAATAAAAGATCATTTAGACTTAAAATTATTCTTATTTTAGTTGAGCCCTATTACATTATCCGTAATAATGTCCGACTCACTGGGATTGACGAATGATCTGATTGCACTGAGACCTTTATAGGAGCGAGCCGACGAGCGATGACTCCCAGTATGCAGTCCGATCCTTTGTCCACGGGGTTAAACGTTGTAATTTGTCAGTTGACGCATCACGAGTGTTTCGAAGCCACCGGCGCAGCTCGCAAGGTCGTCGGCTCGCGAGTCACGAGGCGGGCCGGCGCGCCGGCGCGCGGGGCCGTTGCAAGGAGGTGTACCCGGGAGGGCCGCACGACGCACGCGAGGGCGCAGGGGAGAAGGCTAGCGAGGGTGGGGGCGGCGCGACAGCCGCATTCTGCCGTCAATGTGCCCGGAGGTGCGCGCCGCAGTGCAGGCTGGCGCAGCCAAGGGGCCCGGGCCAACCCCGCCGCGGAGGATCACCGAGGTGCGTCTCCCCACTCGCGGTGCGGCTGGACCACGAGTCCGCGTGCGCCGTCGCTCGGAGCTACGGTGATTTTATCGATAAGACCTAGTGGGCGCCGCCACAGCCGCCTCCGCCACCCCCGTCGCCCAGTCGGCCCGCTCAGCGAGTCCAGTTGCGCCATCGCCGTGAGCGAGGCTTGCGAGTGCCTACAGTGTCCCGTTCTCCGACGCGCCACTGCACTTGACCCATGTGAGTGCTCGCTCTTTTCCCCGGGACCTCATCGTCGTTCGCGGTGTATCAAAGTGCACGTAGCAAGCTGCGACGTTCAGCTCGGGAGCCCAAATCCTTTCAACGCACTCACTCTCTGCGGAGTCTTCCTTCCTTGCGGTCTATTTATCTTATAGTAAACAGCTATTCATTATTAAGCATGTATATTATTTAGCGCATCACCTTATTTTTTTCATTTGTATGGTATAATGCGAAAGCATACATATCCGGTACACATTATCACATCAGTCTATAACTTAAATAAATAGTCTCTTAATTGCGGGTTTTAAATGTACACTGATACTTCTATCTCATTTGCACCATTTTTGGAGGTGGTAGAGTTAGGTATTTTTTACAATATTATTTGCACAAATAAGCAGATTAAGAAAGCTCATGAATAAGCTCTAAGCAGTATTTGAATTTTATTTCTAACATTAATTAGTATAACAGATGTTTCAGAAAATATGCAATTTAAGTTTTAATAGCATTATTAGTTATGAAATACCATTCTTCAATAATTGAAAATATAAGTTATAATACGCTAAAACTTTTTATAACAAAATTTTAATTTTAACTACAATTTTTTATAATACATAATATAGAAGATAATGTTATAAAGTTTAATTTAGCATAACATGGTTAATATTCAGCTAAAAACAACGTTTACGGACAAATTAATAAATTGTTGTTTCTAATATATGATCTATTCAGATTGCAAAAGTGTAATGCGTGTAATTTAATGCTTTTTATTTCATGCATTTATATTGACAAGATTATCAACGATTTTAAAGAGTTATTTTATCACTTTTTAACAATAATATTACAATGTTAATGCATTTATTCGTTATAAATTTTTCCAGATTAATTGCTAATATCGTTATTACTGAATCTCGTAATTTCAAATACAGTATAGTATCTATTTCAGATAGACCAGATAGTAGTTTACACACAGAAGAAATACCAATAAAAAAAATTATATTTTTTAAATAATTTTTTTATAGAAATACCTATAACTCGAACTGTACCCTTGTATAAGGTTGTAAGAGGTTATATGTTCTACTCTTTTCCGTTTAAAAAAAAATTAAACAATTCACTATAGCTATACCAATGGAATCACAAGAGAACCCAAATTAAAATAAATCTTGAAATAGATAATGCCTAAAAAATTACATCAAATCAATTAGACAACGTAGTATTTAGATAAAATCTATGCATTAATGCACTTTGAACTATTTTTATAAGATATGAATTTTTGCTCATACAAACTATAAACCTTGATCGAAACAAGTTGTAGTCACAGAAACCAATTTCTGAAGAATATGGTGAATATGGTAGGATTTCTCACTTAGATACTTTCAAATGTGCTTTTCCGATTTTGCTTCTTGTGTGCAAGCATTTTAGTGCAGCAAAATAGTTTTTTTCTATTTTTTGTAATTTTACAATCGTTTTTCTTTAATATACGACTCAAACCGAAACTCAAATATGATTCATACTAATCGGTGTAGATCTCTTGTTAGGGTGTAATTCGGTTTTAGCAATTTGTAGTAAATGACATCTCTCTGATTCCACCAAATACAGAGTAGGAACTTTGATCCGTGGATATCGGGCTTTGTCACTGATTGATGGTTCGCCGAGCTTAACCCGTCATTCTACGCTTCGGATTATCATAATGCATCCACTTGTCGTCATCGGTTACAATTCGATTCAAAAAACCTTTTCTCTTTTAACTTTGAAATAGCAATATATACGTGAATGATTATTCCTATGGTACCCAATGTCTTTCCTTCTGGAGCATGCCCAAACGTTTAAAATGTTTTCCTATTATTGATAAGTAAATTATCAATGACGTAGATAAAACTTTAAGAGATTGTCCTTTAAATACTAAATTGCTGCTTATCATCCACCATACACTACAATAAAATGTAACAATGAAATAGTATACTTCCGGAACTATCTCTAGTAAAACAAACGAATAAATTACGCTATGAATTATTTTCAACATTTAATATCACAAAAAAACGCACTACAAGTAGTTCATTATTACAAAGGGTAGTCACTAATCTAAAAATAGTTTGGTTTTTAACTGCAGTGGATATCATATATATTCGTGCCTTCCGTATCGTAATATATTATTTTATTTAATTCATTCAAAATAGATATTTTATTTTAAAAATTACTTTTATATAAGTAACATATTTTTAACTATTTATGTACAAATCCTTTACTTTGTCCTATTTGATCTGTTTCAGTATTTCTACTTTCAATTGTATTCGCCTAGCTGATCTTCACATTCTACCTTTGTTTGAAGATATCCTGCTTTTTGATAATTTATCTGGTTTAGATATAAATAAAAAAATCAATATTATTAGAAAAAGATGTTCACGTAACAGATGTTGAACTTAGTATGATTCTAAAAAAATATTGCGGTCCTTTATCTTGCCAATTGAATGTGTCAGGTAAGTCAGAGCAACTGCAAATGTCTAATGTATCTTGGTTAAATGCATAAAAGTTTCATAGTTTATAATATTAATTCATTTTTCATTTCTATCAAGACCACTGTTAATTTTACTAGATACATTTCGAACCATTATGTATCAATATGGTTTGAACTACTAAATTAATTTAAATTAATTCCAAACTAAATTGCTACATGGCTACCACCATTGTGGTGGAAGGTTTTTAAATTGTATTCAATAAATATTGCTATACTTATAATGTCATCATTTTATATTATTACTAAAAGTCATATTATAAAAAATATGTATTTGTTCATAAATTTGTATTTACCCATTTATGCAATAAATTATTCAAATTAACCTGTTTGATCAGATAATAAATTAAGTGATCGCAATATTGGGAGTGCAAATATAATGCCACTGAACTATGGTATGTTCTATGGTAAATATCCAACTATGATCAGAATATTTCAAAACGAAGAATACGTTTTATTTTTTTTTGACTGCATCATTGAACAGGAACTTAGTTTTGAATGCCTGATCGTACTGGCATTTCTACCACTACTTTCAATGTATATAATACTTTATAGCTTGTTATAAGCCCTTTTGAAATTTCTTAGCGTGGATCAGTAACAATGCCGACCCGATTTAGTTATATGATATTGATGAAACCTTTATAAATTTTCTTGATTTAAGTGATTAGATAATTTTGTACATGATCTAATAAATAATAATCTAAAAAAAAATATCTAATAAATTATGTTTTATTCAGTTCTGATTAAATAATAATAAACATTATGATTATATAACAACACATAAAACAGAAGCAACATAGATACTGAAAGTTTTGTGCATATATCGTAAAAAACAATGGTACTTTTAAATGTGGAAAAATTAAATTCATTTCATGTGTGTGTAAATCTAAAATATAACAGAAAAGTATCAAATAAAAAAGTTTGAACTTTATCAAATAACTAAAATTATTGTTATTATAGCCAGTAATAAAAATTCAAGCTGACGGGAATTGGAAAACAAGTCGAACCGCACAAGATGGCGGTCGACATACTGGATATGGATCACCTGGCTGTAAGCGCAATAGTTACAGTTGGAATGCAGTTGATCTTTTTTACTATCGCCGCTACGTTTCAAATGGACAAATTAACAGATTTTGCAGGAGGTGTAAATTTCATTATCCTCGCTCTTCTTACCTTTTTTCTTGGTCAGGTCGGTAAGGTGAGTTGATTACAATTTACTCCAACAACAATAGATCTATAAATTAATTTTTTCTGTGTTATATTATTGGTAAAAAAATTGACTTGTTTTTATATTAAACGTATTAATGACATGTAGAAATAATTTGCGATTATGAACCATACACAATAATTGTATATATATTATATACAAACTGTCTTTAAATTACTTGTCTCCAACTATATCACGGGATAGTTGAGCTAATCTAAACATTTTTGTACAGCCAATGAGAGTAGAAGAAATAGTGAATGGCAGAAAACAGGGCAGAGCTATCGGGGCTGCAAGGCAAGCAGCGGGGCACGTCCCTCCAGGCTTAGATGCGTACTCATTCGTCGACTCCCGAAATCGTCAATCGTCGCCGAGTGACTGTTTGGCGTGTAAGGAGGAAGGGGGGTCGCAGGAGTTGGGCTCGGGCGACAGGCCGGCCGCCTCTTCCCCCGCCACGGTACGGTCTACTGCGGCCCAACGTTCATTTGTTGACGATTTGGAAGTCAACGAATGGGCAGGCGTTTAAGGCTGAAGAACGGGGCCAGACCCGCTGCTTGCCTTGTGGGTCCGACCGCTTCATCCTACTGTCTCCCATTGACTATTTCCTCTACTCTTATTGGCTGCTCTACGGCGAGTAGGTCGCGCTTTCCAGCCACGGAGGTGCATCTGATAGTTTCGCGACCGGAAAGGAAAATGTTTAGAATTGCCTCAGCTATTCCATGATATAGTTAGAGACAAGTAATTTAAAGACACGTTTTAAATATATTTAGTAAATGTAAGAATTTTATATAATTAGGAATTCGAGAATAAAAGTAATTTATCTTTTTGTAATTGGTGTTTTTTTTAATCGGAATCTAGCCGAAAACGAGGGGCCGCTCACTCTGAGTACAGGAAGTAAAACTCCGTAATCCTCTTCTGATTATAAAATATGAAATAAGATTATAAAATATGAAATAATTATTGTTAAAAGTGAACAAATTAATTAAATAATAATTACAAATCAATATTAATTATGCGAGAAGGCCGCCCGAGTCGTGCACTCTTTGAAAAAGCGAAGAACTCCTAAAATCCTCTGTGTACTCTTTAGTCCTCTTTTGTACTCCCCCCACCACTGGCCGCTGGCTCGCCGGGCCTGCCCGGCCTACGACGGCCGCCGGCCTCCCCATTCCACTGCGCTCGGCTGCCGCCTTGCCCCTCATTGCACTGCCCCTTCCACCGACATGCTTCCGGATTTCAGATCCGGAGTACAGCTTTGCGAACTCTTGTGTCCTCTTTGTACTCTTTCGAAAGAGGACTAAGTGAGCGGCCCCTCGCGAAAATTAAACTTTGATTTCTACCAGAGATCATCACACTTCTATTTTCGATTCGTAATTACGATTGGGCTGAAATGTGTCATTTACTGGCGCTGTATCATCTATCCGATAATTTCATTTAATAAATTTTTTTTTTAAAACACCTACACGTATAGACTTACATATTAGGACCTTGAATAAGTTCTCGCTGTTTCTTCTAAAATATAATAGCAGTACTCCATGAATGGAATTTCTAATGGTAACACACATACAAAGAAGTACTGTATGTAACCTTAAATTGCAATGTTCATATGTAATTGTATAAGCCGAATACTATTTTCGATTTCTGCAGAGTACGGGACGCGCGACGGTACGCGCGTACTTTCTTCTTTTGTACTTACCGACTCAACAACAAATCATTATGGTAATCCTGCGTTAATGCTCTATGCGATTCCTGCATTACTTCAGCTATACGGAGAGTTCACAACGTCATTGCAATTATTTTCAACTTGGCCGCGCTCGGTTGACATGAGCTCTGCGGATTCAATACTTTAGTATATTCGGGTATTATTCATGTTCGTCGTGTTTCCACCCTTCCATTCAAAGCGTAAAAAATCATGAGGTGTTCCCAGCTATTCATCAAAATCTACCGTAAAACCAAATTTTATGATTCGAAGCTTCTTGTCTGTATTTGGTGGGATTAGTCCGATTATACCGAATTGTTGAAACAAAATGAGACATTTACGAGACATCGTAAACAAAACTACTGAAAACCTACCTGAAAACGCTTCAATGGGAAACTTCACACCACCTGCCATATTTAGTTAACGTATCCCTTTTCGATTTTCGTCTATAACGATCGATGGCATATGGTGTTACGAAGAAGCTAAAAAATGGATCGATTCATATAATGCCAGAAAAATGTCAGAAAGTGATTTCTAGTGATGGGTATTATTATAAATGAAAGATTCTTTTTATATTTTAGATAAAACTTTTATTTTATAAAAAACAACGAACTTATTCAAGGTCATAATAGAATTTTTTTAATTTATGTCGAAAAAGCAGACACCCTTAATAGAAAATCCATTTCTGAGTCAATTACAACACATGGGCCTAAATCGATATCGATTTTGTGTATTTAAAATTAGGGATAAGTAATTGACTTCAAAAGGGTATTGTTTAGTACATATACTTGTTTCTAGCGTAATTGTGATTCTATGGCTAATCTTGCACAAATTGATGTATTATACTATTAGAACTAATTCGTATATATTCTATATTCAAAATCTAATTCTAACTACAATACAAAGCCTCTAACTCTTGAACTGAATCGATTTATTTGTTATGAATCAACTACGTTACAATAATTTTGACATAAGATTTGAGAATATTAGAAACTGTAATAATATAAAAAAATAAAATCAGATCAGACGCAAATTTATTTTAAAATTAAATTAAAATTCAAATAAAAAACCTGAAAGCAGCGAGTTAAGTTTGTTAAAAAATAATTTTTATCAAGATAAAGCAGCTGTGACATTTTTTCATTCAAAATTGAAAACATTTATAAAAAACAATTTTTTCCGTGATAGAAGAGCTAAATACTTCATCAAAGGAAGAGCTCACGACTATCAAGAAAAGAAAAAGGCGTATATTAGAATTACTTGAAGGATTATTAAATGCTTTACATCTGAGAGGACTTATTTGGAATGAGAAAAAATAGAAAAAAATAAAATTCATTTTTATTTCAACCAACCTTGTATAAAAATAACACAATCTAAAAAACATTCATAGATATATTTACAAAGGTATTTACATTTATCTATTTAAAATTGAATATTGAATATACATATTCAATTTAGAAGTGGACATTTTAGGCAAATCTAGTAATATATTAACAGAAATCTTATCTATTTTGTACTAAAATATAAGCCAATTTAACCCATTTCTTCCCAAGCAAACATTCTATAGTCAAAAAATTGTTGGTTTCTAAACACACTAAAGCTAACAAAATATTATTAGAAAAATATATATTTTTAAGTAAAAAAAACCTGCTTTTTTCAAATCTAAGTATCATATTTGCCGAATCATATTTAAACAATTTTATACCAAAAATTAAGGCGCCTGAACATGTCTAAACTATAAGTATCAACTATAAGAATATAGAATATATCAACGACAGGATATCCTTTTGAGAAGAAATGAGATTAATCTGCTTGATCTATATAAAATATATTATTTTCAGACCTACGACAGTCGTCAGCTCATGGTGACTATATTTGTTTGTATCTGGGGAGCTCGTTTATCCTGTTACTTGCTTTATCGCATTGTCAAAATCGGAAGAGACAAGCGATTTGATGACCGACGAAGTAATGTTATCCGTTTTGCTGTGTTTTGGACTTTTCAGGTAAAAATTATTTATTATTAAAAATAGACAGATATAAACGGAATAGAAAAATTACCAGTTATTGTTAAAGATATAAGAAATATTTCAAAATACTAGTGCAGTAATTTTATTGTAGATCTGTAAACAGTAGTTTATTTACTATACCAGTAGTACCGGTATGAAGAGAACGTTTTTTGTAAGAATACTAATTTTAATGGGAAAGTGAAAAATTTTATTCAAAGTGTTCGTCATTGTTTTCTTTACATTTTGACCACCTTTCTGGCAATTCGTGGATACGACGCCAATAGTCTTTTGAACCAAACGAATGAGACGTCCAATTTACGACTTTCTCTTAAGAATAGACGTGCTTATTAGCCAATGCGTGTCCCGTACTCCCATCGATGAAAACAAATGGTAGTTGGAAGGAGCCCATTCTGATGTAGAAGGTAGGTTGGTTAGCAACTCTGAGCCTGGTGCTTTGATTGCATCCTGAACCGGTTTTGCTTTGTGTGCAGGTACATTGTCAAGGAGCGAAATTGCCTTGCCATGTCTTTTGGCCCATTCTGGTCGTTTTTCGATGAATGCATGATTCAAATCGATCATTTGTTGTTGATATCGAGCAGTATTAATTGTTTCACCAGGTTTTAACAACTCGTAATGCACCACGCCACTCTTGTCCCATAAAACACACGGCAATGTCTTCTTGTCGAATCGATCGTTTTCCAGTCGATGTTGAATGTTGCCCGGATTAATCTATGATTTTTACCGTTTAAGAGTCTTAAAATAGATAAATTTTTCATCGTCAGTAACAATTCGCTGCAAAATTGATTTTCATTCATATCTTTAAAGAATAATTTCACAAGTGTTTTTTCGCTTTTCCATCTGTCTTTCATTCAATTCATGTGGCACACATTTTTCACACTTTTGGATCTTTCCCATAGCTTTTAAGCGGTCATAAATTGTTTGTTATGCAACATTTAACATTTTCACTGCTTCATGAAAAAAATTATATTATGTCCACTGTTGAGCATTTTGAAAATTCACTTATTAAATTAGCGATTCGATTCTACCCCACTCTATACGTTAATTTACTTCTCCTAACTGTAATTTTAGAAGAAATATTTTGGAATAAAGCTTCTACAATTAAAAAATAAATTTAATTATTAAAATATATGTTAATTTATATATTAATAGCATAGAGATTTAACCAGTTTTATTTAGCAGTATTATGTCTAGTCTGAGAAATCGTAGTAAATTAAATATATATTTAATAATATTATTTAACAATATTATTAAATAATATTATTATTAATGTAGAAAATCGCACTATTATTTTATCTAAAAAATAATTATTTGCAATCCAAAAATTATATTCTCATTATCAGAACCATTGGAGTGCGACATAACTGCACCATCATCGGGTATCGTGACGTCTCGGGTGAAGAATACGAGAATATAATATTTCGTATATTTTGCATGTGCTAAATATCGTGACGTATTTTTACAAGAGCCAAGTCACTTTAAAGAATTTAAATATACCTGCATTTTGTGCACAAATCAAACTGATTCAATTGCGATAGTACATAAAACGATCGTAAAAGAGTATTTCAATTATTCATTGAGAAAAAAAAGAGAAACAGTTGTTCTTGAAGTGAAAAGGAAGAGGATGATTCGACTTTGTCCAAATGCCTAGAATTTAAATATTTATTTCCAACTCGAGGATGAAAGACCGCCGGATATTGCAGAATCATGCGGATGCTATGTACTACACTAGCACAATCTTTATGCCCCGTTATTATCAGTTAGATAATAATCCTTGATGCTGTTTCCTGAAAATATACTACATTAATTCACGATTGGCATTGATATAACTTTTGCAATGATGTAGTAATTTACTTTCCAAAAATATAGAAAAAAGTTATTTATTAATGTATGAAGATGATGTTTTTTTAAAATCACGTGATTATTACCCTGGAATAACTTACGGCAAAAAATTAAAATTGAAATTCGATAAGATATTCTATAGTTGTTGCTACTATAACCACACACTACATAAATCCATTGCTCATCAATACCAAAAATCTTCGAAAAATATAAAATGAAAATTCATACACAAATGTTTAAAATGATTGATAATTTCTTGCTATTCGTAAACAAATGTTTCAAAAGTGCTATGTTTGTGAAATAATTTTGCGAAACCTTTTAACACATAATTGGTTACGAATTTGTTACCAGATGCAAAAAATTCAGAATGTCAGCTTCAAGATGGCGGCCCAAATATGAAATATTTTTAAATTTTTCTAAAAACTGAACAAATGAACAGACGATAACTTGAATCTACTACAGAAACCTCTTTAGAGTGACCCCTGACAAGTCGATCGGATGCGCTAATTCTATATGTGGCATCCAGGTAAGACTCGCTTCTAGTACAACACCAACAATTTTTACCTTCACGGACAAAGACACAACTACTTCCTCTTCAAGTTTAATAGAATTGAACTCAGAAGACGCAATGTCAGAAAGAAATCTATGTGTTCCAACAAGAATTGCAAACGTCTTTAAGAGACCTAAGTCATTAATGTAGAGATAAAACAGTAGAGGTCCCAAAACGGAACTCGTGATAGAGAGCCAAGAAGATGCTTTTGTCTTGTCAGCTATGACAAGTTGTTCTTTTCCAGACAAATATGCCTGGATCTAGGTTAGCATCCCCTGCGTGAAGCCCATTCGCTTCGTGCATTCTAAGAGTCGTGTATGGCAAATAGTGTCAAACACTTTGCTAAAATCGAGCTGTAACATCGATATCCAATTTGGAGTGGGTTAAGGATGTTGTGTGAGACCAAATGCTTCATAAGCTGGTCGTACACAATTCTTTCAAGAACTTTTGAAAGAAAGCAGAGCAGTGAAATTGGCTGAAAATCACCTGCCCAGAAGGTATGCTACATTTGATCACTCGGATGAAAACTTTGACATAGATGAAATAATGACTTATTCGCTCGCGGCAGCAGACCTAAATTTCGTAGCTCGCGCCAGATTGTGCTAGTGTGTTGAAAGTCGAACAAGCGACTTTCCCGAAGAATTCCTCAAGGAATTTTCGCTGTCTAGTCCTTCTATACCGTTTATATACCATTTATATTTGCCCTACTATTGCTCTGCAAGTCACGAAGCTCGTATCCAAACGTCAAAAGCTGACGTTTCATATTTAAGTTTATTACCTTTACCAGTGCCAGTTAATTGTCTTCAATAAGAATGACGCCAATCCAGGTATGGAACGTCGGTCAATGTGCGTAGGGCTGCTTTGGACGATCTGCAAAGACAAATAAGTCTGCAAACAAACACAGTATCTTCACAGTCAGTGCAGAGATTAGAGTTCAGATCACTGCGAATAATTTTATGACTGTAATCCGGAGTTAATCGTCACAATACATTCAAAAATTATGAGTACAAAAATAGTGGTCATAGATAATAAAGAAGTTATAAAAATGTACATTATATTTTTAACTAACCTAACAACTTCTCTCATCAATTTTTAGGCCTAGGCTTACGCCCAATAGTCTGGGAACAGGGCCGAAAGGGGGTAACCACTTTTTATAGTATACCTTGCCAGATTATCTCCAAGGCGAGGGCCTATGGATTTCCCCGAGACATTGCCCTCTGTTTATTTAACCGGGAAAGCTTCACAGCTTGTATAATAAGAGGTTTTCTGAACGAAGAAGAAAAAAGATTAATTTGAATTTGTATTTCATTGAGTTTTAATAATGCGGTTTTACAAAGGTTTTAACAATGGTTTGCGATTTTAATAAGTTTCGCACGACGGTTCGCGTTACGCTTTAGATACATAATGGTTCGTTACAATTTTAATATCATTCATTAATTCGCAACTTCGTATTCAAAAATGGATAAGTAGGTATCGAATAAAAATTAGCCTAGCCTTTACTTTGATTCCTCATCCGTATAGAGGGTACACGAATAATGGTTTATCAGGCTAGGAAGGCTGAGATCAAGCCGTTATTCGGATGCACGAGGTGTGTTCAAAAAATAACGAGAATTTTTGTTTTATGAAAAAAATATTTATTTATTCACGAATATCTATTTTGTTCCCTTCAAAGTAATCCCCCTCGGATATAATACACTTCTGCCAACGCTTTTTCTAATCCTCGAAACACTTGAAACTCGATCTTTGTAATAGCTTTTAGCTCTTTTAGCGATTCGCTTTTAATGTCATCTATGCTTGCAAAACGACGGCCTTTTAATGTTCTCTTTATTTTTCGAAATAGAAAAAAGTCACATGGAGCCATATCTGGCGAATATGGAGGCTGAGGCATCGTTACAGTTTTGTTTTTGACCAAAAATTCACGAACAAGCAATGAAGTGTGAGCAGGTGCATTATCGTGGTGCAAAAGCCATGAATTGTTTTGCCACAAATCCGGGCGTTTTTTTCGAATTGCTTCACGCAAACGGCGTTGATCTTGTAGGTAGTACTCCTTATTGATTGTTTGACCTTGTGGCAAGAATTCATGATGCACTATGCCATTAAAATCGAAGAACACAGTAAGCATAACCTTCACATTCGACCGCACTTGTCGAGCCTTTTTCGGTCTTGGCGATCCAGAATACCTCCACTGAGACGATTGAGCCTTAGTTTCGACGTCATAACCGTATACCCATGTTTCGTCACCTGTTATAACACGTTTTAGTAGTTCTGCATCGTTATTAATGAAGTTTCATTTAGCGACTCCTGAGCAACTTCCATTCGCCGCTGTTTTTGTTCGAAATTCAACAATTTTGGAACGAATTTTGCTGCCACACGTTTCATAGCCAAAACATCCGAAAAAATTTCGTGGCATGAACCAACTGATATGCCAACATCATCAGCGACTTCTCTGATTGTGATTCGGCGATCGTTCATAACCATTTCTTTCACTTTTTTCACGTTTTCATCGGTTGTTGATGTGCTCGGGCATCCGGGTTGTTCGTCATCTTCAACATTTTCGCGGCTATCTTGGAAACGCTTATACCAGTCGTAAATCCTTGCTTTACTCATAGCCGACTCACGATACGCCTTTGTTAACATTTTACAAACTTCACTACACTTTATTTCATTTTTTACGCAAAATTGAATACATATTCTTTGATCCATTTTTTTTCACAAACGAAAATCGCCGAGCTCGAAAAAACACGTCTAACGTTAGCGGCTGCCACTTAAAAAGTAAGCAATGAATATTGCTGAAAATTTTATCGTACTTCAGGGGCATGTGTACCAATATAATAAAAAAAAATTTATACAGGCGGACTCTCCAAACCCGCGAAATTTAAAAATTCTCGTTACTTTTTGAACACACCTCGTATAGCTAACTTAATAAAGTTTACAGCTTGAGGCCTACTGTACCTTATACAGAAGTTGAAAAGGTACAGTAAGAATAAGTTTCCTTTAAGAATAAGTTTTAGAAATAGTGTATTTATGACAGGCCGTTATTTGGGCCTGCTTTAGAACTATGAAAAAAGGATTAAGAAAAAAGGGCTCGGCTGTGCACGTGCACCGGCTCGGTCATAAACGCAGCGGATAGTACGGACGCTCGATTCGTCTCTCGGTTTCTCTTACACAAATATATATATATATATATATATATAATATATATATTAATGAGAAATAGTAAAGCGTTACGCAGGACGTAACACTATGTTAATATATCATTTTGCTAAATATTGGTTATTTTTAGCACAATCCAACAGTATATAATTTTTCAGTAGCCATCTTGGATACGCCATTTTGATTTTTCGAAATCAATTTTTATCAATGTCCAATAATACTTCCTATTTTTACAGCTGTATTGAATACGTCACTTTGAGTATTAAGAATCTGAGTTCAGATTAGTAATTAGCAGTCCCAAAAACTGCTCTTAAAGGCCCGTTGCATCTTCGTCGTACCGTCTGTCACGCGTATTGAATTTTTTTACATTTTTTCTGGAATAAAATTTATAACCGATTTATTACCGATTATTTTCATTTAGCCAACAAGTACTTGAAGGATATTGATTTTTTAACAAATTAATCATTAGGCTTTTTTCGCACTTTTTAAATAAAATTTGTACTTATCACTTTCTTGCTATTAATTGTTTTAATTATCGAAATAAGCACGATATATAACAAAATGGTTTTTCTCATATAACTGACTTTCTAGCTGATTTCCTACAAGGTGTTCCTCCTAATTTTTTCTTACACAAAGCTAAGCAGATCGTCCTATACATATATTCTTGTTACATACACAATAAATTGCATAGAATGTTACAAAAATGTATCATATTATTTATTATATTCTCGATTATATTATTCAATTACATATGTATAATATCTCTTTTATGTAAAACTTTAATCATTTAAATATCAGATAAAACAATAATAATCATTTTTAGGCGTTATGGGTATATGTAGTCAGCCTTCCAGTTATAATAATCAATTCGCCAAGACACAAAATACCGCCAGCACCAAAAACTATGACCACCTTAGACAGTGCAGGAACTGGACTTTTTGTCGTCGGCTTGTTGGCTGAAACCTACGCAGATCTGCAGAAGTTTGCATTCAGACAAGATCCAATAAATGATGGAAAATGGTGTAATGATGGTGAGAGAACGGTTTGATTTTCGGCTTAATCAATGAGCTACATAATTGTCAATTTAATCACTAAATTTTAACAAAAGTAAATCATTTTAAAAGCACTTTTACAAAATAACAAGGTATTTTGCCAACTAGTTTCTAAGCTATGCTTCCTCAAAGTTCAATACTTTTTTATATATTAGAAAATGTTTTAATGACGTGCTTCAATTTAGATACAATTGATATTGTAAGAATGCATTATCGCAATTGAAACGTAATAAAATTATTCATCAAAGGAGGATGGTCATGAAATATGTAAAATATCCCCCTAGGAAAATTTTCCAAACTATCACTATCATTTAGAATAAAAAAACAAGATTAAAAAGCACAAAAAACAACTTATTTATTTCTCTAAGTGAAGAAAAAGGTTTCTAAAAATCAATTAAATTTTGACGGAAAAAAATTATTAAAAATTTTTATAAAATACTAAATAGCAGAATTCGTTTCAATCTAAGTCTTCGTATACTAGTGTTTCAATAAATCGAGTATTGTAAAATATTGCAGATAAAATTCAGTTAATATATTCATATTACCTTTGTAAAAACATAAACATATAACTAAGGCGTGCTCAATGTGATAGCAATTATTCTTTATCTTAAATTAATACCTTAAAATTATGTTTCCTCTAATGCTCCACAACCAACGGCTTCAGAAGATTTTATACTTATTCTTGGTCTGCAGTTGGATTAACTGAAGAAAAAAATATATAATAAATAAAAATCTAATATTTTTTTGGGATAATATATTTAAATTTGTAGCGTTGTAGTAAAATTGTAGTAAAATCTTAAAATGTAGATATTTTGTTTCAACTTTAAATTTAGATCTGGGTATAGTGTTGTTTTTAATGAATTGAAACACATTCTGTTTTTTATTTAATTAATTAAAAAATAAAGAAGTTCAAATTTTTGTCATTTTTAAACTATTTTTAAATAAATTAATTATCTATATTTGAAATTTGAAATTGATAAAAAAGGCACATCTTGATGGTACATTAAATACTTATATTTTCAGCCATTATAGAATAAAATTCATTAATTCGTTCAAAACAAAGGCCACGACAAATTTAGTTAGTTTTTGGCAACTGTCGATTCCCATTCAACCCAATCAATGACAATAAAAGATGATAAGTCCATCCTTGTTAGTACCCACTACGTATCGCACACAGGAATTCTACGAGTGTTGAAGTCAACAACGGGTAGCCCGACACTTAAAGTCGAACATAAATTCTCTTTGATGGATTGACAATTCAAGACATTCATGTGAGTTATACTTCCAGGACATAACACCTAGTTAATTACTTTATCAAAAAATGTCACTGACATGTATCTGACAGTGTCAGACAAAAGTATGAAGACGTGATCTCGCGTATTTGCCTGGATGCGAGGACCTACCCTTGACTTGTGGCGCCCGCGAGCTCGCGAGCCCTCTTTTCCGACCCGAACGCGGGCCGCATCTTTGTTCATTTGCATGGGATAGTACACCTTGAGCTTCCACAGCGGTCGGACCTTTGCAGCTCTTCGTGCCTTCTATAGCATCGTCGATTAATCGAACCGAGCTCACAAAACTGTCTCACCCGCTTCTGTACGACTCCAATCGCCACTCTATTCACAGATGCACAAATATTAGTTCTTCGAAAGATTTGAAGAAAGGAGCAGCCGTATGTCCCTTCATTTCCTGCCTGTGCGTCTAGAGAAGTTCACCTCGCACTCAGACTCGGCGAATCGGACAATTCACCTTGCGAGTCGGAGTGATCTTCTTGCTTCGTTTGCCTCTGCATTTGGCGAGTACGGCCGGCCTCGCACTTAGACCCGGAACCGCATTCCACCACAGGTTCAACTTACTTTTATTAATTCCATACTCGGAATACTTGCGGGGTCAACTTGCTTTCCTGCAGATCTTGCAGCGGATCCTCGATATCGAAACATCCACCTCCATCTCTGCCGAAGCCTGGGGGCCCGGTTTGTTCATCAGCCAAATGCATGCCTTTGATGGGTACCGAGTCGACTTTACATGTGGGCGAATACACCCACACCGAAGTGTTCTACACTAAGACGCGGGCTCGGCTCCATGACTAGGAGATCTACCTCCGTTCAACCTCTTCGGCCGCCGTTGATGCATTTCCATCGCGCCGTTTATCGGCTTTCAGGAGGAACGGCAATCCTTCCAGGATCTATTCAAATTTTTGATCCATGCTGATGCTCACTTGTCTGATCTAAAAAAGTTATACTAACTGAAGACCTACGAGCGCAATAGTAGGCCAGGGCGGCATTAGACTACCTTCCCGTGACGGGAATTCACTACATCACTAACTGGAAGGTCCTGAAGTCCCGATACGACCAGAAACGGCTTCTCGTATTAAATCATTTTAAGATCGTGATCATCATGCTGCCCTTAAAGAGGAGTCAGCTATCAACCTACAGCGGCTGCTGGACTCACTGACTAGTCACCGTTGCCAAGTCCAAACAATTGATCGATCGGTTAACGACTGGTTAGACTAGTTTGTAGCGATTGACTCTATCGAAGTCCATCCAACTGACGGGTCGTCTCGACCATGTTGGTGTTGGTATGTTTCGGCAGACACCATCCACCTCCAATCTTTGGTCTCTTCGCAGCTTTGGTTCATGCGGCCTGACCCACTATTTAACGTGAGTTGATCCTTCGGCACCAACTATGCTTTAAAAACGTCCGTGGTCACTCGACCGCAGCCCGCCCTTCGACATCGCTCTGTCAGACCTGCCTGCAAAACCATCGTACTCTGCTTCACGGAGAGAACCCCTTCAACCACCATGAGTTCTGGCTCCAATAATCGTCCGATGTCCATTTCCTGACTGGCAGTGGTACCGACTGCCACCTTCTTCGGTAATGGTGGCATCGGTCAGGAGAGGATCCGAACTTTTTCCAACCCTTGCTCCGAGATCACGTTGTAGTTTCCCTGTCTATCTCACCGGTTCGGTGATCGCCTGGAGAGTATCACCATCAGGATAGCTGAAGTGGATGGCTCTTCAGCTGATTTCGCCCGCTTGCGAACCATCTTGCACATTCACAATTTAACTAGAGGGCATACCTGGCCGGTTATGGCTAATCTAGGCATCATCACATCAGCCACCAGCCTTCCAATGGTCAGCAACGACGGTTCCTCCCGTTGGCGGACCCACAATCTGGACACTCTCATTTCTCCTTCCTGGTTCTAGGATCACAGGCGATTTTCTCGATAAGCAGACAATCGTTAGTTGGATGCTCGTTGCACTGTTTCCCGCCAACCGATTGATCCCAACTCCGCTTCTATCTCATCCTGCACGGTTATCTTCAGTGACGATGAGGCCTGGAGGTATGAGCAACTGGTTCGTCCAATGCAGCGTGTCTGATCGGTTTAAGAGCCTCCTCTCCATCCCAGAACGTCCAAAGCCGATGAGAAGTGAAAGCGCCTGCACAGCAAACGTGTCGTCAGAGACTAAATCGAACGCTACACCATCCGTCTCCTCCACGAAGACGGTACCTTCGCCTTGCTGGAGGATGGCCTCACCGCTGCGGTGGGCGCTGTCTAATCCACGCAGCGAAGGTCAAGTATATTGCAAGACATCAAATACTTTATAAGCTAGTTATATACAATTTTCTCGAGAATTTTTAAAAAATAAAGCTATTAGTATAATTGATTATACCAAGTAAATAATTGTATAAGTACATTAAGAGAAGATCGCTGAAAAGATCTTTACAACTTACTATCTAGGATATAGGTTCGCCAGCTAGCATCGTCAGTTGCCAAAATTAAAAAATTCGAAATGTACAAAGTACATCATTAATAGTTACATACATAAAAAACGTTGTTGCCGACAGAGCAACAACACTTTTTATTATCACAATCCATGATAGAGTTAAAAGGTTGGAAATTAAACAAGCGATTATGAATATATTCAGACCTAATCCACTCCATTCTGTAACGTTAAAGAAATAAAGAGAGATCAATATATAGATTGTTGAATAAATATTGATTTATTATATATTTAAATATGCGAATCTCATAATAACCAATTATAAATATTACACATCTTCGAATCACAATTGTAAAAACTATTATCACAAGAAATACAGTTCATTAAATAAAAGGTAATATCAAATGCAGCATAATATATATTAAAAATTAATCAAATTACGGGTAAAATGGATTAAGTCACACATTGTTCAAAAATCAACTTACGAAACCAGCATAACTTTTCTTTGTAGTTTCATTGTGACGACATAGAATGTGGAGGCACTGTAACTAAATTCTCTTAACTGATTTCGTCCTGCTATTTAGCAATTGCTATTTTCATTTTAAATACCGTGGACTAGCATCAGAGTCACTCCCAAACAGTTACTTCTTCCCAGACGGTACTATCAATCTAATTTCATCAACAGTTTACAGGTAGTACTAGCAACTGCGCATTTGTTGAAGAGTGTCTAACTCTTCTTTTCGATTTTTCACGGTTCTAATAATCTGAATGAGATGCCGTTCCAACACTATTCTGTGGTACCATACTATAGTTTTAACTGACTCAAAGACTTTGTCCAAGACAGTGAATTTAGTATATACTTCAGAGAGAAAATATAGAGAAGAAGAGTGTATCCTGCTTCTCTTCCAATCGTAGATATTATGGGATGTACATTTTACAATATAACTCATAACATAATGAAAATGTTCCAAAATTTACTTAACTACACATTAATATATCGAACAGTATTGAACTCAGTGTGTTATTGCGTAGGCTAGCCTGTTAACTTTCTTCCTAAACATGTTACGTGAGGCAATATTCTACCGACTTTTAAATGTTTTGATAGCTGTATAAAAGAACGTAATTTTTATTTAAATTTATGAGATTCATCATTGTCATTTTTACCTGTTCATTATAGGTTTAGTAATAATAAAATCTAATAAAGATGCTAAATTTCTTAACGATTACGAACTAATAAAATAAAGTCTAGTGAATTAAGAATTCTAAAGGAAAGCATTTCGTCTAAGATCAACTGGTATAGTTTCATCAGTAAGGCAACTGCAACCATACGTTTAGATAGAAAAATCGTTTCTACTTTTAAAATTATTAAAAGCTTTAAATCAATTTTTGTAAATAATACGTACAAATAATACATAGCTAAGGCGAGGTGGCAGATGCTATTCATTTATAAAACACGGTACTTAAGATCATATTTCCTTTTTTTTTGTTCTATGTTTTATTATCATATAACTGTGTGAAATGTGAACCTCCCTGGCATACTGCCATATACCCTAAACTGTGAAATCAATCATAGGAATCATTATTTTAGGACTATGGAGATTGTCCAGACACCCTAATTATTTTGGTGAAATTGTCGTTTGGTGGGGTATTTTCGTCATCTCTCTGAACGTCATCGAAGGTCTCGAATGGATAGTCATAGTTTCACCGATCTTCACAACTATTATTATTCTTTTTCTTTCGGGGATGCCACTGCTTGAAAAGGCCGCCGATGAAAGATACAGAGAGTAAGTATCTCGAAAAATATCGTTTTATGTAATAAAATATTGATTTATTAATTCTAGTATAATTAAACAGTTAGTACAGTTAATTGCCTAATAAATAAATTAGAAATAAATTTCGTTTTGGATACCGCCATATTGAATTTTTCATTTTTAACTATTTGCGTTGAATAAACTTTCCTAAAAAGATTTATATAGTATAACTTATAATTAATTTACAACTTTTCAAACGTTAATACTAGATAATTTCTGATATTATCTTCTAAACGTAAAATTGTACTTATTTCATCGTGTTTCTGAATTTTTTTATGTAAATAATATGAAAAATAAAATATAGTTTGACGAATTTTTGGATATAAATAGTTTAAGTTAAATCAGTAAGATTATGCATCTTATTTCATAATTTTTATACTAAATATAATAAGTTGTATATAACTAAAATTATTAATTTAATCTTATATATCCAAATCTAGCAATGCTGAATATCGATACTACAAACAGTCAACATCACCTTTAATACCAATACCGCCGGCAATTTACTCGGAGGTACCTTGGTTCCTCAAATTCATCCTGTGCTGCGAGTTTCCGCTTTATGATTCTCTGGATGTTAAGCCTCGCGCAGCCGTCACCGAATCAACTTCCATTAGCCTCGCAGCTTCCACGTAGCTGTAAGCGTGCGTCGATGCCTGTCTACTTGTTACAAGAATCGGCGCACGTAAAACGATGAGTACGGCTCTTAAGATCGATTAAAGCTATTGATCGACCATCGAAGCTGCTCGTCACACTTGCTTCTCTATATTATACTTTATTTTTCCATTGTTGGTTTTGACAACCAAAATCTGAAATGATCTTCAACCTACTTTTCGACTTAAGCAATCAATTTTTTTTAGAAATAGTTTTAGTTTTGCATACACATTTTCTGATAATTATCTAGAAAAACGTCATTCATATTTATAGATTCAAATGGTATAAAGATTTCTAAATACTTCATAATCAATTGCTGCTAATATTTCAATTATAGTAGTGAAATCAATATATGGCACCTTATTCATAACATTTAAATTTTGTAATAAAGAACTATCTATCAAAATAACTTAAATTTTAAGCAGACTATTTAGACTTGCACAACTTCAATGCAATAGCTAAAATAAAAACCATAAGAAACATATTAAATATTATATTACTTATCTGTATAATAAATCCGACTACTATTTAAAAGGTAATTAAAATATATTACTTCTTTAGTATTATTAATATCAAATTCTTATGAAATTATAGCATTTTATCTGACAAAACATTGAAGTTGAGTTTTAATTAGTTTTTTTTTGACTAAATACATTTTAAAGCCTTGAAATGTAATAAACATCACGATGCTTATATTGAGCGAGAACCATACACAGAGGGTTTGCAGCGTTTGTATTATTATTTTAATAACTTTTTGTACTTAGATTTAAAAAATTATATACCAAAATAACACCCACTGAATGTGTATAGCATTAAATGTATACTTTTCTTCGTTTTTATAGTGTACACTTGTATATTACACATGTACATACAAAAATACATATATTTCATGTAAGAGACTATTGTAAATAGTAACTAACAAGCTCAATTCAAAGAACGAGATTCAAAATATAAATAAAAAATATATTCAACAAAAATATAATACATAAATCAAATTCTTTTTTAAATTTAATATGTCATTCAATGCACGATTATAATAGATAAAATGCATAATCTTCGTTTATATACGGTATTCTGATAAAAAAGGAAATATATTATTATATTATACTATATAATTTTCAAAAAGTGATTTTTTTTAAATCTGATACTATGCGAAAATCTGATGCTACCAACTTTTTGATTATTTTACAGAAAACTAGAAATATATGTTATTGCAAAGATTACAATTTATTTCTTAATATTATAATGGAAATAAAAGAAATTCTTGTAATCTGTTTAAATTAATTTTATTATTAGCCAAATAATAGCAAATTTATGAGATAATTTAATACTTACACATTTATATATCTAAATAATAGTAAAGTTTAGTAGCTATTATTTAGCTATTTTGAGCAATTAAGAATAATTTAAAGAGCTAAAGTATTACTGTCAGAGTACTTGTAGTACCTATCTTATCTTTATGAATTAATATTGGAGCGAGCTGTTAGTTTCATTATTCTAAGCTATACAATACTATGTGATGCGATGTCAAGAAAAACATAAGTGATTAAGCGTCACTTAATGGATTATTAGCTATTAGTTAATTAATTTACAATTAAATTATAGTTTTAGAAATATTTCTAGCTTAGAATGCCTTAAAATGAGTTAATTTTAAGTAACTTGGGTAAAAAAGTTAATAATTACTTAAAATTTATACCCCGATATTTATATTCTTCACAATGCTTCCATATAATTAGCTGAATGATCCCTAGTGCCAACTCAAGTATCTTTTTTAAATACCTTCTTAAGGCCATACTGCGTAAGTTAAAGAGAAAATAATCTTATATTAAATTTAAAAAGAACTTCTACTATTATATGTATCTTGTAACGGTGCGTCTCACGCAAAGGAAAAAAGCACGCAAATGATCGAAAATCATATGCGTATATTTTTAAACTGAGAATGTTCGAGCGTTTCAAGAACCAATAATACCAATAATACCGTTTAATAGAGTACCATTTATAGTTATATTGTATGAAAGTTATATTAAGCGTATAGTTAATGTATATCGCATATACGTCAGAAGAATTTTGCTAATATTGCACGTCCCTTTGAACCATTGTGATAGGTGAAATATCTTTCTGTGATAGACATTATTTCTTCTCAAGTACAAGTAGTATAATACTTGTAATTATATTATAATTTGAAATGTATATAAAGCTATTTAATAAGGTATTCAAGTAATGATTAAACAATTTCCTAATATCAACAAATAGTTTAAACAAGCATGTAGAAAACTAATTAATTTATGCTACACACACAAGCCGATAGAAATGATCTCAGCCACTCATTGATTTTGATTCATATTCATATGAGCAACATTATGCAAGACTCAGAAAGAACGAATATTTATCTATATGTATAACAAATGGAAAAGTGCCCCTATTCAGCATAAACATAGCATTCAATATTTGTTGTTCAATATATACTGTTTTATTAATTTTAAAAGTATATAACTTAAAAAATGTTATACTACGAAATGGTTAGCAAATTAGTAATGACTATTATCCCTGACGGAATAAGCGATATTCTTGGTCTATGAATACATAAACAGTTATCTGAACTTTTTAAAAAATAGCCTACTTTGCAAAATAATTTTTTCTTTATAAAAGCATTGCAACATTATTTCTCTTTTTAAATGATGGAAAAGCGTGTGTAACTAACTATGTGCATATCAAAGTGTTATAAAATTTTGCAAATAAAGTTTACTTATTAAATTTTTAACCACCAATTAAACAACCAGTTAAAAAGAAATTTATCATCAATAAACGTTACATTATATACGGTATCTTTGAAATAATTATCACCAACTATACCAGTTGAGCTCATGCTGAATATTTTCTTACAGGTCATGCTTTGCCTATTTTTTAATTGTCTGTATCTTCAAGAAAATTCATTTGACAGCTTTGGAATCAGTAAATGAAATAATTAGTATGGTTATTGCTTTAGGTACAGCTAGAGACAACTATTTCAGAGACAACTTCTATAAGTATCTTGTTTAGATATGATCTTTCTGTTTCAATTCAGTTCCTTTTGGGAGCAAAAGCTTGTGATATTCTGAGCATAAAAATGTTTTTATTTTTTAAATCTGATTGATTTTTTGTAATCATAGAATTAATCAAAATTAGAAAAAATGGATGTTGAAGAGGCGATCTTGCATAACTTGATTAATCGCGGAAAGAAGGGGTACCATCCATTTCCTTCTGTAGAACGAATGATATACAACTATATTTAACTCTTAGTTGAACTGTTAATCCATTAAAAGTTTACAAAATATCCTGAAAGAAAAAGACATGAACACTAGATTAACCAGGGGCCTTTATATATGCATGTCGTTTCGCAGGAGAAAAGTTAGATAATAGATTTTCAAAATCAAAATAACTTAAAACATAAACTTTTGAAAATTGATTGCTACAAAAATTACTATAGTAACTTCGTTTCTATCAACTAAGATATACTCTTATAAAATATCGTTATTTTTAAATTTATGGCAACAATTTCGGAGTAGCATGCATAGCACAATATAGATAATTTAAACATAATTTGAAGTAAGTAAACTATTCCCGATAACTTTCTACTAATCTTGATAATCTTTCGGGTAGTAAGGGCAGTTCGGATAGTCTCCACAATTCAACCCATTTTGTACTTCTCAAACACTAGGTATGAAACATTGGTCGAAACAAATGCTAGTCGCTAGAAGTCGCATCTACAAAATATTTTTTAGGTTTTGCCACATGTGAGTAAACATTCTCGTGTAATAAAAAAGCTTATTCATGTTATTCGGAATATCCTAATCGCTTTTCTTTCAAGATTCAATGCACGGTTCAAGTACATTCGTTGCAGTCGCTGAGATTTCCAACACGTGAAAGATTGTTGTGGGACCTAATGTCTTTTCTTTGGAATCAAACTCAAATTTTTAAGAGATTTTCCATTTATTGATAAATCGCCTCCCAATAACGCAGACTATAACATTGTCGTTAATTTTTCGCCTGATCAATTCGCTTCTTAATCAAATCACAAACTTTAAACATTGCAAATCACTTCTTACGTGTTTGCTTAGCTGCATCATTTTAACTATAAACTTCTGCTAAGCCACGATGAGCTTCAGCTATTATTTTGTTTATATTAAATGATAAATAAATACTACCCACAAGAATATTTATTCGGTACAAAATTCGACATATTCAATAAAATATAATGTGTCAGAAAATTACGCCCTATAATATCTGTTTATGATATACATAATATTATTGTATATCAAAGAAGTAATGTACTACGTTGTGTTCGACGTTGTAACATCTCCTGAAAGATGCCAAGACCTAACAGAGAATATGTATAGTAGGTGAAACTTATGTCAATAAAGTATAATATTTAGGATTGAAAAAAGATTTTTTTTTAATTTTTTAATGTTTTCTCGATTCAAATTTAATGAAGAATACGTTAAAATGCATGCAAAAATTATACATATAAATTAGACTTATTGCACATATCTTTAGTACATAAGTTACAATAATTCTAACCTCAAAATTTCAATGTACTTAAAAATAAGATGTAAATTAGTCATATTCCTCTGTATTAAATATTGTTAGGTAATTTTTGGATCGATGAATAAGATTGTGTTCTTAACGTAACAGATAGTGAATCTCGTATCAATTTTAGACCAACTAATAAAAGATCAAAAACATTTTTGGAATTAAATTTAATGTAATAAGTTGTTTCATTGAATTAAATAATATATTTCTGATGGAATAATTCTCTCGCGGTCGATATATTTCAATGTTTATTCTTACTTTGTGATTGAATGTACAGCGGTCTTTGTTAAAGATAACGTAGTTGACGTCCTGACCATTTTTATTATACACGCTTTTAAACTTATCCGTTAATGTCACTTCCAAAAATTATGAATTAATTAAATTCTTAAATTTTACTTATTTTTATGCTATTAAAGCATAGAAAGTGAGTACAAGAAAGAAAATTCGAACAGTGTTTGTTTAGTACATTATAGTCAAGAAAATTAGATAAAAGAGTAAAGCATTAGCTGTGATATGTGTAGATACAAATTTTAGAATCAAATAAGTTTGTTAGTATTTACTTCAGAGCAAAAAAACATGTTATTTTATTTTTATCTGTAGACTTAGTAAACATTTTGAGTATAAGTATGATAATTCGATGGTAAAGTTTTTCGAATTGTGCATTTTTCAATATATTTGCATTTATAAGTATGTATGAATGTCTTTTTATAAGCATACTTAAATAAATTATTTAAGTATTTCTAATAATTATTATTTATAATCAGTTCCTTAAGATAGAAATTCATTAACATTATTTTACTTTTATATATGTTGTTGATAATTGTATTTATCTATATTTTTCTTTATATGTCATAAAATACTTTTTAATAGCTAGACGAGTAACAAGTATTTTATTAAATTGAAACAACTAAATTAAGACAACTACATTATTAAAAAGTATAATGGATTTCTAAGTATAATGGAAAAATTTTAATAAAATGAAGATATAATTATATTCAAATCTAATCAAAATTATTTTATGAAATAATATAATTATGCCAGTTAAATCTACCGAGTGAGGTATAGTTTTTTTATAATTGTTATAGGACACTAGTATATTTTTTTCTACATAAACTGTATAAATCATAGTTTATAATCAAAACATGTTTCCGCGAATATTCGTTGATTTAAACGAATACGATTTTGAGTCTATTTGGAATAATAAATTAAACAATTTTAATCCGAGCTACATAGTACGTATACCCTTATAATTAGAATATAATAAAAAACAAAATAATAAGATTACAATTAATTTAATAAATATAAATTAAGAATCTCTGTATATAAATATCTAGTATGAAGAAAGATATTTATGTTATGAAATATGTATAGATTACGATATTACATAGCAAATTTAAAATATAATTTTATAATTGTTTATTGCGGTGAAAAAAATTAATCTATGTACTTCGCTACAGAATTTATTTCTGAACATCTAAACGAAATAATAAACAGCGTTTGATCTAAAAATTACCTATTTTAAGTTCATTAGTCTGATCTTGCGAGAAAAATAAAAATCAAGTCAGTATCTAATTTAATAATTTGTAGTACTTAATAACGTGAGATTAGTAAGTTTAATAAAATTTTTAATTGATCGTATAATGTAACATAAATTGTAAGATACTCTCAGATTATTAAAGTTTGTTCATATGTTATTATTATTGTTATTATTATTTATACCTACTACAAATATCTCTCGAAAAAATGATTGAACTCGGAATGATCATAATACGAGGGCAATGCTTATATTTGTAGAATGAGCATATATAAGCATAGATCGCTGTGCTTCTACTTTGTAATTTAAGAATTATATTAGATTTGTCTAGATACAAATTAGGACATTATTTTCTTATAAGATTACGAGAACACGATATATAAAATATGATTCACATGTTAATAAATGTTATGTTATAACTTTGAAATCATGGTGAATAAAAAGACAGAGCCTTTTATGCTAAGAATCCACTTTCGAATCCAGAAACCAAAAATTTATTTATAATTATTAAAATTTTTAAACTCTGAAACATGTGTATTAAAATATTGAACCATTGTCAGTTAATTAAAACTTATATCTCAAAGAAATCAAAATAAAGATAATTTCTCTTTCTTTTAAGAAATTAACAACCATATGCAACTCTATTTTTTCTAGCCAATTAATAATTCGTTTGTACTTATCTTTATTGGACTATCTATTAAATTGTTGAAAAAAGTTTTTTATACCATTTCACTATTATGAGAATACTAATCATAATTGATACATAATTTGTAGTTAATAGACTATTAAAAATAGTTAGTTGAAAATTAAAAATAAATTAAAAATTACAAAAACTATAAATAAACTTCACTTATAAATAATTCAATAATAAGTAATTTTATGGAATTTGAATTTATTTAATCTAATCGACCATATATTTTGTATGTGCATTCTTTTTTAAACTATGGGCTGAATTGTCACGTGTACACATATCATATTAAATAAAAGTAATTTTTATGAATAAAAAATATTAACATTCACATAATAAACAATTAATGATTCAATTTTCAAAATTTAGTAATTTTTTTAGTACTTATTTTTCGTAAATCGATAAATTTTAATTTTTATATATTAACGATTATTAAGATGCGGTAGTAAAAAAATACACACATTTTGTTCCCTTTTTTAGTTATATACATTTTTCTGAAAAGATTCTTTTTTTATTAAAAAATTAACTTGTGTGATTTCGCATTCAATAAAATACGTTTTTAATATCCATTTGTAATATCTTATCAAGATCTACACTGTCAACCTCTATATTGAGAAAACACTTCAGCATAGATTAGAATAACACTTGAAGTGGGTTATTACCATAATAAAATAAAAATGAAATCAAATTTGAAATAATTTATTATACGAGTTATTTTTTCAAAGTTTAGCTTTGATTATGAATTCATCTGATTCTGCTTAAAAACTTCAGATAAATTAAAAATACAATTCTAATCTTACTTTTTCATTAAACTCCGCAACATAAAAACAATTAGCCCTAAAATGTAAACTACAAACATACAAATACTTTTGCGACAATGATTTAATAGATATTTTAATTCTTGTTTCCATTTTTCTCTTACACTATTATGTAATTGTTAAAAATATGAAAAATATAATGTTATGAAGAATTACTTATAACTTACATATGGAATGTTCTATTCAAATATTCTTAATTGTCGCTCTATAATTTACAAGTTAGTAATCGTACGTTTTTTACATTTAAAAAAAATCTTTTGTTTTGGTTTTTAAAAAATTACAGAAAAGACTGAGCTAATTGATATTATCTCATTATTAAAAATTAAATAAATTTTTAATTTTAGTTTTAAACATTGCTTAATTAATCTAAGAATTTTTCTAAATAAATTAAATCAGATTGAAATAATGAATATGGAGTTTTGTTGCTCATAAGGCATGTAAGACATTTTAATGATATTAAAATAATGAATATAGTAGTAAAAATGCTCGAAATTTTTCTAAAAATCCAATTTAGAAATATTATATTATTATTAAAAGTCTTTTTGTACTGTAGAATTTTAGAAACAAGTGATAAATTTATTTTTAATTAAATATTTAATTTAGTGCTTAAGTGTGGTTAGCAACTCTTCACTTATAGTCTATGGTAATTGTAGCGTCACCTATTTTTACTCTTCTCACTCAACATGCGCAGTTTTGTTCAGCTTTGTTCATTCTGTTCATTGATTCCTTTTCCTTCCTACCTAATCCCATCTTTATATCATGCATCTACGTATTCTATGGAAAACCTAGATATCTGAAATTTTCTGATGCAATATCGAAAATAATACAACGGATCTTGGAAATAATCGTGTTTTGCGCTCACACACCCATAAAGTTTGAAAAATAATATCGAGATGACGGAGGAAGAATCGGTAAGTTGTGTTTCACAGTAGTAACGAAAGTATAGTTTTTGAATTATCTTGAAGCGAGCAAACGTATATTCCAAAGGCATGGCCATACATCGTGCGTGTATGCACACGTGTATCAGTTTTTTATTATTTGGAGCAAGTATGAATATTAAATTACTCTATTAACTTCGTTTAATACTTTTATGAAGTGGCTGTGAAACTTTACCGGTTAATCGGCGGAAATTGAAGAGAATTCAAACCCAACCTTCAAATGCATGTCGCAACATATAGCATGAGTGGCTGGTTTACTTGCCTTTATCTCATTTACATATTGATACATCTTTTATATGATTCTACTTGTGAACATTTTTCTCCTTCAATTTTACTGCAAATTTTGAAATTACGTATTGCAATTTTTAGATTTAAAACATACTTTAATTTCAAATTCTACTTAAAACTAAAATGAACTTTTTTTAAATACTGAAAAATCAATATTCAGATTTAAAAAAGTCTACTTAATTGTGATATTATTGTAAGTTTTGTTTATTTTTATTTTGCATCATCTTATTTTCAGATGTCTGATGCTAAGCTTACAAGAAAAAAGAAGAAGAAGAAGACAGGCTTTGACATTGATGCAGCTATTGCTGATAGTGGTACTACCGAGAGTTTTGAAAATTCAAAGGCAGATAAAGAGAACATGGAGGTAGACACAGATGTATCAGAGGAAGAGGAATCGTTAGATGTAGAATGTTCTGGTAAAAAGAAAAAGAAAAAGAAAAAGTTTAACTTAGAAGAACTTGATGCAGCTCTTCCAGAAACCAAAAAAGAAGTAAATGTTAAATTTTGATTTAAATTTTTGACCATTTATTACATTTGTATAAGAAAATTCATATTTTGTATCCTTTTGTAAATATTATTTCAAACTTAATGGATGTCTGTTTTTAAAACTAACATTACTTGTAGGATGTTAATGAACTACAAGCAGAAGAACATGAAATGGAAGACTTTGATTTATCACTTGATTTCTCAATGAGCCAAAAAAAGAAAAAGAAGAAGAAGAAGGACTTGGATGAACTGATGGCAGAAGAGAGAAAAGAAAATGAAACTAATGATAATGGTAACTATAATTTAAAATTTTTTTAATTTCTACTGTGTACTTGAATGTTTATGTTTTGCCTTATTTGTTAACATGCTGCACTGAATCCGAGCGAAGTGCAGATTATGGTAAGACAAATGAAAAAAAAGTTTTCCTCTTGTATTATCACACTTTCACTAGTCTACAACTTAATTGTTAATTAGATAAAATTAGTTACTTTTAGTAGGAACACATTGGTGAAATTCAATGATTCTGTATGTTTTCTTGTTTATACACAAAAAATATACACTACACATTTGATTCACCAATTACTATAATTTTGATTTTAACCATTATTTATATATTTTATTGTTTATTTTACTATAAGTAGCTTTTTAATATGTTAGTAGTAATTGCATTATTTATGTACATGATCAAATTTTGTAACTATTAACATAAGAATCTATATTTCTGAAAATTTTTAATTTAAGCAGAGGAGCCGAGTCAATGGGTGGGTTCGGACAGAGATTATACATATGATGAACTGCTTGCAAGAGTATTTAGTATAATGAAAGAAAAAAATCCTGACATGGTGGCTGGAAAGAAACAAAAATTCGTGATGAGACCACCACAAGTAGTTCGTATTGGAACAAAGAAGACATCCTTCTCTAATTTTACAGAGGTATCATTAATATTGTATCATATAAAAAAATTTTATTTCTTCAAAGAATTGGTTAAAGTTTAAAATAAATTAAGTTATAATTTAGAATATTTTAACTCAAGTTACAAAACCTGTATTGATCCTAAGAATCATGAGCTAGCAAATGATGAAATTATTATCAAATTATTTGAAATTATTCAAAGTAAATTATTTAATATAGAAAATTGCAAAATTCAAAGAAAAACAAAAAGTAGTTTGAACAAAATGTAACATGCTAAAGTTTAAAAAGTTATTTTTCTATGTTTTTATTAACAAAGTAACCAAAAAACGATATTTGACCTAGAATATTAAATTTCAGCATAGAATTTTCTTTGATATAAATTATTAGAACAAATTGGAAGTCTTGTAATATAAAAAATGTATTTATGTAAAAAGTTATAAATAAACTTAAAAAGTATATATAATATTTTAAAATTTGTTTTAGATTTGTAGAACTCTTCACAGACAGCAAAAACATTTATTAGATTTCTTACTGGCTGAGTTAGGTACAAGTGGTTCTGTAGATGGTAATAGTCAACTGATTATAAAAGGTAGATTCCAACAAAAACAGATAGAAAATGTTCTTAGAAGATATATCAAAGAATATGTTACGTGTCATACGTGTCGTTCACCAGACACTATTCTGCAAAAAGATACAAGACTTTTTTTCCTTCAATGTGAAACGTGTGGCTCAAGATGTTCTGTTGCCAGTATAAAATCCGGTTTTCAGGTCAGCATTTTAAACTATGTTATTTATTTAATTAATCTTAAGTACTATCTAATAAAAACTTTTAATGTAAAATAATTAAATATTAATTAAAATATGTTTATTTCAGGCTGTTACTGGCAAACGAGCTGCAATTCGGGCCAAAACTGCCTAAAAATGTTTTACAACTTGTATTACATATATTATTTAGAGTTATTTCTTTAATAAAAAATGGTTTTAATAAAAAAAATTATAGCTGCAATATGTGTGTGTGTATGTGTATATATATATATATATATATATATATATATATATATATATATAATATGCACATGATTAACGTCGACTTCGACTGTACTGTTCATCCTTTTTCCAAATGTAAAGTGAGACTGATATTTCTATAGCAAAAATGAAAATAAACAATGAATTAGAAATGAATGTCATTGGATTAGTTTCCTTTCTTCAGTGGATGCTGCAAGGAAAATTAAAGAAAGCAAATAACATTAAAATAAAAATCTCCTGAATAGAATTTTAGAATTTATCTGATGGAACATGAAAAAAATAAAAATAACGTGCACTGATTGAAAGAGCGCTAGAGTGATAGCGTGGAAAGTATTAATGTATAAATGAAATAAGTGGCAAAATTTCATCCTTGAATTAAGCAATGTATAACATTGTTATGTTAGTAAAACAACAAACGATGGTCAGAAAAATAGAATGTGTAGATCTGAAATCATGTAATGATTGAGTCATTCTTAGATAATTTATTCATTGTACATTTACTACCAAAATAAATCATCACAGAGCACTCAGTCTGCTAACACAGTTTTGTAACATCTAATTATTTTTATTAATTTCATATTATTCACCTAATCCTTGACTATTAAATTGTTTAAAAATTAGAATATATAGAATTCAATTCAAGCACTTCACTAAACAAGTTGTATAAGTTATACATAAACTACGCAATCATTATAAATGAAACTTAACATATTCTAATCCTTGTTCTAATTGAACATTTCATACACCTACAATTTATCTACTCAAAATTTATTTCAGAATATTCAAAATTTCAAGTAATTAAAAAGATAAGTCTCAAAGGGTACATTGAAAAAATTAAATATTTACAAATTTTTAAAATAATAAAATACATTAATATAGAGTTAAAGTATTTACAATTGTTACAAAATATCGTACAAAATTTGACATTCTATATTGTAACAATCTACATTATAATCCTAACATTCATAGTAAGTTAAGTTTGATAAACAATATTTTGTTTCATTAATGAATATTTTTTATTATTGATAAATATAAAATGATTCGCAAATTGTAATTGTACAAATATTAAAAAGAAATATATTCATATTATTTCTTACACGTGAGCAGATGCAGAAATGTAGAATCCCTGATTTCTACCTAGAAAAAGTGGTTTCATTGTGCGCCTAATTAGCAACAAAAAATGTCTTTCTAATCTTCTAAACATAATTCTTATCTAAATTTAATTTTTATAACAAAAATAGCTGAGACTCACACTAATGAAGATGTATCTTTCTAATATACTAATCTAATATACAAAGTGAGACAAATTAGAGGTACTCAATATTTGAACGCTAGTTCGCGCTCGGCAAATCTGTGCAGCGCTATAGCCGTTTAGCTCACACAGTATTGTTAATCACATATACAAGATTCGGGGTGTTCGATTGATTATTAAGATGTTCAACTTTATTTCGCAGTTGTTGATAAGTGTAAATTCCTTTATCTCTCAAGAATAAACTATACGTTGCATCATATTTATAGAAATAAAGATATTGGAATAATGCATTTAGAGTGTTCTAATATTTAGTTATTCTAGTTAACTAAGACTAGTTAATTCATTTTGAATTTAAATTTTTTTATATCTCTTATTTTACACTTTATTTTACTCTCTTTTTATTTTAGTACAGCTGTCAAATGTTGATTATTTTTATTAACTTCGATCAATGTTATACATGAGTATTATCTAAATTTTATTAGTAATTTGTATAGATCTTCTTTGTAATTTTTTATAATGAATATCTTTGTAATAATTTTTTAATAATTTATATTTTGTTTCGTTGTGGCCTAATAATAATCTGCATATAAAAAGATTCGGACCGACATGCAATGTTGAAATGAATAAATTTCAACGTATTTTCTACAAAAATCTGTTTTATGATATGGATTTATTTCCTATTGAGGTTCCTATTATAAACTCCTTTTATACAAAAGAGATGATGTAAAATAAATGTCAAAATAAACTGATTAAAATTATGATCCTAATATGATACCTAAATACTCGTCTGATTCATGGACAAAAAACTGTATATCGTTTTCGTTGGCATGGTATATTCTATAGGAAACATCTCCCTCCCCTTTACAGGCGATGATTCCCCTATCGCGTGGATGTGCCCCTTTTTTACTGAAAAATGACATTTGAGCCATGGAGAATTACATTGCAGTGATTCGTGCAGTGAGCGTAAAAACTTCTTTGCTTGGCGTGCATAAAAGAATTAAAAATGTATCGAATATATATTTCTTGGTTCATCATATATAGCTAATTATTTTTAGCTATATTAATATATAGCTAAAAAAGATTATTTTTAAATGATCGTTGATAATGTATATATTCTATTTTGAAACATAAATTTTAAATTTTCTATTTTTAATCATTTTCTGCAAAATATAAAAAATAATAAAATATTAAAATAATTTATCTTTTATCAAAACCACAATCCTTATTATATTAATCAATAATACTAATTCTATATTTCTATATATATATTATGATATCTTAGATATCACATTCACGATAAGCATTTACAAATGCGTAGGAAAACAAAAAAGATACAGTTTGATATACATAACATTGTATCTTATACTTACTATTTTATTAATATATTTTATAAAAGATTTATTAAATTTAATATTTAATAAATTTGATTTTTTTATGATTTATTAGAGTTTTCAAACTACGTACAAACTTAACAGAAAATATTTCTTCAATCGATATGTCACATTTGTTTTGCTTTTCCACTCTCACAGTGTAAAAGTAAAACATAAAGCAATAAAACAAAATAATAAATTTTATTAATTTATTTTGTTCTATTCTCTATAAAATATGTGCGTCTAAAATGGTATTCTCAACTCGAATTTATCTCTTAAATATACCTCATTATTTTTAATTTGCTCTTGTTCAATGTAATGATCGCATCTCTTGTAGTCTATCTAAAGGGTTCAAGAAGAAAAAATTAAAGCGAGATAGAGATAGACAGAGAAAGAAAGATCATATAGAGGTTTATTGATCGATACATATTGCACCCCCATTGAAGTGCAATTTTATATTGCTCTTGTGAATAAAAATTTGTTTGTAACTATTTCCAAATGATTTAATAAAAGGCAGAAAAAAAGAAACAGAAAGCGATTCTCGAAGCGATTACTTTATCTTATATTGTTACAAAAAAGTAAACTTATAATACAATAACAGTTTTATCTTTTATAACTATTTAAAAATAGTTAAGAGGCGAAGACAGATAGAGATGTAGATGTATCTATTATAAAATGTTACAAAAAAAACAATGCCTTAGTAAATAATAATTTTTGCATAATACCTTAACACATAGTTATAATTAATATGTTACAGAAAGTCTTATTTAAGTAATAGTTAAAGTTTATCAGAATTTAATTATTAATGAACTAAGTTATAAATAAGTATTCACTTTTTAAGGCGTGCCTCAAATCCCGATCAATCCTAATCACGTAGAGTAAGAGAAAGAGTGGGGGTGAGGCTAAGAGAGGGGGGCTGAGAAAACAAGGAGCAGCTGTCCATCCAGCTGAGACTCAAACGCATATCTCTCTTTCTCTCTTTCTTTTCAGTCCCTCCTAGTACTCATATCATTTATCTGTGATTTGCAAGTGTATTGGCGATATGCAAAAATATATAAAACAAACAACCAACTTTGCGAGTTGCGATGAGTTGCGATTGCAAGTTGTGACTGCGTAGTAACTCCTATAGATGAATATTTGCAGATTATTCGTTGAAACTCTCGCACCGTTTGGGTTTGTAAGAGTATGAGGTGATCCAACTTCGTTTATCGCATGAGTTTGCATACGTATATACGAACGTTAAATTCATTATTACAATGAAGTCTGAAACAAATAAACCATAAGAGCTCCCGTAAAGACTCTACATCTTTGTTGGTAGTACTGCACAATTGCATATAATTGGTATTAGTCGTCATACGACTGTCATACACACATGCACATTATACGTATGATGCGAGGAAACCGTAGAGCGCTAGGCTGATGCAACATACAACGGTGACTGGCAATGTTGGCATCCCGAGACCGTAAATTTTTGAATGTGACTGTCACGTCAGTCACTTGATTCCAAAAGTCTTGAAGCTTCAATTTAATAACAATTTAGTACTTATTGAGTTTTGATTATTAAAATTTTTAACCCTGATATGTTTTACCTATAAAGTATAAGCTATACCAGAATTTTACTTTTATTTAAGAAAAAATTGAGAATTAGTATACACTTGATCGGACACTGGATAATAAATTAATAATGGATCGATAAACATTGTAAATAATGGTTTTGTTTCTGCGTAAGATATTTATTACGCAGAACAGACGTTATAGATCAAAAATAATTGCTATAAATTTAGTATTAAATTTTGCGTTTACAAATTGTGTATAAAAATCATAGCTTGTGAAATATAAAATAAATACATTTTAGTATTTAGTTTGTATTTAGTTTTAGTACATAAATTTCAACCGTAAAATAAATTTTTACAAAATATATAAATAATGTAATTATAAGTTTCCATGTTGCTTGAGAACCTTGATAGAGGATTTTTTTAAAAAACAACTTTACTAAAAAAGACTCAAAAAATAAAAAAAAAATACATTTATAATTGCGGAATTTTTTTAATTATATTTAAAGTAATCATATAATATCAGAAAAATCAATCTATTTTATAATCAAGTATGATAAAAATCAATGCAGTAAGTCCAAATTTGATAATATGATTTTGAATCCACAAAAATAATACGGTTCTTAAAGTTTCATCGACAACTTTTATGATGACATGTTGTTTTTATAGAATAAATTTTAAATACTTCGAATACAATTCACATAATTATAACATTCTATTATAGCTTCAACTTTATTCTAGCTTTAATTTCAAAGTAAATGTATGTTTTTATTAAAAGACACAGAAAGCATCTTAAACTTATATATAATCAATAAAAGATAGTTTTAATTATGTAAGTATGACTTGGTTAGAAAAAATTGAGAAATAGTTTGATTTCGTGGGTCAAAGTAATTTAACAATAAATATATTAATTGATTTGAAGGACTTTTGAATAGCCTTTTTAATATAAAAAAAATAAAAAAAGTGTGAAATTAATATATTAGAGTCGACTTGTTTACAGATTTGTAGATTTTGTTATTCAATTACAAATTTTAACATATTTACTTTACTTTATATAAAGACTAATTTTAAATTTCTCTCAAGAAGTTTATTTTAGTGTATGTTAGTCATTTTATTTTCTCAAATTAGTAATTTTGATTAATATAAAAAACAAATATATTACTGATTTAACTTACAGATTTTTTTAAGGTAAAATTAAAAGAAGATGTTAGTGTTGGTAAATACTCTACAGATCTTTTGCATGGTCTAATGTACAATGCATAGATAAAAAACCGTTTGAAAATATAAAAATTGAATAATGATGTATCTTAAATTAATTGTAAATATTATTGAAATTGTATTGATAATGATATATCTCTTAGAACAGACTGCGTCTTTCGAGTAAGTAAGAATAACCTTTGAGAAGTAGGTCCTAGAATTCTACAGAGTTTTCAAATCGAAATTCAAATAGTATCGCCGAGGAGATCGCTGATTGATTTTCATCAAGAAGGAAAGTCCGATATAAAAAGTCTGACATACAATAACGTACAAAAAAGTGAACACGTAGAAGTTTGAGCGAGGCAGGGAAGTCAAGGGCGTGGTGAAAAAGCACTCGTTCACTGGGTGAATTGCGTCTAACTGCAGACAGGTCCGGACTCCGGCCGCGGGCGGCGCACCGCGCAAGCAAAGGAGGATTTTCCGCTTAGGAACATAATGATACGCGTTTACGGTTCCGAGACCATCCCTGCGGTCCCGATTTCGTGTTGTTACTTTCTCGAGCGAACTTGGAGTCTCGGAGTCGCCCTCGCCCCGTCCCCGGCCACCAGCCGTCGCTCATAAAGCCTAAAGAGTGGCTGGGCCGGGAGGACGGGGCTCGACGGGCTGGTGGGGGCCTGGGAGGAGTAGGAGACAGGCCGGAGCAGCAGCAGCAGCAGCAGCAGCAGCAGCAGCAACTCCCCCCACCGCGGCGAATCAGCTGACAGCTATCTACGCGGCTGTGTGCGTCTCTGTCGGGCCGGGCCCTGGGGCGCACGGGTGCGAGCGAGAGGGCGAGCGCTGGTGCGTCGCACGCCTTGTTCTCGGGGTCTCGTAGGCTGCGCAGTGCACCCGGAGAGTCGGAGACTCGCCAGTCGCTGCCGCGAGCCCCCTACAGCAACACGTCCAGGCGAGTGCAGGAGACGAGTCCTCTGTAATTTACCATTTTTTATATATCTTTGTTCTGCGCACCCTCGCACCCTCTTCCTCGACACGCACTAGCCGATCGGCGGAAGCCCAGGGCGCGACACACACGGAGGGGACGAGGATACAAGGGGCTGCGTCGCCGCGGCCTTTAAATCCGCCGAGGGCCGTGGAGGACGAGCCGTCGGCGGCTCGCGGCCCGATCGCTGCTTACTTATCGATCGCGCTCGGCCTTCGGCGGCCAGCGCGCGTCGAAGATGGCAGGAATTACGTATCAATGAGCGTTACGTGTGCCGTGGTGAGTGCGCGGACGGAGCTTGTGCGCCGGAGCCAGTCGCCCCGGAGGACGCGCCGACGGCGAGGACGCGGCTCGGCTGCGCCGACTCGCGGCTCTTTATCCCTGGGCTGCTGGCCGAGCAGGGCCCCGTCCTTTGTCCGGAGCGCATCGGGATTCGGGATTCGGGAACAGCATCGGCGGCGGCTCTCGCTCGGCCGCCCCCACCGCTCCCGTTTGTTTTGCCCGGGCGGGCCAGCCATGTTGAAATGGCCAGGCCCGTCACAGGTGACGCGGCAGCGGCCACTCGTCTGGGGGGAAAGCGCCGTAACGAGGTTGCCGCGCGGAGTAGGGGTCGCCGCGGCTCGCCAGCGGAGGGGGCACACACTGCCGCCGCCGCTCCGCGAGTCCTTTGTTCTCTCGCGGGAGCGTGCGAGAGGAAAGGGCGAGTCCCGACCGCGGAGAAACGCCGACTGCGCTTTCCCCAGCGGCCCAGCTGTTCGGACGGGCTGATTTCCTGCTGATTTCCTGCTCATTCGCTCGACAGCGTCCGCCCGGACCCCGGCTGGGCGGGCCGCTCCACCGAGCCCCCCTAACCCCCACCACCCCTTTCTCGCACCTCATTATCTCCCTTAACGCTTTCGACCATTTTTTCTTCTCAATTGTCGCGGCTTTGTTAGCGACGTCATCGACTATTCGCGTACCCGAGGTCAGAACCGATTCTCTCGTATTGGACTATTTTTTTCCTGTCGCAACCGTACCGTGCAACTCGCGTACTGCTCGGCGTAGTGCGTCATAATAATTTTCGTGATTCGGTTACTTTGCGCACCTGATTCTTCAATATTACCGATGATTATTTTTTTAAAGGTAACTTCAATAGTCCCCGTCAAATAATTAAAGAACGTTTTGTTGTTCAAAACTCTTGTACTGTCTTCTTGTCGTTTGATAATAGCCGGATTGAGCGACCTTTTATCCCGTTAAATGCAGATATGTACACGAGTTTACGAGGAACGACTATTCGATAAATCTCGTTTAATTTTGATAGGTGATAAATATGGTGATTTGCGACGCTTGCTTGTATCTTGACTCATATTTGAAAATATAACCTAGTGTGAGAATTTGGTTTTTTCTTCCTTTCTAGCCAAATGAATTGCAAATTTGAAGAAAGTATTTTAATTCAGTACACGGTCAAAATAGTCAAATGAGTCTTGTCGAACGTTTATGCTATAAAATTAAACTACATCCTTTTATTTTTACAACATATTACAATACAAGGTTTCGTTCTTTGACAATGTCAATTCTGCTTAAATGGTGTATTTTGTATATACTGCGCGTGACATACTCGCGTCAATAATAAAAGTAAACGACCATTTAATTAAAACGCAGGCAAAGTTTCTATTTCGCTCCAAGTTCTCACAATGCGCGTATTATAGAATATTTGTAGGTAAAAAATTTCCTCTTATGACACTCAAATGAAACTCGCTTGTCTTTAAGTCGAGCTTTAAGTAGCTTCCTACATTACACTGTTAATGCGTCTAATTGAATTTTGTGAGTTTCGAACAGTGTTGCATCGAATGACGCGCATCCTCGAGAGCGGCGTGTTATCGAGTTACGTGAGAGCGCGCAAAAGTGTGCAGAAGTTTGATTTGCATAAATAGTTCAAGGAACGTGATGTAGAGCACTTAGACACTCAGTTACTGATAGACCGAGTGAATAGCAACGCACCTGGGCTGTATGAAAAAGTTTCTGCTATGCAAAAGTGCCACGGTAAACTTCCAAATTTATCTATACATGTAGAAGTGTTATAGGGACGTGCATGTAGGCACTTTTGCATAGTGTAGGCACTTTTACATGCTGCAACGCCTATACTCTTGTACTAACTAAGAGCTCGGCTAAGAGATATTTGTGCTCTGACTCGCTCCTTCCCTGCCATTCTAATATAAAAAAGACAGGCACATAATTGCTTGCAAATAATAATCTTCGCTGGATTGTTTTATTCATTTTACCTTTAAACCTTGCCATAGTTTAGTATTTTCCTATCTTTTTTTCATCTAATTTTTCTCATTGTCAAAATTGTTCATTTTTTCAAAATCAATAAATTATTATGATCAAATACGTGCTTATATCTTGTAATCATTTGCAATTTGACTTAACTCGATTTTCGTAGACAGTAAAATATTATTAAAAGTACACCCAATGGCGTATGAAAGCCTTAGTAAACTTTAGTATATTATGCAAAAATTGCAGACTACAAAAAATACAAACATGCACTCTGTTATATTTCGTCTACATAATATTTAGTAATGGCAACATCGCGAGTGAGATAGATAGAATGAAAAAATGTAGACAGTTAAATGTAGATGCAAGTAAATATACTCACATGTATACACAGCTAACTCTTATCGACATACTCTCGTTGCCAAGCCTAAAGTTAATCAATTAGCAGTAAAATCAAAGTATATATACTAATGGAAAGTTCACATCTTTTAACTAAAAGAAACAGTTGAATTATTCAATAAAATCTTTATGATACTCATGCTTTTAAGATCTAATCATATTTAAATATTAGTGGTTCTTTACCTTTTATTTATTACAACATCTCGCAATTCACGGTATAAAAAGTTGATTTTGCTATCTAAATCTAAATGTAAAATATTGATACACTTGTAAGAATAAAAATTATACTGGGAAATAAATAATTAGAATTTAAAAAATAATAACAACAAGCAAAATGGCCATTAAAGTTTGAGTTAAAGTGAAATTTAATATATAATTTTAATTCTTTTTGAAGGTTATAACGTAATTAGACAATATAAATTCTATTACATCGGGTAACGAATCCGTTTAAAAAATCCTATTTTAAATTAATAAGTTAAAGAATTGATTAAAAATTCGCAGACATTATCTATAGTACAAGGGGGCGATTAGTGCACATAACGGATGTCATAGGAAAAATTGAAATAAAGGCACGGCGCAAAGTTAAATTCAAATTCAAAGATTATGATCAGATTTAAACTGGCCGCGCATTCGCTTGAATTGCGCTGTTGCTTCGGTTGTATAAGTTCGACCGGTAGATCTATGCAATTTTTGCACACGAAATGGGAGAATAAACAATTGTGTTTAGTTCTACTTAGTCCCCTGACCACGGATTGTGCGAGTGTTTATTCCGAGGTTTATTCATGCATGCATAGACAGTAGAACATGCAGAACACGCGTGACTCTTCTGCGCTCCTTTTTTTTATGCGGGCGGGGGCCGGAGAGCGCCGACGAGCACCCCCCACTCCGCTGCAGCTGCGTAGTAGAACGGAATCGAGAGCCAAACAAACGAAAATCGGCAGTCGAGGGCGGGGCGGACACTTGTGTCTGGCAAATACTGAATTTAAAGACAATTGCTCTTTATTATATGTATCAGTAATTTGGGAATAACTTAAGTATTATTTTGCGGATTTACCAAGAATGCCAATTTCGTAGCGGTGTGGGAGGGAACGATTGTTTCTTTTGTCTATGCCGCAGTCTGTACTGTACAAAGAGATATTGTATCTTCTGCGTTAGTACAGTATTCTAATATATGCTGTAGTATTTACAAGGCGCAAGTTACTCGCTTCAGCATATATTATTAATTAGATTCTTGGGTCGATTTCATTCGAATTAAGTGCGCGGCAATTTCAGGTGAGCTATATGCGCACTTACGAAAGTGCGCAATCGCGCTTTTTGCTATTGCTTCAAATACTTTAATTGATTCATTAATTATTGAACTTTTTCTGTATTTATGTAGAATGCGAACATACATATAAAAATTTACGCGATCGATATCGTGTTTCAATACTGCTACAAGCGATGCTGTAGAAGTCTACTACGTCAGCAATTACTTTAATAAAATCATTTTTAATAATTTAAAAATATACACTAATATAGAATATAAATATTTAAAATTTTGCAAATAATTTTTATTACTTCATAATATTTTGATTCTTGACGAGGAACGACCCGAGGAACAACTTTCAAAAAATATTTCTTGATAAATGTGTATACCTTTTAAGCAAGTATAACTTTTTGTTATAGCGAAAAATTTGTCTAATAAATATAATACAATTTACACTTTCAGTGTGACATTTAGTTATTGAATACGTTCCAAAAACGTGTTATTTTTCTTAAACGTCTGTGCCAATAATTATTAAATAAGTGAAGATAATGAAGATTATATATTATACCATGTAATATATAGTTCAAACATTAATTTTTCAAACTAATAATAACTAACCATACAAAATTAAATATGTAACAGTAAACAACTGAAGTAAATACGAGAATAAATATAATAAAAAGAAAAAAAAAGAAGCCAATGAGAGAGGTAGAGGTGGAGGGAGAGAGGAGAGATTTCGACTAAACTGACATATTATGCATAAAAAAATATTATATTATTCGTGCAATTGAATAGTTTCCACGCTGACATAATAATAACTACGGGTAATAGATCATGAGAGCAGGACAGGCAACATCAAAAGTTTTGTTCTCATGATCTCTAAATTCATTTACAACTCAAAAAATATACATTTCCAAAGATAATTTTCGTAAATATAAGCAAAATTTCCTCCAGAATTTCGATTTTGTAAATATCTTATACTTTTACTGTTTTTTGTCTGATTAACTCTTATACAGTCTATAAACTCCAGCTGGAATTACATTAATTATTCGATCAAAACATTTGCTTTTCATTTAAATCTAGACACTCACTAGGATAATACATTACATATACAAATTCAGCACCTGCGCATATCAGATATCACACTTGTACGACTATTTGTGTACATACATACAAACTCAGATACGATACATACCCACACATAAACGATACCTTTAGATTTCGACAAAACTCTTATTTAGCGGTATTTTACCGCACTATGTTACAGAGAACGCAGCGCAGGCGCAGTCAAGTCCCCGTACGTGCACGTGAGTTAATAAAGTGGAGCGTGTTTAGGAATAGCTGATGAATGCGTGAATAACAAAAACGAACGGCTCTTGGAGAGGGAGAGAGGGAGAGAAAGAAAGAAAGAAAGTGTGAGAAAGAAAGAGAAAGAGACAGAAATAGATTGAATCCGAAGAGTGATGGAAGACGTGCGCTAATTGAATGAAGAGGTGTATTGTGCTGTGAGGCTTCTCTGCGTGAATGCACGCTACGGTAATGCCCTTGATAATCAACATTACCCCAAACTATCCTCATCCTCGATCTTCATCGAATAAAATATTTTACAAGTTCCTTTTTTATTTTACAAAATAGAATATGATTATTTAAGAGATCCAAAAAATTCATGGTTTTTCAATAATAAATTGTCAGTTAAATAAATTAATTAAAAAAATTATTCAAAAAACATAACTTAAAATTAACCTAAATAATTACGTAAGGGTTACCTAAAGGTAATAATTACCTTTTACATAAAAAAATTAACAATAATAAACAATAAATCAAAAAGTAATATTTATCGAAAAATTATAAAAGATCAATAGCATATGCACGTAAAAATAATATTAATCTTAGTATCAGAGAAAAAGTAGCTTCTGTGTAATATTGAACAAAAGGTTATTTTGTACCTTATATAAATAATATTCATTATCACATACATAACAAACTTCTGGTACTAAGATTTTGTTTTGAACAAAATAATTTTTTATGTGAGATTTTTGAGTAACAAACTACATTCAATATAAATAGACAATATGTACACGTAATGTGTATACATATTTAAACAATGTTTGTATAGAATTACGTCGATAAAAACACTAACTCCAAATCAATTTCTATTTAACAATAAGGGTATGTTGACGTACTGTTTAATCTGATATTTTTTTTATATATTTTTTTTATATATTTTTTTTATATATATAGTAATATTTGAGACAATTATTTCGAATTGAATGATAAATATTATTCCTCATTAACATAACGATGTATTTATCTTATACCTTGTTCTTTAATAATATTGAAAATTAAATTTTGATGCTCTCACGTTTAACTTACCAATATTTTAAAGCCAATTGCTATTTTCTAAATTTTAATACATTTTAAATTATACTTACTTATTATAATTACGTATGGCGAAACAAAAGTAAATGATGCCATATATAGAATAATGATAAAGATAATGATTTACACGAAGTTTACGCCATTTGTCACCTTATGAGTTACCAAAAATATTTTTAAACTGAATTGTAATATGAGTAGTGAACAAAAGAATGAATTATTAAATGAGTAGTTAAATAAATAATTAACATGTGAATATGAATATATATACAACAAATATAAAAATATAAATCAACCACGTATCGTATAAATAAAAAATGTTATCAAAATTCTTAATTAAAAGGGTAAAGATGATTATTTAAGGATAACAATAATAATTAAACAAATATATAAGAATAAAAATACTTGAAATTGTGAGTTTTAAAAATGAAGTTGTCGTATACACATACTCAATTCAAGTTTAAATTATAGCATACATATTTTACAGTGTTGTTAAGGTTCGAGGTTAAGGTTATTTTTTTGTCGATATTTTTGTCACATTTACAATGAACTTTATTAACTCTAATAAAACCGATTCGTTATTTTCATTATAATATGTTGTAAATAAATAAAACGTAGAACATGAAGGACACTAAAAGAAAGACAGAAATGGTTTATTTGATATCGCTAAAAAACCACGCGCTCGGGAAAAGTAATTGTTTCACGTGCAGAACCCGCAACTGCGTATCCACCCACGTGCGATCGCTCATGTGCTTAAAATAAATTTCTTTGTGTGATGTAATTCGCAACATATATCTGAAAAATTAGCTGTATCTCCTCGTGTACACTTGCTAAATAGCGGCATGATCGATCAATCATGCGCACTCGCGGAACATTTTGTCCATGTGAAGATTATCACTGTTCGGTAAATTTTTATCCTACATAAATTATTATACTGACTTAAATCAATAATGCTCCATTGAGAAAACTTTTACTTTTTGGAGATATCTTTTTAGAGGTTTCTACTTTATAGGCGATATTAGGAGCAGAGCTTCCGAAATTTTTGGTAAAATGATTATATTATTTTTTTTGATACATAAAAACTGAATGTCTTTCTATTTTTTATTTTTTAAAATATGAAAAATATCATTATATTCTAAATTTTATACTATTTTTTAAAATCAATCGTTTTTATGCTTTAATGTTGGAAATGATAATAATAAGAAAACCGAACAACATATTAAAAATTATTGTATTAGAGTACTGGATTTCATTTTATTTAATTACAAATTTTAACATATTTTATCAGAAAAATTTAAGTTTTTTTTATAAATAATATATTTTTTGTGGAAATGGTTAAATTTTAAGCAGAGAATAATTGATAACCTGCCTTTAAGATCAATAACGTAAATAAAAAATTAGGAAACTATTCATGTTCTTGATTTAAAGTTCAATAAAGACTTTAAAATTAAACTGTGTAAAATATATATAAATATTGCTTCAAAATCGATTTATGAAAAATACAAGTCACTAATAGAAGTAAAATTTTATTGCATGCTGTTCATTTCAGACAGTTTATGGAAAAATAGAGCTACATTCAATAGAAGTTTTACCTCAAAATACAATGATTATAATAATAAAGAGAGGCGTGCGTAAAATCGTGATTTATTCGAAATAAATTAAAACATAACCCGACTTAATGTTACATAGTATTTATTCATCTAATTCTGCAATATTGAAAAGAATAAAACTTGAGATAGAACTGTTTTAGTTTTAATAAAAGTGTTGACTTGTTAAATCGAAGAAAATTGTATAGACAAAGTCTAGGTTACAAGAAAGACACTCAGTACTGTTACTTCATCTTCATCAAAATTGGTACAAAATAAATAAGTAGTAAGCAGTAAATATGTATAATAGCAAAAATCAACATTTTAAATTGTGTATAAAACTGTAGTTCGTTTGCAATGAAAAGATGATAAGCTATATATAGTAATAGTTTGCGTTCTAGCAATCGATTACTTCTGATGTCGCAGGTATTTAATGATGACGCTGTATTATTTTAAACGTGTGACATATAAGCATTTGAGCGAGCTACGCGTTTCATAATGTAGATGCGATCCAAGTCCAAGATCCCAATAGTAGAGCGCATATAGTTGGCTTTCCCACTTAAGTAATGCGTCTGTACCTGTCCTCTTGACTTTATTTTTTTTCTTTCTGACTAATACAGTAGCTTAGTCAGACTTCATGCTCACCGTGTAGTCCAATTGCCCCCTTGCAGGTCTATTATTGGTCATGCTCTCGGTCGTGGTCGACTGGAGTAAAGCTTGATGGCCTTGGTTTGACCTTTTCAAAAGGTAATTCTTCATTCACAGATCCGCAGTCTCATAAAATGACTGCATACTCTTTTTACTCACATTCGCTGAAAATAATACTTTTACGCTAATTGAAATTTAAATTAAATTAATAGTTTTTCAGATTAAAAACCATTTATAATATTAAATTCATAAAAATAAAAATGTTGATTCGTAAGTAATGCAAATCATTTAAATCATCTTTGAGCATTAAAATTTTGAAATGCAAATTTTAGCGTTACTTAATTTTGTTTATAATATATATACACTTGTTATAGGTGCTTATTTTCGAATTGACATACATGCTTTATATATATATTTTGCCATTATGCAATAATTCTCAATTCGCATTAATGTTAATTTTTATTGTATAAAAATTAAAATTTTTTAGAGAACATAATTTCTATCTTCGAAATGAAATAGAACACAATGAACGGATCTTTGTAATCATTAATCCATTATTGACTGCTGTTGCAGAAAATTATTGGAAAGGAATTTTATGGTCTTAATTACATTATCTCTTAATATAGAACTTTTTGTGTAACAAACTGCTTCCCTAAAGATTCCACGTTTATGTAAATCAAAAGTTCTTAACAAAGTACAATGGAGCTTTGTGAAATATTGTGTTAAAAATATTAAATATGTGTTTGTTCTTGATTACCTTTTTACCCCGATATAAGTTTAAAAAAAATTTTATATTATGGAGATTGTATTATTCTCAAAATACGTGTGCTTTGTTATTTACATAATATAAGTATATTTTTTATGAAATTCCAAAAGCTGGATTAAGTTGTGGAATAATGCATTCTAATACATGATATTCAAAAAGAATCACTGTTATTTTAGATTGCATTGAAGAACAATAATTACGAACAGAGAAGTCAACGAAAAACAACAGAATTTTAATAATATCTTGATCCCTTATCTTCTTTTAAAACGACAAAGAAATAAAGCTTCCGGTGGCTCATTCGGTAAAGTATCGGGCTCGTATTCCGGTGATCCAAGCACTGATTGATACAAGTACCAATGAATTTTCTCATGTGCTTTGTTAACCATATATTGCAAGGCTGCGTCATTGATTAGCACTGAAAAGAGAGCATAAATAAAGCGACGTTAACAAACAATAAAATATTTTTTCCACTAATCAACCATGAAACGCGTAAATTAAAAACTTTTTATAACAAAATAAAAATCATACAAAAATAGGTTTTTATTTTATTACATTTTAACAATTAAAATATTTTATAAAAAATCTAACCGATTAAAATTAGACACATTACGTAATACGTTAAAAAATACGTTTAAACTTTCATACGTTCATATAATACGTTTAATAAATATAATGTAACAGAATCTGATCGTTTAAATCAGTATTTTAACTAATATTGAACTAATTTTCAATTATACGCTCTAAAACATACTAAAATGTAATATATTTATGCCAAATTATGCTCTTAAATATGCAATTAAAAATCCAATTACACCATATATATCTTGTCGTTACCTATACTGATTTAAATAGGTTAGTCAGTTTATTTTCTACCAGGGATAATATACCGGAATGCATTAAAATTATTTTATATTTGCGGCCATTCATAAAAGTTCGAATGTTTGAACTCTAAGAATTATTTATAATTACTTTACATGTATTTTAAACATTTTATGTTTTAAACACTAATTTGAATTATATCATATTTTAATCACAAAAAATCGTGAAATTTAAATTAATTAATTAACGTAAAAATTTTTGAGAATATTTTGAATATCAGATGCAAATGCAAACATGAACTTAAGTATAAAGAAAACAAGCATCTGTTGCCTGGTTTTTCATTTTAAGCTTTATCAAGCCACTATTGTATACGTAAGTTGTGCAATGAATACATCAATTATGAATGTATAATTTCATGTGTATACTATAGAAGAACTATTGAGTATTGCAATACGTTGTGGGGTGTTAGATTTGCTGACTGTAATCTATTGCAGAAAAAATTCACTTTTCAGCCAATTATTATGCAGTAAATTGTTTCAATGTATTACACCCGGAGTCAAATGAATTAAAAGTTTAAAATAAGTCTATCACTAATGGATGATTATTTTATATTTCATACAATGATTTCATGATTGACACAATTCACTTTTACAATACACTTTATTCTTCACATAAATATTTCAATTTAGGTTTGGGATAGTTTATGACTTCTATATTAATTTTTCTTGAAGTCGAAGCCTTTTTAATTTAAGAAAAATATAACAAAAAACGTAGTTCAATATAAAAGACTGTAACTAATTTAATTCTAATATATAAATGTTTATTATATACTGTAACTTGAATTAATTAATGCGTATAACTTCTTTTTCATTACTACTTATAGACTTTCTATTTTATTTAATTTAGAGCATAAAAACATTAAAAGTTTGTCATTTTCATAAATCATAATAATTTCGGAATTTATGAAAAACAAAACTTTGACGAACAATACTTATAATTCTAGTATATTTCATATAATTATTTATTTTGTTTTTTTTTAATAAAAGATTTTAAATGTTTAATAGCAATATATATTTTTAATACAAATATTTAATATTATTCAAGACTATCTTTATTAATGGTTTAAAGTTTAACCTATTATACGTTCGCAAAGAAGTATTAAGATATCTAAATAATATATAATAATAATTAATTAGATAACACATTAAATATTATTAAGTACTAAAGAAAAATGTTTTCCATAAATTTAATTTTATGGGACCTACTAAAAAATAAGTCGAAACTAAATAAAAAATACTTGCATTATAAATTTTTAAAAAAAGTATGTCCGCGTGCGTGTTGGAAAAAGCGCATAGAGGAGGCCACGAGAGCTTGACATTCGGTGTATTTTTAGGCATGTTGGCGAAAATCCAGAATTATTACAGGTATCTATAAGAGCATTATAAAGAAGAATCGTAAATAGTCGAAAACTGCGCGATATTTGTACGCATGCACACGACGACGAAACTTTTAAAAGGCTTCGAGTGTTTTTTTAACTTTACTCTTGTCTTTTTTTATTTTCGTACTAAAGGAGAATTTACACTTACGTTATCTTTAAAATATATATATACATAATAAAAAAAATTACTATTATAGCAATTTGAGTTTCATATATTAATGAACATAATATGAAAATTATAATTAAGTGAAGCTTATCGTAGACGTCTGGTATTATGAAAAATATAAATATTTAATGTATTTTAGAGTGAAGCTTTGCTTTTTTATTAGTATCAACTTTTTATCTTTTAATTGAATTAAATTTAAAAAAGTAAGAATTTGGTGATTTTTATGATTTTTTCTCATAAATAAAATTTTTTTATCATAATATTGTTTTCGACAAATAACTAAGCTGCACTAAGATTTTACTGTGAACATTTTACGTCAAATTAAAAATTGAAAATTTTAATACATCAAATTTGAAAAAGCTTAGAAGCTTGAAATGTATTTAAATACATTTTCGTTGTTTTTTTAGTTAAAATATTCAAATTGTTATGCAGATATGGAAAATATAATCAGTTCTGACTAGCTCTTCGACTAGTGTAAACTCTCCTTAAACGCATTACATTTAATAACCGAAATTAATTACAATAACCGTAGTTAATTGATTAAGTGTACTTATTAGTATATTATAAAGTAATCGAGAGCTAGAAGAGCTCGAAGATCGTACAAGTAAGGTGATAGAGTATTCAATTATTAAAGTATTAAATTCATAGTTTGAGAAAGTAAATATAAAAAATAAACGTTAAAAAAGCAAAATTATATAAATATAGAAAAAATATATAGCGATGTATTAATATTCTTATGTCCTTTACCTTTATCAGCAAAAATTTATTTTTGTTCACGCGTGTAAATAGATTTCTTATAAATATTATAAAAATATATTCTCGCTAGTCCTTTATAATTCGCGTGATCGATAGATAACCAATAATCTATAAATACATTTACACAACCATTTTACATTATGAGATAAATAATTTTATATGCAGAAATTATCCTTCGAGTTGAATTATAATATTGTATTTTTTAAAAAATAATTCTAATTGAAATATGAAGCAACTATAAAAAATAATTTATCTATCAACTATCAAATTATACTGCTCGTTTAAAATTTCCATTCAATTAAAAATTTAGATTTTCAGCTTTCTTTTTGTGAATATAAGTGTAATTGAAATATTATTATTAATTATTCGTGGTTAAAAAACCAAGCGATAATATTTAAGAGTTTATTCTGTCATAGTCAATCAATAATATAACAGAAAAAAGTATATTATCGAATGGATATATAGAATAAGCAATTGTTATTCTTTTTATTAAATGAGGGAAGCAACATTTTAATTATAATAACAATGGTTGTTGTTGACGTTGGGAGAAAAACAAAGAAATATTTTTTTTATAATATATTGATATAAATATCATATATTAAAACATTATTTAAGATATTTTGTTAAGAATTAAACTAATAATAAATATTACAGAATTCCATTTACACACTAAAGGATGTAATATAATTTCCGTGTACATACATTTATTTGAAATGATAAAATTAGAATATTAAATTTTATTTCATATTAATACGTAACTAAAATTATAAATAGAGTATAACAATATTTTATATTTTAATAACTATTAACTATATATAAAAAATTTTATTTAATAATCTTAAATTTTTTAAAGTAAAGCTTTAACAATAATGACTCGCTTATTACCGTAATCCGAAACTGACATCAATACAGTGAGATAAGTTTTGAAAATTATAGATTTTTACGCACTATATAGATTTTTATCCTAAACAGTTAATAGAAAATAAATATGTATGTATGAAATTCTTCGAAATCGATTTAATATATTTGTGGTCATGTTGAAGTCCAAGCGAGAGTCCAACTGAATATGTTCTAGAGTAGATATTTTTTTTCAAATAATAAATGGGCATGGCTGAAGTAATAAAAATAAATCATAAAAACAATTTTTTTTCTTACAATGAACAGAAATTAATGGTTCTATTAGTTTTCCATGAGTACTTGTTAAACTAATTTTTATAAAGTCTGACATTGATTACAAAGTAGAAACGTTTTGGATTATTTCAGATAACGAAAAAGCAAGAAGGTCGCAATGTTGAGCAGGCTGGCAAGTTATTTGATGCTGGGCGCTGCTTCAGGCGTCGAAGAAGAAGAGGTCGCTGCGCCGACAACTACGCTGACTACTGCACCAAGTACAACACCGACAGCCGCGGATGGTTTATCTGCTAACCCCGTCGATGCAAGGTTTAGGCAAGTTGAGATCGAGGGTGATGACTGGATTCTCATTGACCGTAATGGTGAGTCAATCAATACAACCTTATCGGAGCTCCCGTCGCTCTATATTATCTTCCTTGGTCCTTTCTTTTGTTCCTTCAATTCTTCATTACACATGGGTTGTGAATTATTATAATGTTTATCATCTCATGCATTGTCTTTCTTTCTTCGCTGCTTATTAAAATTAATAAGTTTGCTTCGTTTACTATTTCTCTAGTGTTTTTTCAATTATTGCATAATTGCATTAAACAATTTCACAATAAACGTATCCTTTTAATGCATTTATTTAATAAATCAGTTACTTTATCGGTTTTAAATGTTTGTTATTAATCAGCTGGCCGCTGATTCCGAGATCAACCCGAGAATCGATCCTATTTACGGTTTTAACGTCATATAAATATTTACAGAATTTTATTTTTTTTTAGTTTTGTTAGTGCAGTAAGCAAATTGAAAATGCTAAGAACTATAAGTTATCACGTAGGCAGAAAATTAAAAAAGGAATGAATCTTTTACAGTTGAGGCTATGGCAGGCCTGGACGAGTCATGGTATGTGACACCCCCCGCCTGCTTCACGCAGCCGGGACCCGTTCACGTGGAGACGTCGCCGCTGGAGGACTTGCTGATCGAGCATCCGTCGATGTCAGTTTATAGAGCCGCGGGTCCTGCGCCTCTGTCCGACAAACCAAAGTCGAAAGAACGGCCAGGAAAACGGCGCTCCACCGTTGCTCAAGTAGCGAACAAGACTCTGTCGCCAGTCGCGCCTCCGGCTAGTGTCTCCCAGACAACCGTGCGCCTGCCTCTCGCCCCTCGCATCAACAACTTCCAATCAGCTGCACTGATCTCGGCTACAGGTGCAATGCCCAAAACTCAGGTCTCCGCCCCCGTGCTCGCATCCAAGCTCCCTAGGCCCCAGGAGCAACCACCACAGCAGCTCGAGTTGGCTTCCAAGTTCAAGGACATAAATCCTAGCAGTAATAATAACCGGTCAAAACATCGTCGTCACCAACACCACCAACACAATCCTTACCAGAGCGCTACGGGGACCGTCGTTGAACAGACACCCAGGAGGCCCACCATGAGGGATCTGAGGAACGCCCGGGGAGACGAGAATGTTCGGATTGTCCAGATTCGCTCATCCCAAAAGGTTAATATCATTTCAATCGTTTATTGTTTTTATTGCGACCATTGATTTCAATGTTGATGCAAGCCATTTCACAGAAGTCTAATTTATCTTAGCTGCTTAAATGACTCTGACAACCTTTTAATCCTAATTAAACAGATTATTTTTCGTTTATTTTTTTTTCTACACTTAATTTCTAATTATGGAGATATAATGTGCATGATTTTGTATTAGATTTTTAATCCTTTGATTTTATAGGTTTTTAATATTAGTTGATTATTTTTATTTTACCCATACCAAAATTTAATATAATTATAAAAATCGATATGATCTTTAACTTGATTTTTAATTTTCAAAATTTTAATTTAATTTTACAATTTTGTTTTAAATCACTTAATTGCACTAACAATAGTAAAACTGAATATTATAAAACATTATTTATACTTTGTATTTTCATTATAGTTAATGTCAGAATAGAATTAGAAAAACTGCGGCGAAACTGTATTATTTTATACATAATGCATCAGAAAAAGTTTTTATAGTTTGACTTGCGAACTATAAGTTGTATCAATTTAAGTATTTGAATTAAAGTGTTCACTAGAAACTTTTAAGTGTGTATCCAAGCAAGAAAAAAGTTTTTTAAGTTTGAATTTCAAAATTGTACATTCGAAATATCGTGCATATCTAAACAAATTACAATCAATCTTTTAAAAGAAAATGTATTTACAATAACAAAAATGCAAAAAGTGCAAATTCTTCTAACACAGTTCTAGAGTATAAGGCTTGAAAGTTAATTTATATTTAGTACAATATCATTTTAATTTGCCTCGCAGGCGAAAAATGACAAAAAATTAATAGGATTGGCAAGACTAGAGAAAATGAGAAAAAGAGAGGATCCAACGGTGTGGTGCTTGTCTGGTTCGCAGATGCTGGAGAAGCGCTCGACTCAGTCGACAAAACGCAATCATCTTGAGCGCGGTAATAAGGCGCGCGAGGTTTCCAGCGGAAAGGGCCGGCGCCCCCGACGCCAGGATCGTCTGCGGCTCAACAACAGCGGCGCCAACAACAACCGCAAATGCTAGTCCTATACGATCTCAGGCCAGGGTGCACGCACTAAATCTCCAATATGTCTACATTATGCGAGACCATTATTGCAATCGGAAACAGGAGAATGCGTGTAAAAATTCTAATTGTCCCATGTAGCCATCACAGTCATGAGAGAGTACGATCGCGATAGTAAATGTTTCGATAACAAACTCATGCTAAAGACATTTAAATTATCTTCAAGTCTCCGCAGCGTGTATATTTCGTACACACAGCTCAAATACACGAACGATCTCGCGCACCCCAAAAATTTCAATCAATCAACTCCTAACGAAATTGTAAGCTCGATCCAAAGTTGAATTTTGAAATATAATGAGCTTATATGACGAGTGGCACTTGAAAAAATTATCGCTGCGCTTACGTAATATTTCTATATTAATTTGACTCGCATGAACTTAGGACGTTTATCGGACCAAACAGTAATTCAACTTCTTTTATATGAAAAGTTTTCATATTCATTAAAATACAAAGATATGTAAAGTTTTGCAATGCTGTGATGATTCTATTATCTTCACTACATAGAATTTTGATTTGATACTCACTCAACTATTTGTATTTTTCACTAAACCACCACTAAACTTCTGTAATGATGCATATTAATACCGTTATTTTTCTTTGATGTATGAACCACCAATACAGTTCTGAATTTGGCACATCCGATATAGAAATCTTGTGTAATTTGTAAATCTCCTGCATAAGTTTCAATGTTTTTTACTTTATACTGTTTGCTCCGATAAGAAATAAATGAAAGAATATAATATTGCTAAAAATATAGAGAATCAATTGAAATTAATTCCGATTAAATTTTAAAAAATTCGAAAGATTTTGAAAGTCGCCCTTAATTCCTATTAAATTATTCACGAACTAAGAAGCGATTTTTGAAAGTCTATTTATCTTATTATTTTATACTATTTTCTTCATTTCACTTATTCTTGTTTGTATATGGTATCGTTCTTGCTCGACGATTTGCACGGTTATTGTACGACTATTATACAAAGGAGAAAATTTTCATTCATTACAAGCTCTTTCGGATACTCGATACAATAAATATATAAAAGATACGCATAAAATTTATTACCATTTTCAGATTAAACATTTTTATTCTTTCTCTTTTCTGAACATGATTGTACAAAACTTGAAATTCTTATTAAATATAATTATTAAGTATATTTATTGTTAATTCATAGTAAGTTAAAGTGTTTAAGAATCTAGATAAGCAATTCTTTTTAATAATTTATTCGTATAATGAATAAGGCTGTCTTGCACAGCCGAGTTTTAAAAACCAGGTACTTTACTTAGGTAGAAATATTACGACAAGAGCTGATCATTGCACTAAAAACTGTCTAGTTTGTCACATTTAGAGCATAATCTAAATTCTACACTAATGTTTAATAAATTTATGCGTAGCGCTTTGCCTTCGAAACCATTTTTTTCATTTAACAATTCTTTGCTCTCTTTCTTTAAATTTTTTACAATGGTAAGTTGACGTTTCGGAACTGACTTGAATCAATTTGACAGTAAAAATTATATTGAATATTAAAAATGTTCGAAAAATGTAATTTTGATGGGTAAAATTATTCATAGGTGGATGAATTTTCTAAGTAGTAAGCTATAGATCATACACAAAGCCAAAAACTATAATCACGTAAATACAACTCAAGGATGATTTCTATATCCGAAAGAGTAGAGATATTAAAAATTAATAGGTGAAAAATAGTAATATTATACTGTATGTACTTTCATCAACTGTCTCAGACAAATAAAAGCTTTACTAAATGTCAAAAGTAAGTTGGCAAACCTTCGCATAGAACTTAACTAATACTTTCTTTTTTGACCAATAAAACATTATATCATTCTAATTTTTGCCCTTAAGAATTCTATTGAAGCTATTAAATTTGTCATGTACTGTCCAAAAAAACTAATCCTCATTACTATTAATATACTGAATAATTACATTTTCTTTTCTCTACTTCTCGCATAATTTTCACTCCAGGATCTCGAAAAAACCTTTTCGTAACAATTGTCTTATTTGGTCATAGAAATATTTAACTATAATAAAAAAAAACGATTAAATATTTGATAATTTTTATATTGTTATCGGCTGCCGAAAATATAAAAATATAGATTTCTCTTTGGTTGCGGATCACATAACTTGTTTTACTCACTTTCGAGACTTTCACAGGGTAAAATTATTGTGCCGCACCCATATATCTATTTGCACCTGAGTGTAGAGAACTAATAGAGGAATATAATTACATGTTAAGTCATTTCATACTAATAACCTTGTAATAAACGTTGAAAGAATACCAAAAGTAAGTGTTGATACTGAATATATTTCTTAACAATTTGATAATTAACGCCTGATGATAGAAATTAAGTTTTGTCATATTCTCTCCAGATACTGCATTAATGAGATAATTTCGACAGTTACTAGTATTCAGGCCAGTATTCAATTTCATAATATTGCTACCAGGGTTACTGTACTTCTATACCGTTTAATTCTTATTAGACTAAACAAATAGGAAGATAACTGATAACGCTAGCAAATAATGATACTTGTAATTTAAATCTCAAACATTTGATTCGTTTCAAACGTGCAACTATAAGCCTAAATTCTTATTTAAAACGTTGTATTTCGTAACATTACCATACGATAAATTACAAGAAAAAATTACATGTATCATTAAACTTGTCTTTCTGATAATGGGGTAGGTTGAATTTCAGAAAATACTTCAGTATAAACAAAGCGCGATACTTTTTTCGAAGGAAAAATAGCATTGATGGTTTAAAATAATGTTTAATCGTGATAAAGAAAACAAGTTCCATTAATGTTCACATAATGCATCCGAAAAATATGTTTACCATAATGGTTTGCTAACGCACTTTTGTGCATTATACTTCGATAATAAGTGTCCTGTTTGTTCGCGTGACTTTACATTATCTTTAATATTTCACGTGATGTGCTTTCTTCTGCTCTGTCTCTTTAAACAATTAAACAAACTTTATTTTCATTAAGTGATATTTGTCACTATCTGGAGGGACATTCTGGACTCGTTGTATTCCTCATATTTAGCTTAAAACTCAGTTCTTGATTTTGTAGAAAATTTTGTGAAAAGTCACTGGCCAATTAATACATATAAATTATATCTACGTTTTTTAAAAATATTAATATAGATAATGCAATAGATACATACATTGATATAGTAGTGACCAGAGAAAACAATTAGATAAAATATAATTGTGATAAAAACAATGTTTAAACAATTAAATTAATTCTATTTTGCATTTAAACACGATCAATTTTACAAAATATGATTATTCTATTTTAGATTTGAAAAAGGGTTACTAAATTTAATTTAAATAATCTCATTCTACTTAATATTATGATATTCTTCGTGTATAATTATTTAGTTTTTCTTTATTAAAAGCTGGAATCTTAGTTAAAAATGTTTAGATATGTATATTACTCCACGCATTTTAAAAATTAGCCAAGAAAAACTTAATAATTGCTACAATTAAAATTTCCTGTTTTATACTTTATACGAGACTTTGTAGCATCACACAATTAAATTAAGCGAGGCAGTATTTAATTTTCCACATATTTATATACACAAGTGTTCGTATAATATATAGAAGTAAAGTGTCGTTTATGCATATTTATGTAATAATGTTTGTGCATATATTGCGCTTACAAGTATTGTATTCATATAATGCGTGTTAGTGCTCGTTTTCGTCAACTTACCAGTTCTATATATCACATAAATATATACCATATAAATATAAATGCTCTAAATAACAAATACAGTCTTAACAGTAAACAAAAAAAAAATGAAAATTCAAACAAACTTTTTACATATATTTATGTATATAATTATGTATACAAATTGTTTATATGTAACAATATTTTACTTTATTCATCTTATTCTCTAAATAGTAATTATAATATTAAGAATATCTTGAGTAGTTTAGTATAAATGTTGTGGTACTATACTTTTTATTCTGCTGTGTTATTTTTTTAAACACATAATATACATCAAAGTAAACTCTACTAACATTAACTTAGTATTGAAAAAAATATTCGAAGACAAACCCACTTTATCGTAGTAATGCGTATCTTCGCGCGAATTAGAGTATTATTCACTATATTCAATTATTATTTTTATTGATTGTGTATTTAAAACCTTTTATAAAAATTTCAGAAAGCTTTTGAAATTGAGACTTTAAAATAAATGGATTATTCAATACGAAGAAAGTTAAAGAAGCAAATATGTTTAATAGATAAAATAATACCAATGTGACCAATTTAGCAACAAATTTCATGCATGATTCGTACAATAGTAGTGATATAATCACAAAATATTGTGATCAACTTGATACATAATTAATACAGAATTCAGTATGTATAGATATCGAACTTACATACTGAAAAAACTATTAGAGCTGTGTCCTTTAAAATGACTAGAGATTTTAGCGTATGTTTAGAAACTTGTGAATTTTCATAAGCGTAAGAGGAAAGGAAAAGTTGAATAAAATTGCAGGTTTCTTCGAATTTATTTATTGCATTAAACTCATTGCTATTTATTTAATTAATAGAAAATAATTGTTTATGAACTCTTATTTTTCAAAAATTAAAATTTTTTTACAATATCAACCTAATTTGAAATAAACCTTTAAAAGAAGTAAAATAACAATGGTTTCCTACAATAAACAATTTTTTCTGATTCACTAAAGCTCAAACATTTTCTTCGCCTTTTCGCTTTTATTATTCTACTATCATTATTGGTTTCTGTATACCGCTTAAAAACGTCTACTCAGAATAAAAAACAGCACATCTGATTATTGCAATTCCGGCATATCTATTTAATTTTCGTAGAACACGGGAGTGTGCTTATGTTTACGTGTATAACATCTAAAATAAACTATGGATAATTAATGAGCTGGATTTAATAATATCTACATATTAACGCTAGTAAGTCGTTGGCGTTTTAAACTTCGTCGTGTGTTTTCAAGTGTACACGGAATGCTGAATTTAGCAGCTACTAAATAGTTTGAATAATTAATCAGAGAGGAAATGACAAAGCTTGAAATAAGAAAAATGATGGTCATGGAAATTATGCTAAATAATTATTACAGCAATGGCCTAAGTTTATATCACAAAATTAAAAATGTAAAAAAATACATTAAAAATATATTGAAAAATATAAAAAAGGAAAACAGAATGATTAATATGCACCGTACAGTCAATGTTACGAATTTTAGATATAGTAGCAAAAAGACCCCAATAGCACTTAATTATAATAAAACGAAACAATTAAATTTTAACAAAAATAGATGCAAAAGGGAAAATTTGAAAAATCTTGGTTCAAGAAGAGAATATTAGTGTAAATAATCGTTGTAGCCGTTAAGACGAGGCTTACAAAATTCACCTATTTTTTTTTACAATTAAAAAAAATTGCGGAATTGCACTTGATACAAATCATCTGCACATATGAGTATACCTGGAATATAATTATTATAAGTTTATATTTTCTACTGTAGTATAAAGATACAAATAAACATTGCAATTGAAAAAAATCGTATCAGGATATGCAAAAAAGCTACGAGCAATCAGACTTACGAATCATATTTATGTACCGAAAATTGAAGCATTGCACAAATCTTATGACGATTAAAATTATTTTTTTGCTTTAAGCAGTGTATTTAAGACAACTGAAATTAATTGTTGCAATTAATTCATAAAAATATATGTACAATTCGTCGATTTATTTTATTTACTATAGAACTTACGCTAAAATATTGTAGATTGTAAAGATGCGGCATAAACAAAAAACAAAAAAGATATTAATCATTTTAAATGAAATTTTTAGTGATGTATTAGAATACACACCTGTAGATACATAAATTGTGAAAAAATAAAAAAAGTTCATAATTAAATGAATAATATAAAAAAGTTTATGAAGTATATTATTATATTATTATATTATGGAAGGCGTACTGTGAATCAATAAATTAAGTATATGTATAAATAATTTTATTATTATAGTAAATTTATAATTTTGCTATTGTAGCATAAAAAATATTTGCGGAAAACTAAAAATATTATACGCGTGCACCTTGGCCCACAACTGCAATTTTATTATTAGTGAAAACGTAAGAAAACGATATGTTTTAAAGTAATTAAATAAATAAAAAAATATCCAATGGGATGATATGATAATTATTTATGCGAGTCAATGGATTTTTAAATTTAATTATAACTACTATGTTTGTAATTTTAACGCTTATATTAATTAATTATTTAGAGAGAAAGATATGTATTTCCGTCTTGTGAAGCCCGTGCGTACGAATGGATGTTTAATATCGTAAATAATAAAAGTACATGCAATAAATGACTTTTTATGAGATGTATAAGATTAAATATAGACAAAATAAATTATGTTCGATGTGAAAAGGTATCCTGGTCATCAAAAGAGCATAAACATTTAAATCTCGGGGAAATTATTATGTATATGATTCAGAATTTCATATTGTCTGACATGTTTAAAGATCGAAGGCTCATGGCAGCGTACACAAATAAGTTTGCTGTTTTCCACTATATACACAGTGATTTATTTTAATTTATTCAATCAATTGCTTTGATAACTATTGAGAGTTAACAAAAAATGTTTCAGATTATATCAGTTGTAGTGTACACGTAATATCAACTAAAATTTTTAGCTCTTCTAGAATCTGAAATCAAAAGTAGGAATTATTTATTTAAAAAACAAAAAAGAACATTCAAATACTTTAATCTGTGATTACAAGCTAAAAATTAAGGTCATGGTTATAGCGAAATAATTAATTGTTTAAATTAAAACGATTTACCTTGTATACATATTATAAATAAATACAAAAAATAAACTGAAATTGAGTGACTTTAGTCAAGTGACGTGTCGAAAATGAATAAAAATATATATAGTGCGCTAATATATAAACCAAGTTATATAAATATATTGTTATTAAAACACAACTGGAAAGAAATATGGAATAATAAAGAGCAACTGACGAATCTCAAAATTGATGTTTTATTAATCTATTACTTTACATAGATCCATAAGATTAGTTTAATTTAAAATATATATTCATTATACTAGTGTCATTTACGTCGATCTTAATGTCGTCCGATTATATAATTGCAACAAATTATTCCCATTGTTTATGTGATCTTCGTAATTCAAAAAAATTAAAAGTATATCTATCTTGAAAGCAATTTAGTTATTATTCGAATAAGATTAAAGTAAAAAATATAACACTTAGTTACAAAACCTTTGTTATATGAACTGACTAAATTATTTCATTACACTAGTATCACATTATTGTACTCTGTTTTATTTAAATTACTAAGTGTATATTTTTACATAATAAAAAAAATCAGTGCATTTCTTAAAAACGCTTTGACACGACTTACTATCTTAATGTTATTTATTACTTAATAATATACAGATATTTTTAAAAAATTAGTTTCATATATTTATTTCATTGAAATACGATTGGGAAAATATTGATTCCCAATCTCATAGTCTTGTTGCTAATATGCATCCTTTATTTGTGACACCTTATTAGGAGACTATTAAAGAATGGAATATATATGTATATATATACATAGTATAAATATATATTCTAATGGAATATAGTACCTGTGATTAATTTAGAAGTTTGACCAGCACTCGTACCGTAACGATTTAGCAAAGGTCAATAAAATATTTTTTATAGACTGTAATTTTCACTTTACTGTTAATGTGATATGTCATGTAAATATTTGTAGTTTTTGTATACTGAGAGTATTTTTGAGATTTATTCATATTAGTTTGTTTAGAACGTCGATACAAAAAACCACTACCACTGTGTCATGGCCGACAATAAAATATTTATATTTATAAAACGTGAATTCCGCGCCAAAATCCAAATTCTTCTATCGAGAACGCAACACAGTAGCTATAGCACTTCAGTAGAAGACTGAGCGCTTTTATTCCCGATTTTTAGTTCTAGGCTTGCGCCAAATAGCCTGGGAACAGTGACCGAAAGGTGGTAACTAATTTTTATGGTATTCCTTGCCGGGATTATCTCCAAGACGAGAGCCTATGGATTTTCCCACGACATTGCCCTCTTTTTATTTAACCGGAAAAGCTTTTCAACTTGTGTAATAGGAGGTTTTCTAGATAAAGTAAAATAGGATTGATTTGAATTTTAGTTTTGAGTTTATTGAATTTTAATAATGTTTATTTATAGATTTTGAATAAATGATTTGAATTTATGGCTTTAACAAGTTTTCGTACTACGGTTTACGCTACGCTATAATTACATTACAGTTCGTGACAATTGGTTTTGATACAATTCGTTACTTCGTAATTTGGTTTCAAAGATCGAACAAGCAAGCGTTGATATAAATTAATCTAGCCCTTACTTTGAATCCTTAACTGTGGCTTGTCAGTTTATAGAACTGAAACCAAACCGTTATTACTGTCCCTTATTAAATCAAGCTACGGAGAGGAAACTCGGCTTATACAATGACACGCGAACTTAGTGAAGGGTGCGGATGTGTTTATTTCGAGATGTACTCTATTAGTGTTATTAAATATTAGTTTAAGTTCACTTCGGCGCGTTCTTATTTCACTAGGATCCCATATATACCACAAACTTTTGGGGGCTTGTCCGGGATGGTGATTCGTGTGTGAAGAAAAAACCGCGGGTGAAGTGAAGAAGAAGCGATTCACGAAGTTGGGTGCATGATTTAAGAAGAGCAAGGGGACGAGAGCCGCTACCGAGTCTCGCGCTAGGAGCAGGAAGACGGGGAGTGCAGGCAGACGGCCACATTCTCACGAGGTCCAGGACGACGCTAAGGGCATGACGGAGAAGACGCTGCGCGCAACCTCAGGCTCCAGCACTGACCAGACCACGGCAGCGGCGATCGCTTCTCAAAGGACGGAAAAGATAGCTACAAGACGTACAATAAGAAATAACGTTAAGACGGACTGCGTAATTTAGACGAGACGGACGCGACGCGTTAAAAGACGATAAGACGAAAGACGAAAGACGCGCAAACGAACGGAAGACAAAGGACGCCGAAACGAAGATGCTGAAGACGAAGGACGCTTCAAAGAAAAAGGGGAAGCGACGCCGTTAACAACGCTGGTCAGAAGAGACTCGGGTTAATCCGGGCAATTAAAAAGAGATCCGGAATAACCGGCACGTACGTGCGCAGCGGCCTTTGCGACGGAGCGAGCGGTAGGTCATATACCTACACGGCACAGCCGTCGAGGCAGGCAAAGATATCGGTCGCTCGGAAGATGCGATAGCGGTCGGTGCGCAGTAAGACCGAAGGGCAAAAGGACAGTACGATGGAACCGCGGGAATACCAGCGCAGTGAGCGGGAGGGCAGCCAAGACAGCGTGAGGACGGGGCGGCCGATGGACCCAACCATTACAAAGACGGAGATGGCAGTGCAATTAGCGGCGATGCGCTCTCAAATGGAGCAGCTCCAGTAGGCATTGGCCCAAGTGCAACAGGAGAAGATGGCGGCGGTCACATCCCCACCATCACAGCAAGCAGCTGGTACGCAGGAAGACCTGCTACGAGAGTTCGAGCTCCTGCGACGTAAGTGAGACGTGTTGCAGCGAGAGGCAGCACTCGCGGCGGGGACAGCCGCCCCGGCGTATGCAGTCGCGGCTCCGAGGGTGCTGCTGCGCGACGTGGAGGAAACCCTGCTTCGATTCACGGGTGAGGATCCGGCTTTTCCAGTCAAAGCGTGGCTGGAGTGATTAAGCCAGATCTCGGCGGCTTACTCGTGGACGCCGATAGAAACGCTCATCGCCGCCAAGAAGTGCTTAAGCGGCCCTGCGAAGATTTAATAGAGCGCCAAGGGTAGCTGACGGCCTGGAGCGACTTCAAGGCGAACATCGAGTCCGATTTTGCGGATAGAGTCGACAGAAGGCGAGTGCATGAGGCCCTCGCAAAGAAGAGGAAGACGGCCGAGGAGTCGATGCTCATCTACATGCAGAGCATGATTACCATCGGAAAGAGATGCAGCCTGGCCGACGACGTAGTGGTCAGCTACATCGTGGACGGCATTCCAGACGGTGCTCACAATAAAATGTTGTACGCGGCCAGGACGTAAGGGCAGCTAAAGGACGCGCTGCTCGGTTATGACAACGCCAGGAGGAGGATAAAAGAAGAACCGAAGCCGGAGAGACACACGCATACGAAGCAGCATCCAAAGAAACAGGACGGGCAGCGCAAGGATCACGGTTGATGATAGTTGTGGCGAGCGCGGACACGTAAGTAAGAATTGCGCGCACCAAAGCGTCAAGTGCTTCAGATGTGGTAAGTTCGGGCATATCTTGACCAAGTGCCCGGAAGCCGTAAGCCAGCAGAGGAGGAAGCGGATATCAGATCCGTGACGGTAAGCCGAGTCGCGGTGGTCAAGAATCGCAACCGTAGGGCTTTGCAGATCCAGGAATTTGAGGAAGACGGCCTCATACATACCGGATCCGACTGCGGGATAATGAAGGAACATCTATTCAGAAAACTATAGGGAGTGAAGCTGCAATGCGGATCGGAGCAGATCTACATGGCTGACGGAAGGAAGTACAACTCGCTACACGGAGAGAAGTTTGAACCCTAAAACTCGGTTCTACTAGTAGAACGCAAAATTTAAAAGCTAAGCAGTGAAAATTAGGATAGCGCCATCTATAAACTCGGAGATAGCGCTAAAATTTTCGGTACTATCGGTAGCATTCTATATTTCTGTTCCTAGCATATAGATTCTTGCTACTTAGAACGGTTTTTTCCCGTTCTACTTCTAATCGAAAAATCCGTCTGCATGTATATACCTCCCCCCCCCCACACTCACATGTATATATCTAAGTATATAAGCATATAACTAAAGAGTAGAATTAAGTTTAATATTCATTAAATAATTTGGTAAGAGTTCATCATGTGTATACTGACTTATTAATATTAGGTTCATCGACTAACCTGATATTAGTAAGTCGTAACACATAAACATTTACCAAATTAAATAATGAAGATTAAACTTGATTCTACTTTATAATCACAGTTGTTACGAACAGTGTTAAAGTTTTGACCTATTTGTAACAGTGGCATATATTTTAAATATTGTGTGACGTGGGATCACAAAAAGTTTAAATAATTTGAATATTAAACAGATACAAATTTTAAATTTTATTTTCCCGATCACCTCTACCCTAGGCGCGTCGCGTGCAAATTGCGAATTCACCAATGTAAGGGGGTTCAATTGAAATAACTTACACCGTTAATTAAATTTAATTTATAACAACATTTATTAAAAAAAAAAAATATAGTGATTCTACAAATTCTCCAATACGGGTGTGTAACAAAAAGACGTTTAGCCGATATCTACGGAGATATCAAATTTAACAATTTAATTCGACTCGACTAAATTGTATACCCGGGAAATCACGAACATCTCAAAAAAAATAAACAATCTATACAACATCTCGATTTAGCTGCATCAACCTGAAAAAGGAAAATCCCGAGCTAAAAGGAAATTTACGAATCTCGAAAATATCACTAATTCTGGTCCACCGGCTATTAGAGAGAGAGAGAGAGAAGACAGTACAAAAATAACTAAAAAACTCACCAGCAATGCCAAATGAAAATAATAATACTTTAAACAATAAAACAACTCTAAGTTCCCGGCCCACGCACCTTCTTTAATTTATTTTGGAATGTAATCCTAATCTCCGAAAATAAAAAAAATAAAATGGTCTGAGCCTCGACTTTTCAGTATGGTTCCTTCCCTTTTCGAGATCGGGCGACGAGTGACAAGTCAGTGTGTGTCCCGCTTTTCATCGGCTCGGAAACTCGATTTTCCCTCTAAAATCCATCTAGCATCTTTGTTATGCATATTAGGCAATAGTATTATCCTTGTCTCGTACATTTAGCAAGAATACACTATTGTTCCCGCCAATTTAAGAAAAGAGGGCGTTACCATCAATTATCCGGCCGCGCGACTATTTAAAGGCTTGTTACTTTTCTATATCATAAGAAGAAAGAAAACACCACCAAAATTCTCAAAAAAATATAAAAAAAAATCCCAAATAATTTAGTAAAAATTTATCAATTATCGTAATAACTCAATCAATAGTTATCAATAAACTATCCTCCAAAAATCGTCTTTTATTCTCTCTCTCTCTCTATTCAATAGCCAATACTTGACTATACCAAAAATTCGGGTAAGGAAAATAATAACTACGCACGGTATATATATACTCGAACTATATTTAGATTATCACGATAAAGAAGACAAAGACGGAACAATCTCGACATTTCTATTAAATTCTAATCCCTGGGGAGGATTACTATTCGCCTCCTGGTGAGCAAAAAGAGACTACTTGATTGGTCTTCGACATATTTTCCTATAGTCGCATCCATGTACTTGCACCTTACTTGCAGCTATCTCTGTTTACTGTCACCAGCTGATTCTCCCCAGTGCTTTCCTCAACAAATCAAATAAATTTTGTTATTAGCTGGGAATTAAGTTTAATTGTTTGTTAACCTGCAGCGATGCAATGTCCTATCTTGCTCGTCACCCGATTTCAAGTATGTATTAGTGAAATCTATTAATGAATTATTTTATTTATCCCAGGAGGACGACCACTCGTCATACCTCCCCCCTAAACTAATGATACCGCGAAGCGTGGGCATTAGTTTACGAACAACATAGAACCTTGCATTGCTGGTGGTCTGCTACTCTTAATATACTTTAGCCTAATGAATTAAAATTTCCTCAATAATATCAATTAAATAATAATCTTTCAAAAATTACATGAATGTCAACTAAATAACACGGTAGTCTAAGTCATTCTTTATGGTTAACGTAAGTCAAAAATAATACAGACAACAAAAAAAATTCAGTCATGGGATTCACTTACTGGATATTCATCCTTTTCTCGATCATCACGATATCTCGATCATTTTGCCTTATCCTCTCGTATGCCTATCACCTAATTTAAATATACCCGTCACCGAAAACTAATATTAAGAATAATAACAACAACAAAAAAAAACTTAAACAACAACAACAAAAAAAAACCCTCTTTCCTCAAGGACGTCTCGCCGGGAGGCCATCTCTCATTAGGGATTCCAGACAAAAAGTCTGGACGGCGATGGGGAGGTGCGAAATAGATCGCATAAATTCAGTTAACTCCCCCATCGACGACCCCACATTAGGCGAAACAGTGGTCCTGGGCGTGTCCCAACGAGACCGACGTAATCGCCCCTCGCGGGCATTCCGGCGACCCTCGTTATCACGGGACCTAATCGGTCCAACCGAAAAATTCGTCCGACCGGACGACGGAAGTCTTGACCCGGAAACACCAAGGTCACGCACCCGCAGATAGTGAGCGTGAGGCTCCGCACAACGGGGTCAGGAACGGAGATCCACTCCCCGACGCCCACAATTAAAACAAAACCGCGTTCGCGGTGCCACGCAGGACATTCGCGTATGCCCTTCCTCCCAACAATTAAAACATCCGAAGATGGGGGGGTCCACGGTTGGATCGTCCGGTATCTTTACCAAATTCCCGAAAAGGGCCCCTTGCGTGCGCATACGGGGCGTGCGCATTCCCGATGGCGTAACGGCGGCCCCGTCCCGCGGCCGACCCTCCCCGAATCCATTCCCCGCAGAACCCACCGAAACCAACCCCGACCCGAGAACCCGCGAGGCTGACGAGCACATCACCACGTCCGGGGGGGAATTCTCTGGACAAAGAACCTCTTCCACAGGGCCCCCCATTGACTCGCCACTCCCCACGAATTCCGGCATTTCCGTCCTGCTCTCGGGCACTAGATTCGATGGTCCCGGATGAGAAGGCGAGAACGGCTCGTTCACGAGACGTGTCGGCTCCACCGACGATTCTAGATCATCCAATGACATTTGGCGGGGCCCTTTAACCCGCCGCCAAACGCCATCTTCCCCTCGCACGTACCTCCGGTCCGGTCTCGCAAACGGAGGCAACCCCGCCGGTGGAGGCATACCACCTCTAGCCCTCCATTCCTCAGCCTCCGCGGACGAGGCGCCTGTGTTCCCTACAGCCGAGCGTCCTGAGGAAAGCTCCAACCCCTTTAAAGTTTCCCCGACTATACTAACGGAGGGTGATTCCACCGTAGCAACTGGGGGAATTCCATCGTTTAACCCGGCTATAACCCCCCGGGTCATACGAGAGGATAAGGCCGTCTCTCGGAGTCTCTGCTCTTCCGCTACTTCATCCACAGAGTTTTCCTCCCTTATTAAACGCTCCAGCTCTTCAACATAACCCGAAGAGGTGGATAGCGGGGTTATTTGTTCGTTTTCCTCCTCCACCCTTTGAGCAGCCTCAATTTTCAATTTTAAATTGGTACGAGCCATGTAAGAAATTTGTACATTATTTAATGATATAATACTACGATCGGACGTGACAACGCTATAACCACCATCCACCAACATTTACAAATCAACAATCACCTTCGCGGCGGTATAAACCGCTTTAAATCCCCAACATGAATCTTCTCGATACGCCGATCGTTCCCGGTTTCCAACACATATACGGTGGGAGACAACACTTTGGAAACAACAAACGGTCCTTCATACTTCGGGGCCAATTTCGACGAGAATCCCTGTGCCGAATTCGATAGGACCTTCACCTTACGCATAACCTGATCACCGACATTAAACGTGATATGGCGCCTACCTCTATTATACCGCTTAGACTGAATTTGCCTACTTTCATCATTATGTCGCCGTACCAAGTCACGTAACGCATCTAACCTCTTCAACCTATCTAACCAAACCTCAGCATTTAATTCTTTTAGAGGTTCATTCGCTTCTAATTCTCGACGCAAACTCTTCGGTTGTGCTGGATGACGACCGAAATTCAGGAACGCGGGTGAAACCTTAGTGCTAGACTGAATGGCCGTATTAATTGCAAATCTCAATTCGTGCACATGTTTATCCCAATTTCTATGCTCATCCTTAGCAAACATTGAGATCATTGTCTTTAAAGTTCGATTACTTCGTTCCACCGGATTGGCCTGGGGATGATACGGGGGAGTCGTAACATGATTAATTCCATACTCTTTCAACATTTCATTCAAATGCTTATTCATAAATTCTTTACCATTATCAGTTAGGAAATAATCAGGAGTTCCCCATCTAAAAATTACCAGTTCTTCTAGTGCTGCCGCTACGCTCTTTCCATCCGCTGATCTCAAAGGCTTCATTTCTACCCAACGAGAGAATAGATCCTGGAATACAACCATATATTTACATTGTCCCTTGCTCTGTGGAAACTCCATTAAATCCGAAGCCACTACCGTCCAAGGCTGCTCTATTACTCGTTGACCCATCAAACCTTGCGGAGCAGACTGCATTACTTTATATCTCTGACAATCTGGACACGAAGTAACGAAGCGGCTAACATCATACCATAGACCAGGCCAGTAATATTCTCGAGCAATCCGGTCATAGGTCTTCTCTATTCCTAAATGACCTGCCGAGATATCCGTATGTGCATCCGTCATAACCCTATCTCTTGCCTCTAGAGGAATAACTAATCTCCATCTCTCTTCTGGAAACAATATAGGATCTAATAACGGATCTGTCCGGTAACAATATAACATGCCATTTTCCACCTTCCAATTTTTAAAAACCTTTGGCGATGACAACACTTGCTCCATCCTATTTAAATACCATTCATCTTGCGACTCTTCCAAAGCGGATATCTCTTCTTCGACCTCGAAACCCCTCGATAACGCGTCCGGTACATGATGCATAGCACCCTTACGGTGGAGTATCACAAAATCCCATTGTTGCATTTCTAATGCCCAACGAGCAAGTCTTCCTGTAGGGTCTCGAAGGTTCTGCAACCACCGAAGAGCACTATGATCCGTGATGACCCGAAAAGAATACCCTTCCAAATAGGGCCGCATTTTCTTAATCGCCCATAATACCGCCAAACATTCCTTTTCAGTGGTAGAGTAATTCCTTTCTGATCTCGTTAAAACCCGGCTTACATACACGATTGGATGTTCTCCGTCTTCGAATTCTTGTGACAAAACGGCTCCTATCGCATAACTACTAGCATCGCATTGGACTGTAAACGTTCTGGAAAAATCTGGCCTAGCTAGAACCGGTGCCTGAGTTAGAGCAATCTTTAACTTTTCAAATGCCTCCTGTTGTTCGGGTTCCCAAATCCATTCTTGTTTATTCTTTAACAGCTTCAATAAAGGCAATTTGATGTCGGAATCCTTGTCTATGAACCTAGCGTACCAACCAACCATTCCAAGAAATCTCCTCAATTGCTTCTTGGTATGGGGCGCCGGATAATCGAGTACTGGCTGTATTCTCTCTGGGTCAGGACGTAACCCTTCACTATCTAATAAATACCCTAAATAACGCACCTGGCTACAGCCAAACTCACACTTCTCTCGATTAACCTGCAACCCTGCCTCACACACTCTTTTCAACACGAACTCAATCCATTTTAAATGATCCTCGAAACTGTCGGTGGCAATAATTATATCATCCAAATATCCAAAGATAAATGGTTGGAATTCCGGCCCAAACAATCCATCTATTAATCGCTGAAAGGTCATTGGCGCATTTGTCAACCCGAATGGCATTCTCATGAATTCAAATAACCCAGATCCTGGCACCGCAAACGCCGTATATTTTCGACTCGAGGGTTCCATAGCCACCTGGAAATACGCTTGCTTCAAATCAATTTTTGAGATGTATCTAGCCTTCCGTAATTTATCTAAAATAGAGTCAATGCTGGGAAGAGGATAAGCACCCCGTTTAGTCCTTTTATTTAGGTCTCGGAAATCAATGCAAAACCGATAGCTTCCATCAGGTTTCTTCACAATTACCGGGGCGCTATTCCAATTACTAACAGACTCAATTATTATTTTATCTCGATACATCCTTTTGACCTCTTCCTGCGTGACCTCCCACATTTTCGGTGACATTCTACGAGGTCTATGTCTAACCGGCTCATTTCCTTCAACCTCGATTCGGTGTTCCACTAATTTAGTCAATCCGAACTCCTTGGGTTGATTCTCCAGTCCCCTTTTAACTACTCTATCCAACGCTGTTTTCTGATCTCCTTCTAACACTGAGATCCCTGCGCATTCAGCTATCAACACCATATCTTCTTTAGAACTATCATCAATAAACCTATGCCATTCATTATCTCGAACCCTCCACAGATTTTCTACAGCTTTAAACTCGATATACCATTTTAAACAAAAATCCATCCCTAACAACAAATCATGATTTTTGAAATTAACAGCCCGAAACTTCAGTACTTTATTAATCCCATCAACATCTAAATTTACCTTCAAGATACCTATCACTTTAGTGCAGTTCCCGGTGACACCCTTTACCGTCACACATGTTGGTTCTAATCGACCCAGGGTCAAACAAGGCTTTATATTCAATTCCAGCTAGATTTACTCGCATATACTTCCTATTCTCCATACATATTTCCTCCACACATTCTTCAAAATCTATTTGGCTTACTCCTGGGAGCGGATCTAAGCTATCTACGATAGTTCCACCTCCCCCCAGGTCATTACATGCCACTTTACTGGCCATGTACTGACCAACTAATGAACCCGTATCCTCAACGACATTCAAATCAGAAGAATGAGGTGGGGAATGTACATTTGGCATATGCTTCTTTAAAATCCCTTTTAAATAATGTGTTTGGGTTTCTAAACTACTAGCTGTTTCCAACAGATTTTCACCCGCACTCTGACTCGACAAGATACTTGATTGTACATCTCGACCTAACCCATTATCATTAATTAGACTCGTATCTCGACTTAAAGGTACCCTACCAATTAACCTATTATCAACATCTAAACCTACATTTGACGATAAACGACAACCAGTAACAGTTGTTAATTCCTTCTCAACCGTCTGGTCCTCGTTGTTTTCACGATTTAACCTCTCCTTCACGCTACTCTTTAAATTCATTATTGAATCATTTATTGTATTATTCAATCTGTCCATCCAAGTCGATGCCTGATAAATTGCCCTAGTGGCAGATTCTTCTGCCTGTGCTTTACTCCTTACCTTTCCAACAAAATTCTTCAACCTGGGTAACGCTGTCTTCACCCAAGTATTTATCTCGGGCAGATTGTTACTCCGTATAACCACCCTATTCTGCAAATTTCCCATTGAAGCGCTATCAGCGACCTCCCTACCAGGTCCCGAACTCCCAGCTTCATTCTCTTTACCAGCTTGGTCATTCCGACTACTATGACTGTTTTCCTCGGTTCTGACCGGCTGGCCGCACGGAACAGAGTATTTCCCGGCCGCATCTTCCTTTCTAGCTCGGTAATTTAACTCTATATTTCTATCCATCCCACACGCTAGATCTTTAAATATCCCATTGTTACGCTTCTCTATCCGCATCCCATCCGTTTTCTCCTTATCGGCTTGGGATTCATTGCTATTCACTTCTTCCCTAATTATATGCATCCCGGCCGTCTTCTGCGTATCAGCGCGGGATTTTTCCTTCAACTCATCTAAATCCACTAATTCATCCATCCCGGCCGTTTTCGACGTATCAGCGCGGGATTTTTCCTTCAACTCATCTAAATCCACTAATTCATCCATCCCGGCCGTTTTCGACGTATCAGCGCGGGATTTTTCCTTCAAAAAACGCGCCCCTATTACTTTGCAGGAGGTTTGGGGCGAGGAATCGCTCCTGCGACATCGTTTCCCAAATTTCTTTCTATAAATTCTCGAACCGCCTTACAATTGCTACAGGTTTTCAATTCCACTCCTAAGGCTCCACAACCCTGGCAGCTTAACTGGCGTTCTGCACTGCCTTCTAGGACAGGCAGACACCATATGGCCTTCTTCGCCACAACTGTAGCACGTGCTGGGTTTTCTGTTTGGCAACGGGTTGACCCTAATTCCAGTACTGCCGGTGGTTGTACTTCTATTTCCTCGATAAGGCGGCCACGAGGTATTATTCTCACTGTACTGGTTATTATTATTAGTTCTGAATATTGGCGCTTGAACCGACTCTTGTACATTAGCTATCTCCTGTCTTCCATTTTCATATGATAAGCCGGGTGCAACCGGACTAACTTTCCTTATGCTGGGACCAGGGTTTGAAAAATTTTTATGTCGTGCTTTACGATTATTTGTTCCTGGCGTTTCGCCACTCCTCTCCTCTACGGTGCTTACTCTGACTTTAAAACTCTTATAAGCACCACCCGGAACTAATACCTTATCTTCTGGAGGTGGAGGAGCATAACGACGATCCAGGTCCTTAGCTTTCTCAAACCGCCGGCCCCATAACTCGAAGCTATCTACACTTACCAACGACTTATCTAACATGAAATGCCGATAATCGGGTAACAAATTTCTATAAATTATTTTCATTTGAGTCTTCAACGATGGAGGTTTCCTAAACAATCCTATTAGGTGCCGTATGCTCATCAGGAAATTATTTATAGTCTCCCCCCTAGCCTGCGTCCTCGCTCTCAACTCCGCCAAGAGATCTTCGCTATCCACATCCGGTATATATTGTCTTTTGAACTCTTGTACGAAGTCCTGCCACGAGTAAAAACTAACCCTTTTTGTTCTAAACCACAAATCTGCGCCTTCCGTGAGGACGCAGGGTAATGCCCGCAGCGCCTCATCATCACCAACATCTACACAATCCCTACAATCATTCAAACGGGCTAGGAAATTTGCTGCATCTTCCTTTGGCCGTCCGGCAAATTTTAACCTCCAGTTTTGTAGCACTTTTATGAAAGCGACGATTGCCCTACTATTTCCCAATTGGGATCCCGTCGAACTTGGATTTCGTGATCCTGACTGCGTTACCATAGTTTCCCCATATTCTTCATTATTATCCCTAAAATCTCGACGCAAATGTGGTCCATGGCTAAAGTCTAAATCTGTTTCGTCGTCATAGATATTTCCATCTCGAAAATCATTTACTAAAGAATTGGGGTTCCTCGACACTCTGGGAGCTACTGACGGTAACGAAATCGCCGGGTCACGCCACTCTGGAGGTACTGGAACTCGATATTGGGGTCTCTCTTCTTCCGTCCCACTGGACTGTCCTACCGGACTAGCAAAAGAAACGGCAGGTCGATTCGAACTGGCGAGATTTGTATTACCTCCAATCGCTGTATACGTAGACGAAATTTGATTGTTCGTGCTTGGCCCGAAACTTGGTACACTCATCAGAATTCTAGGAGGAGGATTCCTATGGCTAGTTTGTAAGGGCATATGCTGACTGGGCAATAACTCTCTATTAGTCCTACTAACGACAGATAAATCCAACGCTTGAGGATTCGGGTCCAATGTTAGTACCGAATCGCCAACGTTTCCTTCAGCAATCGATTGGTCTTCTATATTTCCTGACCAAATCGGCGGAGAATCTACCACTGACGCCTGATCCCCTAAATCATCCACCGAAGGATACCACGGGACATCTTCGTGTAGACCTGCGGCCCTAACATTCGCCCTAAATAGTCGCTCCGCCAAAACTCGATCGGATCCGACCGAACTTAAACCTAACAGGTTCAATTCATCCCGAATTTCCGATGCAGGACGTCTAACAATGTCCCTTAACAATGAACGTAATTCTCTCGAACTATCTAATAATCGGCTCATTAAAACGGCATAATCCTCCATGTTGTATCAGAATAACTAACAACCCAAGTAAAATAACTCGATTCTAATATCCCAAATATCTCGATGCACAATTCGGAAACTAGTAACAGAAAAGAAACCAAGTATTTTAATGTATTTATCTCGACTTTACAGGAAAAAAAAACTGTTAAACAACACAAAAAAAAAATTTTGTGCCCAACACTAAAATAAATAAAAAAAAAATTTACACCAACTTAAACCAACTTAATATAACTTTTAATATCTCGAATTAGAAATTTAACCACTAACTCTCGAATTGGGAAACTGTCGCAGTCAACAAAGAAAGAAAAAAAAAAAAAAAAAATAAAATTTGTCGATAGTCGTATAGGAAGGACAAAAAAAAATTTAATTCTGTGGAGGAGTCGGCCTTTTCCCCCTATCCTTTTACACTTTTATTACGCCTAGCCTACCAAATAACTAACCTCAATTCGCTTACTAAGGATTTTACCCACTAAATCCCATATCTTGCCTAATAAGAAATAAATCCACTGATAAAATTCTTCATACAATGATTTATGTTCCTACATTTTATGTCTCCATTGGTTAATCTTTAGAATTCTTGAGTCTTGAAAAAAAATGGTATCTCAATTTTTCCGTAGCAAAACAGAACCTAGAAATTATAATTGTCTCGACACTCGCGAAGAGAAAAAAAAAATTTGGTAAATTTGAACGGCAAAATCTCGACACTCGCGTGAATCCTTATTATTCGGTAAATTGGTGATACTTCTGGTATGATGTTTCTGTAAACCCGAAATATCTCGACACACGCGAATATCTCGATAATGGTGCGAATGAGTCTTCTTAAAATCTTCAAAATCTTCGCATAATAAATCAAGAATAATTTCCGCTAAAAATCTAAATTCTATCTAAAATGGCCGACTTTCTACTAAAGGGAGGGAAAAAGGCTCCTCCAGAGAACAACAAAATGGCGGTTTTGCCGCCAAAACGTAAATTCGTCAAATAAGTTATAAACAATACTTATACACCAATAATTCACAAGTTGTACATACCGCGATAATTATTGAGGAATTACAATAATAACACACAAAAAAAAATTATTCTAACTACTCTCTCTCTCTTTCTCTCTGCCAAATTCCTGGAACTGCTGCTCCTGCAAGAAAAATATATCTCGACCTACAAAAAACAGTCAATTCCCCACAAGGGATGCCATTTGTGACGTGGATCACAAAAAGTTTAAATAATTTGAATATTAAACAGATACAAATTTAAATTTTATTTTCCCGATCACCTCTACCCTAGGCGCGTCGCGTGCAAATTGCGAATTCACCAATGTAAGGGGGTTCAATTGAAATAACTTACACCGTTAATTAAATTTAATTTATAACAACATTTATTAAAAAAAAAAAATATAGTGATTCTACAAATTCTCCAATACGGGTGTGTAACAAAAAGACGTTTAGCCGATATCTACGGAGATATCAAATTTAACAATTTAATTCGACTCGACTAAATTGTATACCCGGGAAATCACGAACATCTCAAAAAAAATAAACAATCTATACAACATCTCGATTTAGCTGCATCAACCTGAAAAAGGAAAAATCCCGAGCTAAAAGGAATTTACGAATCTCGAAAATATCACTAATTCTGGTCCACCGGCTATTAGAGAGAGAGAGAGAGAAGACAGTACAAAAATAACTAAAAAACTCACCAGCAATGCCAAATGAAAATAATAATACTTTAAACAATAAAACAACTCTAAGTTCCCGGCCCACGCACCTTCTTTAATTTATTTTGGAATGTAATCCTAATCTCCGAAAATAAAAAAAATAAAATGGTCTGAGCCTCGAATTTTCAGTATGGTTCCTTCCCTTTTCGAGATCGGGCGACGAGTGACAAGTCAGTGTGTGTCCCGCTTTTCATCGGCTCGGAAACTCGATTTTCCCTCTAAAATCCATCTAGCATCTTTGTTATGCATATTAGGCAAGAGTATTATCCTTGTCTCGTACATTTAGCAAGAATACACTATGGTGCCCGCCAATTTAAGAAAAGAGGGCGTTACCATCAATTATCCGGCCGCGCGACTATTTAAAGGCTTGTTACTTTTCTATATCATAAGAAGAAAGAAAACACCACCAAAATTCTCAAAAAAA